>OX101810.2:38674008-39206508 GCA_944452925.2 Chrysolina oricalcia | reverse complement strand
ATACCAAAAACTCGAAAACTATAGGAGATATCGAGAAAATTTCTATGAACAGTTTTAATATACTGAAAGATGTCAATAGAAAGTTTCGATGAAATTTTTCCATATCTTGGAAAATAAAAAAAAATATAGACTTTTTTTATAAAAATACCAAAAACTCAAATATGGCGACGGATTTTCCAATTTCAGAATCCATCTTTTATGATCATCTCAAGAAAGTCTACAAAAAATGTTCAACAATTTTTTCTGCTATATCAATAATCTGGGAAATATTTCGAAAAAACGAAAAATTTGGGACTTAGAAAAAATTTCCCATTTTTTCCAAAAATCACCAAAAACTCGAAAACTAAAAGAGATATCGAAAAAATGTACATCAACAGTTTCATTTATCTCAAAGATGTCTACCAAAAGTTGTTCTGGCATTTTTTCATATCTTGAAAAATAAACAGAATGTTGATTTTTTTTTATAAAAAAAACAAAAACTCAAATATAGCGACAGTTTTTCAAGTTTCACAATCAACCTTTTCTGATCATCTCATGAAAGTCTACAAAAAATGTAACAAGATTTTTTCCGTTAAATGGGTAGTCTGGGAAATATTTCCGAAAAACGAAAAATTTGGTACTTTCGGATTTTTGAATATCCACTTATCCCCTCCCCTTCAAATTTTTCCGGGCGCGAAGCGCCCGGATTTTTGAATATCCACTCACCACCCTCCCCTTCGAATTTTCCCCGGTGCAAAGCGCCCGGATTTTAAAAACTCCACTTCCCCCCCATCTTTCGAATTATTCCGGACACGAAGCGCCCGGATTTTTGAATTTTTACTTCCCCCCTCCTTTGAATTTTCCCTGGCGCAAAGCGCCGGATTTTTGAATATTTACTTCTCTCCACATCTTTCGAATTTTTCCATGCACGAAGCGCCTGAATTTTTTCGTATCTACCGTATTTTCCATTTCTTGAAAAAAAATTGCGATTTGTAAAAATTTGGGACTTTACAAAAACACCAAAAACTCAAAAATAGCGACAGATTTTCAAGTTTCACAAAAAAAAAACTTTTTTGATCATCTCATAAAAGTCTACAAAAATTGTTTGAACATTTTTTCCGTGATATCGATAGTCTGGGAAATATTTCACTAACAAGAAGTTTTCATGAAATTTTTTGAAAACACGTATTTTTGTGGAAAATTAGTCAAGACAGTCATGTATTGAAAACACGTATTTTTGTGGGAAATTTAGAGTCAGTCATGTGTTGAAAACGCGTATTTTTGTGGGAACTCATTCAAGACAGTCATGTATTGATAACGCGTATTTTTGTGGGAACTTATTCAAGACAGTCATGTATTGATAACGCGTATTTTTATGGGAAATTATTCACAGTCATGTGTTGAAAACGCGTATTTCAGTGGGAAATTAGTTAAGACAGTCATGTTTTGAAAACGCGTTTTTTTGTGGGAAATGAGTTGAAAACGCGTTTTTTTGTGGGAAATGAGTTGAAAACGCGTATTTTTGTGGGAAATTAATCAAGACAGTCATGTTTTGAAAACGAGTATTTTTGTGGGAAATTAGTCAAGACAGTCATGTATTGAAAACACGTATTTTTGTGAGAAATTAGTCAACAAAGTCATGCATTGAAAACGCGAATTTTTGTGGAAAATTAGTCCACAGAGTCAAGCATTAATTAAACATATTTTTGCATGGAATTAGTCCACACAGTCAATCATTGCAAACATGAAATTTTGTAAGAAATTAGTTCACAGAGTCAAGCATTTAAAACACGTATTTTTGTAGGAAATTAGTCCACAGAGTCAAGCATTGAAAACACGTATTTTTATGTGAAATTAGTCCACAGAGACATGCATTGAAAAGACATATTCTTGTAGGAAATTAGTCCACAGAGTCTAGCATTGAAAACACGTATTTTTGTAGAAAATTAGTCCACAGAGTCAAGCATTGAAAACACGTATTTTTGTAGGAAATTGGTCCACAGAGTCAAGCATTGAAAACAAGGAATTTCTGTAGAAAATTAGTCCACAGAGTCAAGCATGGAAAACACGTATTTTTGTAGGAAATTAGTTCACAGGTCAAGCATTGAAAACACGTATATTTGTGAGAAATTAGTCAACAGAGTCATGCATTGAAAACACTTATTTTTATAGAAAATTAGTCAACAGAGTCATGCATTGAAAACGCGAATTTTTGTGGGAAATGAGTCAAGACCATGTCTTGAAAAATATACTTGGATTTTTTCTCAAGTCTCGCATTAGTCGTTATATTCAAATTATTGGTGTCCAATTATAGTTTCAAATAACAGTAGTTGTATTTATATTATTGGTATCCAATTATAGTTTTAAAGGCATTAAGGTCGTTGTATTCATATTATTGGTGTCCAATAATAGGTAAAAAACAAGACAACACATTGAGGTCGTCGTATTAAAACATTTCTACAACTTCTAGGCATTTCAACTTCCGAGCTTTCGAAAAGTGCTCGCGCGAAGCGCGAGGTCGAGTTAACGAGTTAACCGCCGGAGGCCAAGTCTGAGCGTTAGGTGGATCCTAGCGTAGGCGGATCCCACGCTCAGACTTGTTTATTCTCCAACTATACATATACACCTTTCAAGGTTAACAGAAGTTTTTAAACGACTAAGGAATGCTAATTTGAAAATCAAGCCAGATAAATGTGACTTCCTTAGAAAGGAAGTTGCATACCTTGGTCACATCATAACTAAAGATAAAACCAAATCCATCAAAAATTGACTATATAAGAAATTTCCCTCAACCAAGAAATCCAAAAGAAATAAAATCTTTTTTGGGTTTAGCAGGCTATTACCGTCGCTTCATTTCAAACTTCGCAAAAATATGAAAACCCCTAACAAAACTTTTACAGAAGGATGTTAAATTTTATTTCGACTCAGAATGTGAAAAATCATTCGTAGAATTGAAATGTGCTCTAACTTCTAGTCCGATTCTGATATATCCAAACTTTGAAGAAACCGTTTCTCTTGACGACAGATGCGAGTGCCTTTGCGATAGGATCTGTCCTATCACAAGGACCTATAGGCAAAGATCTCCCTATAGCATATGCTTCTAGAACTCTCTGTAATGCCGAAACCAAGTAATCTACTATTGAGAGAGAACATTTGGCCATAGTCTGGTCCGTGAAACACTTCCGACCATATTTATTCGGTAGAAAATTCAAATTAGTGACTGACCATAGACCCCTCACTTGGGTCTTTTCAATTAAAGACCCAGGTAGTAGGTTGGCACGTTGGCGGCTCAAGTTGGAAGAATACGATTACGAGATAGAAAATAAACCCGACAAAATCAATGAGAACGCCGATGCCCTATCACGTATTAAAATTAATCATTTCAAAGAATACGCGAATTTTCAATCAAAATTCTCGATATTCGCTTCAAATGGAGATGAAAACCCGGATACTCCACCAGAAGAACAAATAGAGAGACAAGGAAACGAAGAATTTTCTTTTGAAAAAATTCAACAAGAATTTGATACATTTGCACACTTGTATCAAACCGAATCCCTGATCGATTATTCAAAAATTAAATTTGACAATAGCCAACTATTAGACAAACAACATAAAAATATTCTAACATTTTTCTACAAAATAAATTAGAAGATCTTCACTACAAAATAATTGAGGATATTTTTGAAGAACATGCCGATTTTTCTAATGACGCAATTATTGTTTCATCATGTAAATCCGTTAAAGGAAGGAAATACTTCATTATTGCTTTCCCATATGATCCAGATTCAGTCAATGAACACTTGTTCTACGTACTCTATAAAAGACAAAACGAACTAAATCTTTCAAAAACTTATTACGTCGAAAATAATCTAGAATTACCAATTCTAGAAATTCTATCTTTCATTTTCGCGAAAAAATAAATTAAAATAACTGTTTGCCAAAATTTGACGAGAACTCCAGATAAAGACCAGATACCTATTATCATGGATCAATATCATTCCGGCAAAAGTAATTTACACCGAGGTATCAACGAAACTGTTAGACGTGTAAAAGAAAAATATACTTGGCCAAATTTAGTCAAAGATGTTGAAAATTTTTTTAAAAAATGTGAAACTTGTCAGAAAATCAAAGTATGCAGGAAAAATCTTAGCAAACCTCTAGTGATAACTGAAACACCCAAAACACCATTCGAAAGGATTAACATTGACATTCTTGAAATCCCTTCCAAAAACTATGTTCTCACTATCAGAGACGAACTGACTAAATTCACACAGGCTTACCCAATTGATGACAAATCTGCAAAATCAGTTGTCAATAATTTATTGATCTTTTTCCAACATTATGGTATCCCATTGAGAATCCATTGAGACTTCGGTCGTGAATTCGATAATGCTCTCATGAAAGACCTTTGTACCCTTTACGAAATAAAACTAACATTTTCAAGCGTTAACCACCCTCAATCAAATGGTTCTTTGAAACGTTTCCATGCCCCACTAATGGAAATGATAATATCAAGTATAGCAAACAACCCCAATGACAGCCCTCTTACATGTCTACCTTATGCTATCATTTGCTATAATAATAGTAAAAATAAAACACATGAACCCTATGAACTTTTATTCGGACACACATCCAGTCGACCACCAGAAACTCTCTATAATCAAAACCAATTAATCACAAAATACATCTACTACTATAAAGTTGCTCGAGAAAAAACTCAAAGACAAAAAGAAAAATCAAAAGTAAGATTTGATAAACATGTTGAACAACCTATAGAATACAAAGTAGGAGATAAAGTATTCGTTAAATAATCCCAGATCAAAGATAAACTTCAAAATAAATTTAATGGTCCCTTTGAAATTATTGAAATTTTTCAAAATTCAGCAATGCTAGTTAATTGGAAGGCGCGACAGAAGACAAAAGTAAACTTCGATAGATTAAAACTTTATATTGAAGATTAATTTTCTTTTCAGGGTTATCTTGCTGATTTCAGCAGCCCATTCACAATACTTCATTCAACCTATAAACAATACCGTTGGCATCTTCCTTCATGAAGAAAGCACTTTGAAAATTACAAACGAAAAATGGACTCTGCTTGTCTATAAGGACTTAGAATATATAAAATCTGCGTTGGAAAATAATGACAAAATTTTAGAAAATATGTTAGACACGTTTGAGCAACCAGGAGCACGAATGATATCTTTCATAGCTCAAGTGCAAACACATATCAGCCTTCTCACTCAAGTATCCAACTCATTCAGCCTCAAGTATCGAGAAATATTTGCTGATATTGAAAATTACAATAAAAGACAGAAACGCGGATTAATTAATGGAGAAGGTACTTTTTGGAAAGCAATAACTGGCAATTTGGATGCATCAGACGGTGAATATTATACAGAGTGTATAAATAAAATTTCACAAGATGAACACCAAATTGAAAATCTTTTGAAAAATCAGATATCCGTTACTACATACGAGGGTAACAGTAACAAGTAGCAGATTGTATCCTGATCTCTAGTCATTGCAGAACCAAAAAGAATAAGTACAGTTACATAAAAAAAAAACTAAAAAATTGATATTGAAATCTAGAAAATGACTGAAACATTTATTAGGAGGTTTAGAAAGAGTTTGGTCACTTCTATGGATTTTTTTACGTGTTTATTGAAATTTCATTCAAATATACAAATTTCCAATACAAAATGGCCCCAAATCGACCTGGTTTTGTCGGTCTCGGGATCATACAATTGTGGACAAGTGTGTTCGATCACATATTTAGCATCATTAAAGTACAATTCAGAATAAAATAAAATTCATTAAAATTATTCTGCATTAATTTTAATTTTGTAGTTTTGACAAGCACCAGTTTTTCAGTAAAATCTTATATTTATTACAACATTGAGACCAGTCGTGAAAGCCTACATTCCTATATTGAAGTCTATCTGTTAGGTAATCATTTAGCCAGTTCAAGACAACTTCCTAAAAACCCATAATACCTTAGTTTAGCTTTAAATGGTCTCAAAATTTTAAGGATGTGATAGAGCAGGTTATTACATTCTCAAAACTTGTAATTACAAAATCTATCAGAGTTTTACTTGTAGCAGTATACCTAATTGTTTCAGTAATGATTTGAACTTTCCATATCAAGAGATATTATCAACAAACTTACGTTTATGAAAACTTTCAGTAAACAAGTAATAAAATGTTTTCTATGTTTTAGATAAACGCTGGAATAAATTCGCTAGTATCTACCACTTACAAAGGAGAAGTCTATATTGAAATCTTCCAATATAAACAAACATAAATTTTAAGAAGACATTCCATAACAGAGTTTCTCAAAAATGTAGCATGGCTTGCATTCGGGAAATGAAACATTACACAGAGATTAAATGAGAAAGAATTACAAATGATTTTTGATCATTACGCCCTAGAAGTTGATTTCATTTACAATTTTTTTTAGTTTTACTTTCAAGTCCTTAAGAACATAAAACATAAGCTAGTGACAACATAAGCGAGTGCGAACATAAGCCTATGTACGCACCAGCCTGGTTTCTACTGTATGAGTTATCTAATATACCTATATAGAAGGACAAAGCTTAGGAATTCATTGTCTCATGCATTCTCTCCTAACAATTTTAACCTCCAAATGTTGAAACTTATATGATAATGTTCTTTTTCGAGCATTCTTTTAGTAGTTATGTGTAATTATTTTGACCTCGAATATACTCTTTTCTGAATTTTATACTTCTTACTACCTCCTGGTATTTCTGATTCTCTCCCACAAATATTCTTTTGGGAAGACAATTTAAAGAACATTTTTTTAGACCACTGGGATATACTAACTTTATAGCAATGACACTTCTAGGTTGAAGAAGTCTGTCTGACAAGTAGTTCTAATTGAACACTATGTTCAAAGAAGTAAGCTTTATTCTTTCACATTCTGCTTGAATAATATTTTTATTACAAACTAGAATACTTTTTTTTTGAGTAAACCAAGCTATCAACATAAGTGTCTGATTGCTTTACTTGCTTGAAGTTGATAGTTTCAAAAGAGAAAGACAAAAAATTAATTACAAGTGTTACGAGAGAGATGAACATATGTGAAAGTTATCTCGATCAACTAGAGTAGTCTTCAATGAACAAGCCTATATTCTGTTATAATTATAATCAATACATAAACAATCATTTATAATATGAATATCAACGGAATGGTCTGAATGTCAAAATGATATGACTGATTTCAGCTAAAGATAAAAATTACATACCTACTGTACTTGATAAGCACTGTGTGTTGTTTTTCATTACTTGAACAGTGAAAAGCCTGGTTAGATTTAATTTTTCAACATAATGTTCCATTTGTCCCAGTCCAGTCATCCAGAAAAGTTGTACAGAATCTTAGAGAATACATTTCAATGAACCTTACTGGTTCCAGATTCACAAAAGTTGGATAAAAAAATACCTGTAATGAAGAAAAATCTGTAATGAGAATTAAAAAAACATGAATACTGCAAAATAGTTAGGTTTGATTAAGAAGCCAAGACAAGAAGATTAAGAAGCCAAGACAAGCCTCAAGAAGTTTGAAGAATTTAATATAGTTTCGATGACCTCTTCCGAGGTCACGTGTCAGGTATCAGATTACCTGGAATTGGCTGACACCACGTTTTCGGTTACAGACAAGTCTCGACAAGTGGGAGAAACCTGATATGGGTTCAATGACCTCTTTCAAGGTCACTTGTCGGTATCAGATCACCTGGAATTTGCTAACGTCATAGTTATGATTACAGACAAGGCAATGAAATTCGATAAGGGTTTAATGATTTCTTGCAAGGTCAATAAGTGCACGTGTGAAATCTCAGATTAGCTGGAATTCGATAACACCTGGTTACATGTCTACACAGGTCAATGAAATTCGATACGGGTTCAGTGACCTCTTTCAGGGTAAATCAGTGCACGTGTCAAGGATCAGATCACCTGGAATGTTTTGACACTACATTTTCGGTTATATACAAATAGGAGAAACTTGAAACGGGTTCAACGACCTCTTCCAAGGTCAATAAGTGCACATGTCAGGTATCATATTACCTGGAATTTGTTGACCTTATATTTCTGGTTACAAACAAGTCTCGACAAATAATAAAAATATGTTACGTGTTCAAGTTCAATGAGTTCATGTGGTTGCCAGATAATGTTAATAATCTACTGATATTAAGTTGAACTGAAATATTTTCCCCACCACTATTAATGAAATACAAAACGGGATACAATATCACATCAAACATTTTCTTGCCAAAATGAGTATTACTGAGTTCAAATTCAACTTGTAATCAAGTGAATAGTCACTGTGAAGAAAAATCAAAAGTATTGTTGGGTGAAAGAAAATTCCCATTATACAAATCTAACAGTGAATTTGTTGTTGTGAATCTTTCATATGATTTGAATTTCACTCCATGTATTAAAATGTTCGGAAATGAGGGAGATCGAGTGATTTTCACAGAACATGAGTGAAAAAAGTTCCTGACATACCAAGGAATCATTGCCAATGTGATGTGCATTCGACACGAGTAGCGCGTTAAAATTGTAGCTCCGGCTAATCTACCTGAAATATTGATTAGAAGTGGTCATCATTCCATTAATGTTTTCACCAATCAGTTCCGAATTAGAAGATACCTGTTGATACGTGAGTGAGTGTCATATTTGTCTGATCATTGATTATTTTGATTTATGGTAAATCATCACTCCATTGAAATAGTATTTACGGAAAGACAAAAGAGCGACCTAACAACTATCGTTAAAGAAGTATCACAAAAACTACATAATGAGGTTCTTGCCAGTGACTCTTTTTTGGAAACCCTTGCTACGAAGGTAGCTGATATGGTATCACAAAAAATAGATGCGGACGTTTAAAACCAGGAAACGAAACTCTCAACGTTGGAGAGTAGAATGGAGAGTTAACAGGGTGATAGAAGTGAGATGCAACTAAAAATAGATGAGTTGGAACAAAAAACGAAACTGACACATCAGCGTATTTTTGGTATCCCAGGAAAACCTAATGTTGAACGTTTCTTCAATGCTCGAGAATCAACTTGGAGTGAAGAATATTATTATCAATCAATGCTATAGAGCTGGAAAGCGAAGGGAGCAAGATACATCAAAACCAAGAGCTATTGTCGTGAAATTTGGAAGCATTCTTCATAGGAAAATGGTGTACATGAATGAAAGGAAACTGCAAAATACCAAAATAGCAATAGGCAAGATCACAAACGCGTCAATCCGATCCGGATGTGCATATGACTGAAATATAGCTATTAAATAATATATAGGCATACTTTTTATAACAAGTTATCTCGTAATATTCCGGCAAGCGCCATTTGAAAACCATAAAATTTCATGGATCATTCAAACATGTGAGCTTTGGCGCCACTTGATGACGTCCCAAGTGCTGTTAATTGCTTATTTCAGCGTTGTCGGTTGTAATATTTCAAATGAATACCAAAGTAATAATTGTTAACTCTTCGTTTGAAAACGGGAAGAACCATACTTAAAATTGACATAGATCAATATATCAATGGTCCATTTAGTATGTTTCACTCACATTGGATTAATATTAATCCAACATCCATATGAAAATAGCTGTGTTCTATCGTTCTATGCTTTACGCACGATGTTGATAAGCAAAATGCTTGGCAACGCTGTAACGATTATAAATTATAACCTGCAAACTGTCCTAACCTAAAACCCAGATGTCAGAATTTAGATGCTGCCTTGTAGCGTATCTGTAGCCTTGTGTTAGTTGTTTTTGTTTAGTTGTGAATTCAAGTTGAATCTGTGTTTATTGAAGAGAGATATTCATCACTTGTTGTTTGATTCGTGTAATTATATCGAAGAGATGGAGTTGGGTTTTGAAAAAGCAACAAGTCATAATCTTCCTGTTGTGGATTCCACCATGGTTTTCGAGTTTTATAATTAACTCAGACTTCAGATCTGCTGAATTGAAAAATGTTAAATCGACTCGGTAAGTTTCAGTAATCTAGGTATTGATCTCTTTGTTGATTACTAAGCTTCATTTTATTTTTACAGAGCAGCTAGGGAATCTTATGGAGATGAAGCGATCGGTTATGTTCAAGTGAAGAGAGTTGGCATGAGCTGTATTGTCAAAGCCAAAATAAGTCCAGAGCATAAAGTGCGTGATAAACCTTACAGGGTTGAGGCTGGAATTGATGAAGCAGAAGAAACAGTACTATACTGTAAATGTATGGATTGTGCAGCTTCAAAAGGTGAAACATCAATTGACAAATCAGGTTTTGAATTGAGTTTTTATATTTTTTTGATATTTTCAGGAGGATGTAAACATAGCGTAGCATTCCTGTTATGGCTACACCGTAGATCAGAAGAACCTTCTGTAACTGCAGTTGAGTGTTACTGGAAAGTATCCAAATTATCAAGAGTTGGATCAACAACAAAGTTCATGACTCTTGGAACATTGGCATCGAAACCAGTTCCATCACTCATAGATGTACCAGATACATTTCTGGAAGAAGTTTTGCACGAAGGCATGAAACGTGGTTGCCAAGGAACATTATTTTTGCAAGAATATAACTCTGATGTGATTTCTAAAACATCTATGCATAAGTTGATACTATTATATAAAACACATTCCTCTGATCTATCTGTTCAAAATTTCTTAAAGTTCATACATGAAAAAGTCAGTGAAGAAGATTGCAAAACAGTACAAGAATTGACTGTTCATCAAAATAAATCCTCAGCTTGGTATGAAGTACGCTATGGCAGAATAACTGCTTCAAAGCTCTATGAAGCATCAAAGTGCACAACATTTGCAGGTAGCCTAGTTGAGGATATTTTGGGTGGAGGTAAAGTTATTGAAACTGCGGCAATGGCTAGAGGAAAAACTTTGGAAGAAAAAGTCTTGAAGAAGTTGATGCAAAGTGAAAATATGAAGATTTCAAATTGTGGAGTATACATCAACAGAAATTATCCAATTTATGGTGCCTCACCAGATGGACTTACCGAAACCCATGTAATTGAAGTAAAGTGCCCATCCAAACAAAAAACTCTTTCAAATTATCTAAAGTCAGATGGGAAAATTTGTAATAAACCATATGCTCAGATTCAATTACAAATGTTGTTGGCAAAAAGAAGTAAGGGCTACTTTTGTGTAGCTTCTCCAGATTTTGAAAGAACTGGCAATTTTCAGTTGATAGAAGTGTTATATGATGCTCCATTCATGACAAAAATTATGAAAGAGGCAGAATATTTCTGGAAAACTGTAATTTTCACTCATTTAATAAAATATTAGAAAATATTGTGTTTTTTTTTATTTTGATTCTTCAAAAATAGTTTTTTTATAGTTCAAAATAGTACATTTCAGAAAAAGTTACTTGCAATGCACTGTTTGGAACCTTTGGTGGTGAAGTAGTGATTGGAGTTTCATCCCAACACCAAACCACTATCTTTAACATCTCCACATGTGTTTATGTCACCAAGTAAGCATTTTCTGGAGGAAAGATTAAACTAACTAGTTGAAAAAGGTATCTATAAAATTATTCAATCAAATAAAAAACACCTATAAAAAGTATTAAGTAATAATTTTTTTTTCACATAGGTTATTAACTCATGTGATATAGATAACTTTTTTAAACTGAAAAATGTTCATGTCCTTTGAAAATACTCAAATAAAATAGTAGTCTCAGAAAATGTATCAGAAAAAATATCAAAATATTGATACATTGGTGAATATTGATTTTTTTGTTTCAAGTTCTTTTTTATTTCACTGCTGATATTTAAACGGGAATAGTTGAATAAGGCAACATTTCAAATGAAAGATTTATTGTATCAAGTTTTTTTCAATCCATTGTTACAAGAAATATAATTTTTATGGAGAAAGTTAACACAGTTCAAAAAATATATATAAAAAAGTACAAAAAAATGTGAGATAATAATAAAAAACATATTTAATACACAAATCAGGAAGATGATGTGAACAGCAGGGTTCGAAAATATGATATTTATATAAATATCATATCACATGATATATATCGGATATATATCCGATATATATCATTTTTTGATTCTAATTATTTATTACACAAATACATTAACAAAATCCTGTATTCTAAACAACAAAACTGTTTGTTCCAACTCTAATTAAAAAGACAAAACACAAATAAATAATAAAATGAACATGTTCAAAAGGGAGAACATTCTCCATGAAAATTGAAAAAATTAAAAATGTGATTTTTTGTAATATCTAACAGAAAACATCTACTTTCCCAGCAAAAGCCACGCTGGACATTGAACTACATCTAATAGATATTGTGAAATGACTCTAACTGAAAAGAAAAAAATCTGAAATTGAAAATTCGCATTTTCATTGAGATAGTTAATTTTTTAATTATCTCTAGTTTTCAATGAAAACTAGAGATGCTTTTGCCGGGGAACTAGTTGTTTTCTGTTAGATATTACAAAAAATCACATTTTTCATTTTTTCCATCATCATGGAGAATGTTCCCTTTTTCAACATGAATACCTCTCAAGAGGTTATCTTGAACGATGGAAAAGGGCGACTAAAGTTTGTCTTTCAGCCGCAGATGATTCCACAACGGATTTTATGGATACTCTATTCATATTTTCGAACAAAAATCAAAATGAACATATTTTAACATTACTTTATTATTTCAACACAAACACATAATTTAAAACCTTTTCCAAACAACAAACATTGATAACTCTATAACTCTAATTAAAAAGAAAAAAAATTAAAAACAAATAGATTTTAATTAACATAATTAACATTTTTAACATTATTTTGTCAACATTGATATTTGTATGTCCTTATCTGATGAATTATTAATATCAATAATGTCATTCTTATTATTGACAATAACTTCAGAATCTTTAGATATGGCTGGTTTCAAGGGTTGGTTTTCTTTTTATCTATATTTTGATACATACATTTGAACATAAAAACCAGTCTACTGGCTTTTTAGTTCGCTAAGTGATTCCGTAAATACGATTGAAACAAACAGAAAAAAGAAAAGGTCCTTTTCGGATGTTTAGAATGATGAAAAACATTTTTAATTCAATAAATAAAATTATCGAATATATCGGATATATATCAAGTAATAAATATCATGATATATATCGTGATATATATCATGATATATATCACTGGATATATATCCTCCGAACCCTGGTGAACAGCCAAACTAAAAACCGTTTACAAAATGTCACTGAGTTAAACACAATTAGATTTCCACATATTAAACTAATTATGTTTACCTCATTGTCATATTATGGATTTACATCAAGTAAGGGCCAGATCAATTGAAAAGGCTTGGTAGCGAGGAAAAATCTGCAAACTTCTTCAAATGGATCACTGTATAATGGGATTTTGTAAATTTATTATTCCACAAGCTATTATTATCATAAGGTCAAGTAAATGAAGAATTTTATGGTTTACGCAGGAATGCATTTTAAGAATTTTGAATTCTCTCAAACGCCTGATGACCATTTCAATGTGAATTCTTAGAGCAGCTATTCTTTTTCCTTCCTTTACTTCTTCTTTCGAACTCATTTCTGTGGCACTAACACTAGGTGGCCTGATCAATTCACACTGTTTTGAAGATAATAAAGTAGAAATTTGTTTAAAACCTCTGTCAGCCATTACATGGGCACCATTAGGTAAAGCCTCTAAAAACCCACATTTTTCAACTATTATTTTATCAGTAGCACGTCCCCCAAATCCACTAGAAATAAAATTGATGAAACCATGTGGTGTTGCAGAAATCAAATACTTGACAGTGTTGCACTTCTTATACTGAGACCAAGACTGTGCCTGTTTTTCAGGGTTTGAGGGAATCTCGATTTCAATTTCTAAACAATCAATTATTGACTGCACATTTCTATACCTATATCTGAATGGAATAGGCAACAAAGCTTGGATTGTCTCACGTTTTTGCCAAAATATACATTTTTTGAATACACTTGCTAGGACAGGCATGGTTTTTTGGATAGTTATTGAAACATGTGTCTTAGAAATTCCAAAATCATCTGATAACCTACTATTACTATCATATAATCTTATTTTTTTCAAACAAATAAGAACATCACTTGCACTAATATCAACATGTTTAACTATAAGATCTACTATAAAATATGTGTTTTCTGGCAAACCTAGATAAAACCTACTTTTTTCTATTATAATAGGAGTTGATTGTTTCAAATCACTTATACCACTCAAAGCACTGCTCGATTCAGACAAATTTCGTGAATTAACAGTGTTTGAGGGTGAATTGTTCATCGATGAGGACTCTGAAGAACTGCATCTCTGCTTGGAGATTGATATGGACGTCTCTTGAGGTTTCCGGAAACTTTTTGCATCTAAATCAATAGTGTTTGTACTACAAGAACGTACACTCATGGAAGTTCCAATACATATACTTCTTTTCTTTGGTTTAATGTTAACTTGAATCTTTTTATTAGAAAACTTTGGGGTTGGTTCAGGTTCATAGTATATGATTTCAGGGTTGCGTTCACTTTCACAATCTACATGAAAACTTTGACCACTGGGATGATTCACTAGGACCTCTAAGAATTTTCCTGAAGGAGAATCAATTTCATTTGTTATTAGTTTTTCCTCAGGGCTGCATTGAGAAGTAACAATTCTATCAGTTTCTCCTATGGAAGGCCTATCAAAGCCAAGCTTCCTCTTAACCTTGTCTCCCAAGCTCCCAAGTGATTCAGATCTTCTCTTACGAGATGATGAAGATAGTTGGGATTTCGGTACATGTTCTATTGGTTTAGGACTGTTGATGAATTTATGAGGTACCAACCACATCATCTCGCATATAAACTCTGGATCCAATAAGTTTGTATTCCATCCAATTCAACATATCAAATTTAAGCTGGAACAAATATCTTATTAGAATTCTTTAATGTAACTAGGCACTATAGTGATTATGAAAATTATGAAAAAGTAGCCATAACTGGCCTACAAAATATTTCACTTACGTCAAAATGATCTTCACAGCAATACAAATGTTTAGTTTTTGTATATGGTCTACTAACAGCAACGCACCATTTCATTCTAATGTCTTGCTTGATAGGTACCATAATAAATATTTTGTTTATACTTTGTTCACTATTATTCAAGCATGATGGAACAAAACACGTCTTCAGAGCCATTGTTATTCGAAACTGCAATATCGGAAAATCGGAAAACAGAATAACCTCAAGTGTAAACAAAACTCTGTCAACTGCAACTGTCCGCCATTCCATAATGATATAGAGCGGTGTTGTCAGATCACTTTCAAGTAAACACCATGAAGCTGCCTCAAAACTGATTTCAACTCAATTGAATATGAAACTACTCAACTTTCTATACCATTATATCACTCATCATGAATAATATTACTAACATCATGAGAGATTCGAGAGCTTATAATCAGACTGATTAAATCTTCATATTATGATATTCAATTGTGTGGCATTTTCCGGTGAATAAATTGAGACGGCAACGTTGTTATCTGTATTCGTCCTAACTTCTCTTGGCCGCCGCAGTATTCTAGCGCTGTCAATGATTGGCCCACGCACTTATGACGTAAATTCCCGGGCTTTTTTCATCGTGTTTAAATTGAAGAATTTCTTTGGTATTTTTTTTTTGAAAAACTGCATCGAATAAAAAATTCAAAAAAATGTTTTGCGGCTTTATTCATCGTACTGAAGGTCGTGGTATTTTTTTCAGAAATTAGTGATCTCGCCTATTACAGAAGATCTCATCCGTAGTAGATACGAAACACTATTCTTAGCAAAACTTAAAATTGGAAAAGAAAAAGTATGGACTATGGAGGGAGTGATATATACAAAAGTAAATTATAAAAAAATAACATTGAAGATGTTGTTAGGAAAATAATTACGTGATGGCCGGCACTGCTATTGAAACATTTGTTTATTTTATTTTTTTATATGATATATATATATATATAAATATATATATATATATATATATATATATATATATATATATATATATATATATATATATATATATATATATATATATATATATATATATATATATATATTTATTTGTAACAACTATTTTGTGAGAAATACTTCGATATATTCCTATAGGGATTATTTGTTGTCTTCATTTACTTTATTGGATATAACAGGAAATGAGAACTTTGAATGGTGCGTTTTTAAATGTCAGATCTTTGACCAATCATTTTGCTGAGTTTGACACTTCTCCTACAAAGAAATATTATGTATTAGGAATTTCGGAAACTTTGTTATCTGAGAATATATCAAATGATGTGAGAGGAATGTGAGAGGTTAAAAAATGTTGAGATGGGATAGAGGATCTCGTGGTGGTGTTGAAGGTATGTACGAAAATGATAAATTGTTAAGTGAAATTTTGAATGTGCAAAGTAGTAATCATTTGAAACAAATTTGGGTTCAGATTGAGTTGAATAAGAAAATTTATAATATTGGTACATTGCACAGACCACCAAAAGGTAGTTCTTCGGAGTTTATAGGCTTATTTGAAAACACACTCTTGCAATTTTCAGTAACCTGCTATGAGACAATATGTGAAGGGCATGTGAACATACATTTTTCATATGGATAATTGAAGCACTCGGGAACTCATTCACTATATTGAAACTTTCAATCTTCAGCAAGTTATTGATTCACCAACTCGCATCACCAAGTCTTCTAGTACATCATTAGTTATAATATTGATATCAAAATACCAAACAAGTTTTAAAGCTGGCACTGAGGATGCATCAAATATCTCTGATCATTCCATGGTTTTTGTTCTATCGGAAAAATTAAGCGAAGAACGCCTGCAGAATACATCACAATGAGATATCTTAAACGTATTGATAAGAATATTCTTCAAGACATCTTATCAGATACCCCATTTCAGAATGTGATTATGAACCCTGGTTTAGAATAAGATATACAGTTTGTCCCACTTTGAGCAGCCACCCCGTTATATTTTATCGGGGATAAAATAATTAGAATTTTTTTTTTTAATCATAGTACTCAGGAATTCCTACCTTTATGTTGATAAAGAATTAGTATATCCATTTTCCACGGCTAACTATGACCAATTGAAAAGTGAAAAAGTGGGGAAAACATATTAGGGATTTTTTTCAGAGTACTCTTAAACCCCCAGATCTCATTGCTTGAATAAATTAATCATACAGGGTGTCAGTTGTTGCTGGCAACAATTTCATCAGTAATATATGCTTAGTTATCAAAATTTCTTCACTTTCCACAAAAGGACCCCGCAAACTGCTTATGGAATTTTGGTCCCGGTGGATTTTCTTAAATTTTTGGAATGATGTACTTCATGTAATTCTCAGGTAATTCAACCCAAAAAAATTAACAGTTTTGATGCTAGGGGTTGTTAAAATCCCCCCTTGCGCAGATTAGACTATTTATTTTTGAATCCGGTAACAATATTTCAACTTGCATCATTGTTGCTACTGTGGCCCAATATTGTGCAGTTTTATAAAAAAATCTTACCGCCCCCTTCTTCCTCCCCAACTTCTATTACGAAACTCAAGAAAAATATTTCTCGAGTGCTTTTAAATGTATTGTCGAATGTTCAAATATGCCTGAATAAGGAAAATAGCAGTTTGTTATGATTATCTCCCTCCCCTCGATGGGCAAAAAACGAAAAAATGTCGGTGGATTTTTCTGAATTTTCTATATGATGCAGTTCAAGTTATTTTGAATAGAAATTAATTGAGTGTCAAACCCCAAAAATTAATAGTTTTGATGCTAGGGGGCTCCTTGCTCAGACTATTCATTATTATAGGCGAAAACAATATATCTACACATGGTAATGGTAATGGTAATGGGTGGGGGATGCAAGCGTCAGCGACTAGGCCCTAGTGGGCCCTTTTCGCAATCCCCGGCATCTTCACTCATCCCATGTCGGATACCTGCTCGAACCTCTTCGACCTTCTTATGAAAGTCGAAATGTCCTTCCATTGCAACGAGTGCAATTCTTCCTCCTTAATAATTGCAGCTCCGAAGACGTTTTGTCTGAGCCTGCCATAAATACCAAATTCGCACAGGAAGTGGAAGGACTCCTCCTCTTCCCCACATTCCGTGCAAAGTGGGTCTGCCTCAACTCTGATGAGAGCCAGGTGCCTCCTGAGGCCGCAGTGGCCGGTTAGAACTCCCACCAACAGTCGGAGTTCTTTGCGGCTTAGCTTCAGTATCTTGGCCGTCCTTGCCATGTCGGGCCCTGATATCATCTGCTTTGTCTGCCTGCATCCGTCTATCCTTCTCCACTCTTTTCCTAATGTATCAACGGCCCACTCATTCAGTGTCGTTGTTACTTGTCTCCTTGTTATGCCGAGTGCGGGTTCGGGCCCGTAGTAGGGTTGTCCGGCTCCTTGCTTGGATAGCCTGCTCGTTGCCTTCAATCCCTGCATGGCCCGGAACCCGGGATATTAACGAAAAAGTAACTTACATAAATAGTTCATTGATAAATATTTTTTACACATTGGCTTCATTCACACAATTTTGATCAAAGACCATACGTTGTCGTGGCTGACTGATACAATGAATATAATGATAGAGATGAAAGAAAAAGCATACAAAAGGTTCAACAGAACTAAAAATGATGACCATTGGAATTATTATAAACAAATTAGAAACCAAACAAATATTTCTATCGATAATGAAAAAAAAATGAAAAAACATCGAGTTTTGTGCTAATGGAGATACTAAACTAATAGTCATTTCGAAATGAAGTTTATGCCAACTTGTCAAAAGATTATTCTAACTTTATACACAAATATTTTATACATTATTTATCTTTTAATATGGATTCCGAGTTTATTGTGAAGAACAAACAGTCATTTACAACTTGCACATACTGCAATATATGTGAGAGATCGTTCCAATCTCAAAATGGCCTCAAAATTTATGTTGGTAAAATTCACAAAACGTCAATGTCTAAGAAATCTACGATACAGAGTTTTTCCGCGAATTCAAATGAAGAACCAACTAAGGAAGAACCAGGTATTTTAGAACTTCATATAAGACTATCTTTTCTCAAACGCACTTTCCGTATCATTAAAAGGATACCCAAATCCGCCAGAATGTGCACTGCAGCATCTCTTTGTAAAGTAATAGACGAATGCGTCAAATCTAATTCCTTTTCGAGTTGGGAGAATCTTTTAAGTTTTTCTTACAAAGTATTCTGTATTCCACGTACAAAAGATAGTCGGAGATAATCTCTAACATCAATCATCAAGAAAAACCTAAAACTTTTGAAAAACCCCATTGACCATTCATCACCTGATTTACCGAATGTTCCAAAAAACTATGATATTTCCAAACTTGTTTTGAGTAAAATTGCTGATGGGACATTTCATCCGCTATCAGAATTCTAAGCTCCAGCGACACTATAGCTAGTTATGATAATGCTACTTTATGAGAGCTTCAGTTAAAACAACCAAGTCCATGCTCAAGTTAGAATCCTGTTGAACCTTTCTGTGAATTAATGAATCAATGAATCAAATATCAGAAAGGAATGTCATTGATGCAATAAAATCATTTCGCACTGGTTCAGCTAGTGGATTAGATAGTTTTCGACCAAGCCATATGCAAGATTTGATGAGCTACATTTCTGGAAATATCAAAGACAAGCTTCTTTCCTCTGTCACCAAATTATGCAACTTTATGTTATCCGGAAAAGTGAATTCGCAGATTTGTCCACTACTATATGGTGCTTCTCTTTGTGCTCTTGAAAAAAAGAATGGAGGTGTTCGGCCGATTGCTGTTGGCAATTTTTTCCGACGTTTGGTAGCTTAACTTGGTTGTATGGAAATAAAACAAGACCTTGGTTTGCTACTCCGTCCACTTCAACTCGGATTTGGTAATCCTGGCGGTTGTGAATCAGTTGTGCATCCTGCACGAAGATACATCAATCACCATCAACATTCATCGTCCAAAATTTTTCTTAAACTTGACATCAAAAATGCATTTAATATGATTGACAGAACTGTTATGTTACAGAAAGTTCAAAATTCTTCACCAAGCTTATATCCCTTCCTCAGTCAATGTTATAGTTCGATTTCTTACTTGAGTTTTGGTGAACATCTTATTAAATCTCAGAAAGGTGTACTGTACAGCAAGGTGATCCGTTAGGTCCTGCACTTTTTTGTTTGGCTATTAAAGAACTCACGAAAACCATCAATTCTGAATTCAACTGTTGGTACTTGGACGATGGTTCGATTGCAAAAAAAATGCATTTAATATGATTGACAGAACTGTTATGTTACAGAAAGTTCAAAATTCTTCACCAAGCTTATATCCCTTCCTCAGTCAATGTTATAGTTCGATTTCTTACTTGAGTTTTGGTGAACATCTTATTAAATCTCAGAAAGGTGTACTGTACAGCAAGGTGATCCGTTAGGTCCTGCACTTTTTTGTTTGGCTATTAAAGAACTCACGAAAACCATCAATTCTGAATTCAACTGTTGGTACTTGGACGATGGTTCGATTGCTGATGACTCAAGTGTGGTTTTGCAGGATTTTGAGAAAATTATCCATCTTTCTAAACAAATTGGCCTCGAACAAAATTTTGAAAAATGTGAGTTGATATTTCCATCATACCAAAAAGTAATTTTGATACTGAATTTAAAAAAAATAGCTCCTGGTATTAAAGTTGTGAAGAAATCAAAATGGAATCTCCTTGGTATACCTTTGTCAGACGAAGGATTATCTGAATCTATACAAATGAAGAAAGAATCTCTTCGACTAATCCCATCACGTTTGAATAGCATTCCTATGCACGTTTCTTTTTTTCTGCTCAAAAATTGTTTGGCAATAGCCAAATTGACGTATACTCTCAGATGTAGTCCGGCTTGGAAAAGTCAAAAAGATCTGGCTGAATTTGATAACACTTTGCGTGCAGTGACTGAACAAATCACAATCATACCTCTTGGCTTCAAGCAACTCTACCTGTTAATCTTACGAGCTTTTCTATCTTTATTCAAGAGTGTCTCCGAATTGAATAATCTGATACATCATGCCACTTTTTCCAGCATTGAAGATGATCTATATAAGGAAGGAGAATAAACTTGGTATTCCAAAACTCAAATTACTCTATCTGATAATACTAAAATCATTCAAAAAGCTTGGGACCAACCTCTTCCAGATATTGTATCTGAAGATCTTTCTGCATCCGCTACAACTTCAACTGAGAAAGCTCGCCTGAACGCAGTAACAGTTAAAGAATCTGGTGCCTGGTTGAATGCCTTACCTGTTGCTGCTCTGGGAACACTACTGGATAATGATTCCTTCAGGATTGCAATCTGACTTCGTTTGGGTCTTGCTCTTTGCACCCCTCATGTGTGTATTTGTGGAAGTGAAGTTGACAACAAAGGAACCCATGGTTTGAGCTGCAGCAGAAGTTCAGGGCGTTTTTCAAGGCATCACCAAGTCAATGATCTCATGAAACGAGCTATGGTTACATCAGGTATTCCAGCTATTTTGGAACCAGTAGGTACTAGTCGCGATGAAGGTAAACGCCCCGACAGTATGACTCTCATACCTTGGAAATGCGGTAAAACAGTAGTTTGGGATTTCACTTGTGCGGATACATTGGCTGTTTCTCATTTAGCCGGAAGTGTGCTGGTGCTGCAGCTATAACCAGTGAAAAATTGAAAGAATCAAAATTTCAAAATCTCGGAAATGATTATCACTTCTATCCAGTTGCAGTTGAAACTTTTGGTGTGTTTGGTCCTAAATCTCTTTTGTTTATTGATGAAATAGGGAGGAGATTATACCAGGCAACCAATGAGAAACGGTCCACTTCCTTTTTGATCCAGAGAATTAGTCTTGCTATGCAACGAGGAAATGCTTCTTCTGTTTTTGGCACTATACCACCATCCCACTCTTTGGAAGAGATATTCGTTTATCCTACTTTTTCCAAATCATATACAATTTCAATCTATTCCAAAAATGATGTGAGTAATAAGGATAGTTTCCTTGAAAAATAGTCACGGCAGAAAAATTGATCAACCTCTCCAAATCTCTCAAGTTCTGCCATTTCTCCTCTCAAATCAATAGTCAATAGTCTCAAGTCGAGTTCATTATCACGCCGCTCCAATGACATAGACAACCACCATTTCCGAGATCACTCAATGGAAAATAAGAGTGATGAATGCATTAGGGTTGCAGTAGTTCATAGCAACGTCAAAGCTCTCGGTTTCAATGGACTTGAATATATTGGTTATACTTGCAATATGAACAGTGTTATCCAGTGCTTATCCAACACAAGATGGCTGTTGGAGTGTTTAAGAAGTGATGCATACACAAGTGATATAAACACGACCATTTCCAGTATGAAAGGAACTTTAATCAAACTCTTCGCATAAGTGATCAAGAAGCTATGGTCAGGTGAAATATCAAATTGTGTAGTAAACACTGTCCCATTGAAAAGTGAAATTCAAAGGTTTGAATGAATGTTTATTTGAATAGGAGGAAATCCTAATATACAAACAATACAACAATACACATGAAATTCAAGTAATACATAGATATTATACACTAAAAAACTACTTATTTACATTTTGGAAAACTAGCATTGATACGTAATAAATAACTAAATAAATATATAAGTACAGAGTAATCATTGTAATATATTATTCAATTTTATATAATCATTAAGTTTGGCTTTGAATATATATATATATATATATATATATATATATATATATATATATATATATATATATATATATTATATATAAACTTTTGCTGTCTTTAATATCTTGAGGTAACTTATTGAATTGATTTAACCCTTTATAAAATAGTTCTTTCATTGAATTAGGTAAGCTGCATCTTGGCAGATGAAGATCATTGATTTGTCTTGTAACATAATTATGAGTACTATTTCGATATATAATGAATTTCTTAATATATGATGGCAGCATATCATTAATAGTTTTAAAAACAAATATCATTGCTGCTTTGTACGCTGTCTTGTACGGAAAATCACTGTAGTGTATTTAGCATAAATGCTATACTGGTATACCGATTGCAATTCAGAATTACTCTCATGCCTCGATTTTGTAATTTTTGTAATGACCTGATTTTGTTTTGATCAAAACCATATAACAGGGTTCTGCAATAGTCAAAATGCGGTTGTATAATAGTGTTATATACCGTGATCTTGGTATCAGTTGTCAAGTGAGTGGAAATTCTTGTGGAAAAATACAGTTTATTTGCTATTTTTTTCGTTACAAATGTGTGATGTGCATCAAAAGATAATTTGTTGTCCAACATAAAACCCAGATACTTAAACTCTGTTACCAATTCAATTTTTTCGTTATTGATTTCCAATACGCAGGAATTTATATCAAGTTGTTTGTATTTGTATGGTGTAGTTAGAATCATAGCTTTTGTTTGTTTGTATATTTTTTCTAAACAAGCATTCATTTTAGTTAGAGCTACATCTAAATTCTTATGAGCTTCAGATAACAGTGTATCATCAGCAAATAAATTCATAAAATCACAGCTGTGACATAAGCCGATATTATTTATGTAAATTAAAAGTAGCAAAGGGCCTAGCACGCTACACACACCATATTTTGTGACAATAGGATTCGAATAATAATTATCCACTTTAGTGGTTTGTTTTCAGTCACTCAAGTAGTCCTTAAACCATTTCAGTACATTTCCTTTAATTCCGATAGCTTCCATTTTTTTAAGTAGTATATCACGATCGATTGTTTCGAAAGCCCATTTTAAGTCCAAAAAAACAGCAATAACATATTCTCCATTGTCGATAGATTGGGTCCATTTACTTATAGTCAGTTGTAATGCCGATTCACGAGAGTGATCCTTACGGAAACCTGATTGATTGGTCATGAGAAGATTATTGCTTTCAACAAAGTTCAAAAGCTGATCAAACACAGCCATTTCTAGTATTTTCTCAATGCCTGGCAAGGTGTTTATTGGTCGGAATTCACTAGCTTTACATGTGTTTTTAACTTTGTGTATTGGTATGATTATGCTAGTTTTTAGTTCATCGGGAAATTGACCATATTGATGTAAAATATTAATGAGGTGTAGCAAAACATGGCCTATCACCCCTATGGTGTTTTTTATAAACTTAATATCAACAATTTTGGCTCCTGATTTGTTTTCCAATTTATTAACAATTCGAGTAAGGTCTTTCAATTCAATTTGGTTAAACAATTCAAAATTACACTGAACTATAATTCATTTTGCCATTCTTCAGTAGCGTTAATCGAGTTAACAATATCTTCTAAACTTGATTCAAAATATTTATTAAAAGCTTCTGCTATTTCAGTTACATTTTCAAGAACTTTTACTTGACCTTCAGTTTCAAATTCTATATTGTTTATAACACTGGTATTCGTTTTTGTATCTATTAATGATTTGATGGTTTTCCACATAAGTTTCTGATTATTTGCACTCAAATCAATTTTATTATAATTATATTCTTGTTTTTTTATTTTAAGTAAACTAACTACATCGTTTCTTAGTCTTTAGTACCTATCCCAATTATTTTCATACCTGCTGTGTTTATATAACTGATATACTTCATCTCTTTGTTTAGTTAGATCTTCAAGATCACTGTCAAACCAAGGGAGACTGTTTTGGTGGAAAGAGTATGTTTTGACAGGAGCAATTTTGTTGACAGTTTCTTCTGTTTTACTAATAAAGTCATCGTAAAATCTTTCAATGTCTACGCAGTTAAGTAAATAATTATTGTTGATTAATTCAATACAGATTTTATTCATATTTTCTTTTCCTAGATTACGATAGCTTTTCAAAGTTTTTGGCGAACTAGTTTTATTATTTAGTAAGTTTACTGAGACCAAAGAATGATCAGTTAGCTTAGGCACATGGTGAACTAATGTTTGAATCTCAAAGTTGCTAATGACATAATAAATTAAGCTTGCATTATTATTAGTGATTCTAGTACATTCTAGCACACTTTGAATCATCCCATACATGTTTAATAAGTTTTTTAGACGTGACTTCACGTGACTTCACTTAAATCATTTTCTTTTCTGTTCTTCCACTCATCTTTCAGCGACTTTATTTCACTTTTCAATGTGTTTTTCTCAGCAATTAGATAATTGACTTCAGCTTTCAGAGTATCAATTTCTTGTTTTAAGGAGATAACTTCAGTTTTGAAGTTTTTTATTTCTCTTAATAGTGTTGGAATGCTTTTAAAAGAACTTCGGCATTCTTGACAGAAATATACTAGAGTTCTTTTTATCAAAATCACAGCTCGGGGCTCAGATGAGCTTAAACCTGTGCAAGTCTCTACCGGATGTTGTACAGAGTGACAACTATCACATACGGCATATTTATCACCAAGGTCTTGATCACACACTGTACAAGTATCACTCATACTTAAACAGATATTGTTAATTTTCCTGTACTATTTATTCGGAGCAAGTTGATCTAAAGTAAATAGTTTTTTGTTTTCACTCACTTTTTGTACTGATACGTTTTTATCCAAAGTAGGAATTCGGTGTTGGTGTTTTTTTAATAAAATGAAGTGTTGACTAAACGTTATTCTTCATAGTTACACAAATCTAGCAACTTTTTATCACATAACTTCTTGAGAACGTAGATCACACTTAGAAGGTTATACAGTCAAAATTTCACGATTTTAACTTCACTTTGAACTCTCTTTTTGGCATAATATTCAAGAGCAATATACAAACATGTGCATGCCAGCAATTTCAAGTAGTGTTTGCACCTTGTTTCATCGGTTGCGCCCAGCAAGATTCTCAAGAGTTCTTACGATGTTTACTGGATGGTTTGCATGAGGACCTGAATAGAATTACAGATAGGCGTAAACCCATTTTGTCAGAAATCAACCATAAATTAAGTGCCACTGAAAAAGCTGAAGATTTATGGTCAAGATTTCTGATGGTGGATAACTCAAGGATTGTAGATTTATTTGTTGGCCAACTGAAATCTACATTAAAGTGTATGTATTGTGGTCAATGTTCAGTTACGTTTGATCTATTCTGGGACCTTTCCTTACCGGTTCCGCAAATAAAAGGACAAATAAGTCTTGCTCATTGTTTGGATTCTTTTACCAATGAAGAAACTTTGGACGATGATGAACAACCAACATGCTCGAAGTGCAGAGAGTGGAGATGGAGAAGTGCATGAAGTCCCTATCTATTTCCCAAAATTCTAGTTATCAATTTCAAACGTTTTTCTTATAGAGAAAAATTTAACATGGTCATTGATTTTCCCATAGAAGTACTGGAAATGAGCAACTATGCAGCGGACAGTGTAGCCCCTCATTGATACAACCTTTATGCATTGTCCAATCACAGCGGTACTTCCGATTTTGGTCACTACACGGCTTACTGTAGACACCCTTATGCAAATACGTGGCATGAGTACAATGATTCTTGTGTGACAACAATTTCATCAAAAATTATTGTGGACAGAGAGGCATATATTCTATTCTACGAGTCCTACTCATAGAAACTCTTAATTTTTGAAGTTTATTATTTTTTTTTGTTGAATTATTTATATTTGTTTCATTTTTATTCATCTATTTATATTTTTATCTATTTTTGAATAGAGTTTTCACATCTGGAAAAGGTTGAATCAATTCAATATTTTGAACAGAGAAAACAACAAAACCCTGCAACTCCGCAAATGGAAATTTATTACAGTACTATAATCAAAATAACAAAGCATGATTCTTTGAATAATTACATTATACCACAGATGATGCTGAAGAGGTAAAAGAAGATATTTTAAAAATAAAATCTTTGGCAGTAGGTTCAGACTTGCTCATCTTAGGAATGATTCTCTTATGCTGTCCAAAAATTGCGCCTTATTTAACAAATATTCTGAATTCCTGTCTGTTAGCCAGTATTTATCCGGATAGATGGAAAAAAAGCACGAATGAGTTCCTTGCCGAAAAAAAATTAAATCACTAGTTTCAATGACTCGTACCCTATGAGTATTTTGCCATGTCTATCAAAAATTTTGGAAAAAATCATGAACACACAAATACGCCTTTATTTGGAAAAATATTCAATACTGCCAATTAACCAATCGGGTTTCAGATCCGAATTCAGTTGCACCACTGCTTTGTTGAACATGACAGATGAAATAATCAAGGCCACTGATTCCAGAAAAACTACCACTCTTATTCTTCTGGATTACTCGAAAGCTTTTGACACTATTAGTGATGATCTGTTTGTTGGGTTTTCTAATCAGGCAATTGCTCTCATTGCTAGTTACTTGGATAAAATGTATCACTTCGTTGAGACATCTATAGGTCAATCTTTTTAAGAAAATATATGTTGTGGTTTGCCACAGGGATCTATTTTGGGGCCACTATTGTTCGGTATCCATACAAATAATAGAGCAACATGTCTCACACATTGCAACTCACATCTGTATGCAGATGATTCACAAATATACTTTTCTTTCCATTCTGACAGTTGTAGCAATGCCGAGAAGATTATTAATGAAGATCTCGACAGATTGATAAAGGAATCAGAGCATCATAATTTGTGAATTAACCCATCAAAACCATCTATATTTGGTAAGGAAAGAAGACATATTGAACACAATGTATAACTTTATTTCAAATCCTTTTATTTATTGTGTTATGACCCTATATCTATGATGTTGGCCGTTATCAAGAACTCTCGGTTACTCTTAGCGACAGAGCCTGTTATGAAATACAACTTGAATATTTTTTGAAGTATAAAACGTCAATAAAAAATACTTCGATGAAACTAACACGAATTATATCATTCAAAGCAAATCAAAAATAGAATTTGGTCCTTCTGAGCCTAGATCAATAGATTTACACACATTTGAACTTCTGCTACAAAATCCAGTGTAGTAGAACTACGCAATCAGCAAGCAGAAATCAATCACACAACTGGCAAGCAGATTCAGTCTACGAGACACTTTTGAAAAGAAACTGTGAGTCACCCATTCTTTGTACCTTTCCCTTATCCAAGTATTTCTCAATCTGACAGTAGAAAACTAGTTGAAATGGCAGATGCTTTAGTAATGAAACGCGGCCAATTGAAGGGTCAACTGACAAGATTTCAAACATTCATTTCCAATACTTCTGAGGACACTAGCGTCAACGAAATCAAAATCAGATTAGAAAAACTTGAAATTCTTTTCAATAATTTTGAAGATGTTCAAAATCAAATCGAATTAGTGAATAACGGTATTGAGGATGACGAACGAAAGAATTTTGGAGACACATACTTCAAATCAGTTGCTTTTGCAAAAGACACGATTTCGAATTTGTCAAAACCTGTTGGTAATGTTTCTTCAAATTCTTCCGTTGCGACACCTGATAATCAATCCAACGGCGGCGGTGATTCAACACGTTCAGATAATCTATCAGGTCGAGTCAAATTGCCTAACTAGATTTTTATGGTCATTATAATCAGTGGATGACATTTCATGATACCTTCCAAAGTCTTATTCACGGAAATGTTCAACTTTCTGATATTCAAAAATTTTACTATTTACAATCGTGCCTACGAGAAAAATCTGCGAAATTGATACAATTAATAGATATTTCTTCTGATAATTACACCGTTGCATGGAGTATGTTGAAAGATCGTTACGAAAACAAAAGACTTATTATTCATACACACGTGAAAGCAATTTTTGACCCAGTAAAAGTTGAATCTCATGTTCATTTTCGTAAACTTTTAGACAATTTCAATAAAAATCTACGTTCCTTGAAAGCTCTCAAGCAACCCACTGATAGCTGGGACACACTTTTGATTTATATCATATCCAATAAACTAGATCCCATCACCAAACGTTAATGGGAGGAGTCTATTAATAAAAGTGGAAAGGATTCACCTACAATCTCAGAATTGACAGATTTTTTAGCAAAAAGATGTCAACTTTTGGAAACTACTGAAAACAAATCAAAAAGGTGAAATAAAATATTATCTACCACACCACGGAGTATTAAAAGAAAGTAGCCTCGCTACTAAATTTCGAGTAGTGTTTGATGGTTCTTGTAAAACTGACTCGGGCTTATCACTCAATGATGTTTTGAAAGTAGGCCCTACTATCCAATGTGAACTATTCTCAACTGCTCTGAGATTCAGAAAACATAATGTCGTTTTCACGGCAGATATCGAAAAATGTTATCGCCAAGTTTATGTACAGGATGAATATCGTGATCTTCAACGGATAGTGTGGCGTGCAAATGAAAATGACGATTTGAAACATTATCGTCTCAATACTCTCACCTATGGCACAGGTCCAGCTTCATTCCTTGCGTGCAGATCGATATTTCAAGCTGCTTTAGAAAGCCAAGGAGAATATCCTTGTGCTATGAAATTATGAAACAAGATTTTTATGTGGATGACTCAACTAGCGGTCATGAAACACTAGCAGAGGCGCTAAAAAATTAAACATGAAATTACATACATTCTGAAAAAACGCGGGATTTCCATTAAGAAAATGGTTTTCGAATCGTTATGAACTTCTCGATAATTCAAGTCTGGGAAATTTACCTAAACTTGATATACCGAAGGATGGAAATGTTAAAATATTAGGTTTGGTATGGAATCCTAATTCTGACTCATTTTCGTTCACATTTTCTATTTCCGACTTCTCTACAATTTCGAAACGATCCATTCTTTCTTGCATATCAAAAATATTTGATCCATTCGGTTTCATCGGTCCTGTAACAGTTCACGCAAAACTCATATTACAGGAGTTATGGAAGTCACGTTGTGACTGGGACAACCCCATCCCAGATGATTTGAAACTGACATGGGAAATTGTTTTTCATGAATTACCCGATATAAATGAAATCAAAATTCCTCGACAAGTAACAATGAATGAGTTTGTTGATATTCAAATGCATTGTTTCTCGGATTCGTCTGAATTAGCGTACGGCACATGCATTTACATTAGAACTACGGATAATCACGGAAATCATTATTCTAAACTATTGTGTACCAAATCAAAAGTTGGTCCTTTAAGAGAAGTAAATTTGCCTAGATTGGAATTGTGCGGTGCTTTACTAGCAGCACGATTATCACAAAAAGCTGAAGAATCTTTAAAAATCGGCATTTTAAATAAATTTTTTTGGTGTGATTCCAAGATAGTTTTAGCATGGATTTCTTCGGAGCCTTGCTGTTTCGTCCACATTGCCCCTCATACTATTTAATTCCTTAATTACCAAAGCCAAACTACATACGTGTCACGGTATGTTCGAATCAATATTTGTCCTCCCTGTATTGGGACATTTCGTGGCTATCAGAGGTTCACGTCGCGCCAGTCGCATATCGTGTTAAACCCCCCCTCCTCGTGTGAGAAAAAGGACTCCAAAATGAAAAAGGTAGTACCGTGACAGAGATAGAACAATTGTACCTACCGACAATATATCACCTAGTTCGTCATAGTTATAATAGTTTTCCAACCCAATAGACAAACCTATATAAAAGTGCAGTGACGGTCATCTCTATCCGCCGGCCGGCGCAGCATCCGCTTCGTTCCAGAACTTCCAGGAGCCAGACTTCCACCTAGAAAACCGCCTTCGAGATAGTTGGTAAGACGTAACCTCTCGTTAAATTCAGTTCACTTTATATGTATTGAACATACCCTTGACGCGCTTTACGATAGAAAAAGGGTGTTCGTACGACACATTTTGGTCCTTCGATTCGAATTATTGTTTTTTTTATCAATGTGGTTTGGCTTTTGGTAGTTATAATGCCTTTCCGTACCATGCATTCAGTATAAAACAATCAAATTTTTTATGGTAGAGTTTTTATATTTCAGGCACTGATAATTGAAACGACCATCTTATCTTATCTTATCTTATCTTATCTTATCTTATCTTATCTTATCTTATCTTATCTTATCTTATCTTATCTTATCTTATCTTATCTTATCTTATCTTATCTTATCTTATCTTATCTTATCTTATCTTATCTTATCTTATCTTATCTTATCTTATCTTATCTTATCTTATCTTATCTTATCTTATCTTATCTTATCTTATCTTATCTTATCTTATCTTATCTTATCTTATCTTATCTTATCTTATCTTATCTTATCTTATCTTATCTTATCTTATCTTATCTTATCTTATCTTATCTTATCTTATCTTATCTTATCTTATCTTATCTTATCTTATCTTATCTTATCTTATCTTATCTTATCTTATCTTATCTTATCTTATCTTATCTTATCTTATCTTATCTTATCTTATCTTATCTTATCTTATCTTATCTTATCTTATCTTATCTTATCTTATCTTATCTTATCTTATCTTATCTTATCTTATCTTATCTTATCTTATCTTATCTTATCTTATCTTATCTTATCTTATCTTATCTTATCTTATCTTATCTTATCTTATCTTATCTTATCTTATCTTATCTTATCTTATCTTATCTTATCTTATCTTATCTTATCTTATCTTATCTTATCTTATCTTATCTTATCTTATCTTATCTTATCTTATCTTATCTTATCTTATCTTATCTTATCTTATCTTATCTTATCTTATCTTATCTTATCTTATCTTATCTTATCTTATCTTATCTTATCTTATCTTATCTTATCTTATCTTATCTTATCTTATCTTATCTTATCTTATCTTATCTTATCTTATCTTATCTTATCTTATCTTATCTTATCTTATCTTATCTTATCTTATCTTATCTTATCTTATCTTATCTTATCTTATCTTATCTTATCTTATCTTATCTTATCTTATCTTATCTTATCTTATCTTATCTTATCTTATCTTATCTTATCTTATCTTATCTTATCTTATCTTATCTTATCTTATCTTATCTTATCTTATCTTATCTTATCTTATCTTATCTTATCTTATCTTATCTTATCTTATCTTATCTTATCTTATCTTATCTTATCTTATCTTATCTTATCTTATCTTATCTTATCTTATCTTATCTTATCTTATCTTATCTTATCTTATCTTATCTTATCTTATCTTATCTTATCTTATCTTATCTTATCTTATCTTATCTTATCTTATCTTATCTTATCTTATCTTATCTTATCTTATCTTATCTTATCTTATCTTATCTTATCTTATCTTATCTTATCTTATCTTATCTTATCTTATCTTATCTTATCTTATCTTATCTTATCTTATCTTATCTTATCTTATCTTATCTTATCTTATCTTATCTTATCTTATCTTATCTTATCTTATCTTATCTTATCTTATCTTATCTTATCTTATCTTATCTTATCTTATCTTATCTTATCTTATCTTATCTTATCTTATCTTATCTTATCTTATCTTATCTTATCTTATCTTATCTTATCTTATCTTATCTTATCTTATCTTATCTTATCTTATCTTATCTTATCTTATCTTATCTTATCTTATCTTATCTTATCTTATCTTATCTTATCTTATCTTATCTTATCTTATCTTATCTTATCTTATCTTATCTTATCTTATCTTATCTTATCTTATCTTATCTTATCTTATCTTATCTTATCTTATCTTATCTTATCTTATCTTATCTTATCTTATCTTATCTTATCTTATCTTATCTTATCTTATCTTATCTTATCTTATCTTATCTTATCTTATCTTATCTTATCTTATCTTATCTTATCTTATCTTATCTTATCTTATCTTATCTTATCTTATCTTATCTTATCTTATCTTATCTTATCTTATCTTATCTTATCTTATCTTATCTTATCTTATCTTATCTTATCTTATCTTATCTTATCTTATCTTATCTTATCTTATCTTATCTTATCTTATCTTATCTTATCTTATCTTATCTTATCTTATCTTATCTTATCTTATCTTATCTTATCTTATCTTATCTTATCTTATCTTATCTTATCTTATCTTATCTTATCTTATCTTATCTTATCTTATCTTATCTTATCTTATCTTATCTTATCTTATCTTATCTTATCTTATCTTATCTTATCTTATCTTATCTTATCTTATCTTATCTTATCTTATCTTATCTTATCTTATCTTATCTTATCTTATCTTATCTTATCTTATCTTATCTTATCTTATCTTATCTTATCTTATCTTATCTTATCTTATCTTATCTTATCTTATCTTATCTTATCTTATCTTATCTTATCTTATCTTATCTTATCTTATCTTATCTTATCTTATCTTATCTTATCTTATCTTATCTTATCTTATCTTATCTTATCTTATCTTATCTTATCTTATCTTATCTTATCTTATCTTATCTTATCTTATCTTATCTTATCTTATCTTATCTTATCTTATCTTATCTTATCTTATCTTATCTTATCTTATCTTATCTTATCTTATCTTATCTTATCTTATCTTATCTTATCTTATCTTATCTTATCTTATCTTATCTTATCTTATCTTATCTTATCTTATCTTATCTTATCTTATCTTATCTTATCTTATCTTATCTTATCTTATCTTATCTTATCTTATCTTATCTTATCTTATCTTATCTTATCTTATCTTATCTTATCTTATCTTATCTTATCTTATCTTATCTTATCTTATCTTATCTTATCTTATCTTATCTTATCTTATCTTATCTTATCTTATCTTATCTTATCTTATCTTATCTTATCTTATCTTATCTTAATCTTAATCTTATCTTATCTTATCTTAATCTTATCTTAATCTTATCTTATCTTATCTTATCTTATCTTATCTTATCTCATCTTATCTTATCTTATCTTATCTTATCTTATCTTATCTTATCTTATCTTATCTTATCTTATCTTATCTTATCTTATCTTATCTTATCTTATCTTATCTTATCTTATCTTATCTTATCTTATCTTATCTTATCTTATCTTATCTTATCTTATCTTATCTTATCTTATCTTATCTTATCTTATCTTATCTTATCTTATCTTATCTTATCTTATCTTATCTTATCTTATCTTATCTTATCTTATCTTATCTTATCTTATCTTATCTTATCTTATCTTATCTTATCTTATCTTATCTTATCTTATCTTATCTCATCTCATCTCATCTCATCTCATCTCATCTCATCTCATCTCATCTCATCTCATCTCATCTCATCTCATCTCATCTCATCTCATCTCATCTCATCTCATCTCATCTCATCTCATCTCATCTCATCTCATCTCATCTCATCTCATCTCATCTCATCTCATCTCATCTCATCTCATCTCATCTCATCTCATCTCATCTCATCTCATCTCATCTCATCTCATCTCATCTCATCTCATCTCATCTCATCTCATCTCATCTCATCTCATCTCATCTCATCTCATCTCATCTCATCTCATCTCATCTCATCTCATCTCATCTCATCTCATCTCATCTCATCTCATCTCATCTCATCTCATCTCATCTCATCTCATCTCATCTCATCTCATCTCATCTCATCTCATCTCATCTCATCTCATCTCATCTCATCTCATCTCATCTCATCTCATCTCATCTCATCTCATCTCATCTCATCTCATCTCATCTCATCTCATCTCATCTCATCTCATCTCAATCTCAATCTCAATCTTATCTTATCTTATCTTATCTTATCTTATCTTATCTTATCTTATCTTATCTTATCTTATCTTATCTTATCTTATCTTATCTTATCTTATCTTATCTTATCTTATCTTATCTTATCTTATCTTATCTTATCTTATCTTATCTTATCTTATCTTATCTTATCTTATCTTATCTTATCTTATCTTATCTTATCTTATCTTATCTTATCTTATCTTATCTTATCTTATCTTATCTTATCTTATCTTATCTTATCTTATCTTATCTTATCTTATCTTATCTTATCTTATCTTATCTTATCTTATCTTATCTTATCTTATCTTATCTTATCTTATCTTATCTTATCTTATCTTATCTTATCTTATCTTATCTTATCTTATCTTATCTTATCTTATCTTATCTTATCTTATCTTATCTTATCTTATCTTATCTTATCTTATCTTATCTTATCTTATCTTATCTTATCTTATCTTATCTTATCTTATCTTATCTTATCTTATCTTATCTTATCTTATCTTATCTTATCTTATCTTATCTTATCTTATCTTATCTTATCTTATCTTATCTTATCTTATCTTATCTTATCGTATCTTATCGTATCTTATCGTATCTTATCGTATCTTATCGTATCTTATCGTATCTTATCGTATCTTATCGTATCTTATCTTATCTTATCTTATCTTATCTTATCGTATCTTATCGTATCGTATCTTATCTTATCTTATCTTATCTTATCTTATCTTATCTTATCTTATCTTATCTTATCTTATCTTATCTTATCTTATCTTATCTTATCTTATCTTATCTTATCTTATCTTATCTTATCTTATCTTATCTTATCTTATCTTATCTTATCTTATCTTATCTTATCTTATCTTATCTTATCTTCGCTTATCTCTCAAATTCATTTATATTTATCATTCCAAGTAGAATACTTGGAAAAGTATCGAGTTTTTTCGTGTGGAAGATTAGAACAGTTTGCTATCTGAAATCGAATTTGAATCATTGATCTAAACGTAGCGATACAGGGCGAGGGCATTTGATATTTAGTAATTTGTTTCAATATTGGATCGCAACTTAGAAATTAGTTATTTCGTAAAAAATTCTAAAGAAGCATTCGAGATTTAGTAATTTGGATTTATTAGATTGCACCTAAAAAATTAATTATTTCATACAAAAAAAAAAATCTTTGAATTTTATGTGATAATGGCTGACAAATTGAAAAAGGCCGAAGCTCATAGACAAACAATCATTAATAGATTGAATGAGGTAATGGATGCGGCTCTCAAGGCTCAAACTGATACCAACGCTCATACAATCTTCAGATTTAGGCATGAAGAGATTGAAAGGATAAGAGACGATTTTTTTGAACAGCAAAATATCATAATTGGTTTGATCTCCGCGGACGATGCAAAATTTGAAGTGGAAGATGGTATACGGAAGGGTTTTGAAACTTTGTATTTTTCTGTGAAGGCTACCTATTATAGTTTATTTGAAGCACATTTAGTTCATGCTAATACAACTAACCTTAGCAGGCATAGTAATATTAGTTTACCAAAAATTCAGTTATTGACTTTCACGGGAGACATAACAACCTTTCCTTCTTATATCGACATGTTTGATGCCGTTATTCATAATAACAACAGTTTGAGCGATATAGAAAAATTTAATTATCTCGTTTCATCTTTGAGGGGCGCTCCATTATCACTCACTCAAAAATTACCGATGACTGGCAACAACTATCAGGTAGCCTATGACACATTGGTAAAGCGCTACAAAAATGAAAGACTCATTGCAGCAGCTCATTGGGCCGCTATAGATAATACACCAAAACTTCTATCTGATAATCCTAAGGATTTGAGAAATTTGTTAGACACATTTGCTGAAAATTTATCTGCCTTGAAATTACTCAAATTACCAACTGATAAATGGGACTTCATTTTAGTTCAAATGATCTTGAAGCGCATAGATATTTCGATCGCTACCAAATTTGAGTTACACCATGACAGCTCCCAACTTCCGACTTATGATGAGCTGACAGATTTCTTGATCAAACACTGTAGTGCCATGGACAATATTTCCTTCACTATAAATATTAGGCAAGGTCGTCAAAAAGATGCCCCTAAATCTAGCTCAACTTCGCTTTCTCGGAGCTCTACGTCATTATTAGGAAATGAGTCCACTTTTCCCTCTTCTACTACCACCCCTTCTACTACGACCCCTTCTACTTCGACCCCTTCTACTTTCACTGTTATTTCTTGTATTATATGCAAGAAAAACCATTCTCTAACAAAGTGTCCCGAATTTTTAGAGAAAACCGCATCTGAACGATATTGTATCGCAAAAGACAATCGCTTCTGTTTGAACTGCCTCAGCAGCTCCCACAATATCAAACAATGTCGATCGTCCATACTTTGCTACAAATGTCAAAAGAAGCATCATACTTTACTACATTTCGAACACACGTCGTCTGGACCATCCTTTGCCAACCCCAACGCTCAATCGCCCATAGACCCTAGTACCAGTAGTTCTTCATCTACACCTAACACTCTGACCACTCAATCACTCACTAGTTTTGCACCTCGCCGTGCTGATGTTTTATTGTCAACGGCTCTCGTAGATGTTTTAGATAGTAGAGGCACCGCCCAGAAGGTTCGCGTTCTTCTGGACTGCGGTTCTCAAAGCCACTTCATTTCTCAAAAATGTGTTAATCGTCTTGGACTTTCTTCCTACAAATCGAATTTCTCTGTTCAAGGAATCGGACAGTTACAAAGTCTACGTAGTTCTGATGGCATATCTTGCCGTATTTCTCCTAGAGGAAAATCATCACCTACTTTCGAATTAGATGCTATAGTTCTCCCAAAAATTTGTGGTGAGTTACCCACTTTTCCTTTATCTGCACCATCCTGGTCTCATTTAGACAATTTAATTTTAGCCGATCCGCATTTCGATCAACCAAACAGTATAGATATATTATTAGGAGCAGACTTGTTCCCACATATTCTTCTTCCTGGCCGTGTAGCTGGTAATTTAGATGAACTTGTAGCCCTCAATACCATCTTTGGATTTGTATTGATGGGAAAGACTAATACTTCACCCTTTACAAACATTGTTCAGTCATTCTTATGTTGTGATACATCTTTAGAAAATACAATTCAAAAATTTTGGGAAGTGGAAGACGTTCCTCGGGTTGTATCTTTATCTTCCGAAGATCAGTTATGTGAAAAAATATTTTCTGACACTCATCACAAACAGGAAGATGGCCGGTTTGTGGTATCCTTACCATTTCGCATTGACGAACCCCGATTTCCCGGTAGTCGAAATCTAGCTCTTTCTCGTTTTCTAACTTTGGAGAGAAAACTTCTCAAAAACCCCACGCTTTATCAAGATTATTCAGCGTTCATGAAAGAATATCTTGATTTAAATCACATGGAACTTATTGAAGAGGATTCAATTCCCGAGAAATCCTATTACATACCCCACCACTGTGTTTTAAAACCTTCTAGTAGCACTACCAAACTCAGGGTGGTTTTTAACGCGTCATCTAAATCTCCGGGACAGAAATCTCTTAATGATTGTCTGCTAGTTGGTCCAAAACTTCAGCAGGATCTGGTGGTCATTTTATTGAACTTCAGGCTTCATCGATATGTTATCACCAGTGACGTTTGTAAAATGTATCGTCAGATCTTGATAAACCCTCAGCAAACCGACTACCAACGGATATTATGGCGTTTTTCCCCCTCGGAATCCATACAAGATTTCCGCCTTCGTACTATCACTTATGGCTTTTCTTGTGCCCCCTACCTCGCTATAAAAAGCATCCTCACGCTAGCTGAAGAAGAGAAAACAAGTTTTTCATTTGCTTCAGAAGTTATTCGCTCACATACTTATGTGGATGATGTAGTTACAGGGGCATCTACGCTCATAAAAACCCAAAACCTCATCAAGGACTTGATCGCGTTACTTCGTAAAGGAGGCTTTGAGTTGAGGAAATGGGCTAGCAATGAACCCAGTTTGCTTGCGAATCTCCCTAGTTCACATCTATCCTCAGAGAGCTTAGTGAATTTCGAAGGTGACTGCCCTTTAAAAGTTTTAGGACTGCACTGGCACTCGGCAAGTGATACTTTTTCATTTTCTATTCATCCCATCCAAGAAACTTGCACAAAAAGAAACCTTTTATCAAACCTCGCCCGAATCTTTGACCCTTTGGGCTTTTTATCACCTGTTACATTTTTCGTAAAACATTTGATTCAGAAAATCTGGAGTTTAAACTTAGACTGGGACGAAACCCCTCCCATTGAAATAAAAAATCTCTGGCGACAATATATGTCTAACATCTCCTCCGTAGCTCATTGGACATTGCCTCGGTGGCTTTGCCTTGAACAGTTCGACATTTGCGAACTCCATGGATTTTGTGATAGTTCGGAAAAGGGTTACTGTGCAGTTATTTATTTAGTATGCGTTTCTGAAACAGGTAAAGCAACATCTCGTTTTGTTTGTGCTAAATCAAAAGTAGCCCCCCTCAAAGTCAAATCTATCCCTAAGTTAGAATTGTGTGCAGCAGTTCTACTAGCCCGTTTGTTTTCCGTTGTCTACAATAGCTTCAGATCTCATATCACGGTTAACAAAATGTATGCCTGGTCAGACTCGACCATTGTTCTCTACTGGTTATCCTCTTCGCCTCACAGATGGAAAACCTTTGTCGGAAATAGGGTATCATATATTCAGGAAAAGTTACCTACTGTCCCCTGGTTACATATTTCCACCAATGAGAACCCAGCTGACATTGGTTCCCGTGGACTGCTCCCATCTGATTTGATCGACAACGTTCTCTGGTGGGCGGGTCCCTCCTTATTGAAATCCCAACTCCTTGATTTTTCTAGTTTGGGTGTAAACCATAATTTTTCCTCTCATGCTGCACTTGAAGAGGAACGTAAAATAGTCTTAACCACCCTTACCAGTCCATCTATCTTAGATCAACTTCTTGCAAAATATTCATCCCTAGAAACTCTCACGCGTATCGTTGCATACCTTTACCGTTTTATCCGCAATAGTAGGAAGGAAAATCAACCTCCACAATCTAGTTGGCTTCTTTCTGAAGAACTTCAACAATCACTTTTTATTCTTGTCAAATACGTTCAGTCCCTTGAGTTTTCTGAAGAGATAGAAATGATCCAAGCAGGAACCACCCTTCCAAAATCATTCAAAAAATTATCTCCGTTTTTGGATGATCATAATATTTTACGTGTTGGAGGGCGTTTAGCTAACGCCCCTATTCCTTATGAAAAACGCTTTCCCGCCTTGTTACCAAGTCGTAGTCGTCTCACAACGTTGATCATTGAACAAACGCATAGAAAGTATTTTCATGCTAGCATTCATCAAGTTCAATTTTTAATCGCCCAAAAATTCTGGATATTATCCTCTAAACGGGTCATTCGAAGTGTTATTTCCAAGTGTGTCACTTGCTGGAAAACTAAACCGAAACCCCTTCAGCCCCCTATGGGTAATCTCCCATCTTCTCGATTGTCCCAAGTTAAACCATTTTTGCATGTAGGAGTGGACTATGCCGGTCCCTTTAAAATAGTTATGTCCCGACATCGCGGAGCAAAAACCACTAAGGCATATTTGTGTCTGTTTGTGTGCTTTGTAGTAAAAGCTGTTCATGTGGAACTGGCCTCAGACTTATCCGCAGATGCATTCTTAGCTGCCCTACGTCGTTTCATTGCTCGTCGCGGACGATGTCAATTTATCTATAGTGATAACGGTACAAACTTCATTAGCGCTCATAAACAACTCAACAATTGTATGAAATCTGCTGTTTCTAAAGAATCAATTTCGTGGAGTTTCAACCCTCCCGCCGCTCCTCATTTCGGTGGTTTATGGGAAGCTGGCGTCAAATCAGTCAAATCTCATTTGAGTCGTGTTGTTGGCTGTCAAGTGTTAACCTATGAAGAGCTCAATACGGTTCTCGTTCAAATTGAAGCCATACTCAATTCGAGACCATTGACCCCTTTTAGTACAGATCCCAATGATTTCACAGCTCTCGCTCCAGGCCACTTCCTGACGCTGGAGCCGCTGACACGTCTACCCGAACCTGATCTCACTACTTTACCACTAAATCGCCTCGGTCGCTGGCAATTGTTGCAGCGTATGCACCAAGACTTTTGGTCCAGTTAGTCAAAAGAATACCTACATACGCTTCATCAACGCAGCAAATGGCATTCAAGTTCCTCATTGATTAATCCGGGAACATTAGTTTTGATTAAGCGTGATGATGCGCCCCCTTTACAATGGACCATGGCGCGTGTGACGGCTGTCCATCCAGGAAGTGACGGTATTATTCGGGTGGCAACTGTTCGCACTGCTACGGGAACCTTCAAGCGTTCCCTTGTTAAACTATGTCCCCTTCCCATAGAATTATAGAAAATGCATACGCATTTTGGTGGGCGAGATTATGTTTCGTCCACATTGCCCCTCATACTATTTAATTCCTTAATTACCAAAGCCAAACTACATACGTGTCACAGTATGTTCGAATCAATATTTGTCCTCCCTGTATTGGGACATTTCGTGGCTATCAGAGGTTCACGTCGCGCCAGTCGCATATCGTGTTAAACCCCCCCTCCTCCTGTGAGGAAAAGGACTCCAAAATGAAAAAGGTAGTACCGTGACAGAGATAGAACAATTGTACCTACCGACAATATATCACCTAGTTCGTCATAGTTATAATAGTTTTCCAACCTAATAGACAAACCTATATAAAAGTGCAGTGACGGTCATCTCTATCCGCCGGCCGGCGCAGCATCCGCTTCGTTCCAGAACTTCCAGGAGCCAGACTTCCACCTAGAAAACCGCCTTCGAGATAGTTGGTAAGACGTAACCTCTCGTTAAATTCAGTTCACTTTATATGTATTGAACATACCCTTGACGCGCTTTACGATAGAAAAAGGGTGTTCGTACGACACACTTGCTAATGGAAAACATTCGTTGGAAACCGAATTGCAGAAATAAAAAAACTCACAGACTTTCATAGTTGGAGATAGGTGGAATCAAAAGATAATGCAGCTGACTTAATTTCTCGTTGCTCTAATCCTAAGAGGCACTCTGTGAATAATTTATGGTGGTCTGGTCCTGAATTTTTGAGGATCGATTCTTCATTATGGCCTAAGACTCCTATTATCAGAAACATTGACTCTGTAGAAAAACGTAAAAGAGTTCAACACTCATTCGTTTCAGTTAATTGCGATTTTATATTCAATAGATATGAAACTTTCACGAAAACTCATAGAGTTTTTACATACTTGCTTAGATTCATAAATAACATCAGATCCAAAACTGAAAAGTTGAAGGGTAGCCTAACTAAATCTGAATTAAATAAGGCATTCATTCTTCTTATGAAAATGTGCCAATCATCTATTTTTCCTCAAGAAATTCATTCTATGAAGGAGAAGATGTCAATACCAAACTTGAGTAAGATTTTATCGTTACATCCATTTCTAGATTCAGATGGCTTATTACGAGTGGGTGGAAGGATTGTATACTCCAATGAATGTTTTGATAAAATACATCAAATATCACTTCCAGCAAAACATCCATTCACAGAAAAAATTATAAATTATGAGCACAAAAGAAATTTACATGCCGGCGTATTAGCCACTTTAGCCGCTATCAGAAATAAATACTGGCGTAAAAACGGTTATTCGAAAATATTTGGTGTGTTTCAAGGCAAAGCCTACCACTTTGAGTCCTTTAATGGGAAATTGGTATTGATTATGCAGGCCCAGTTCTCATCAAAGATGGCAAACTTAGATCAAGAAAACTACACGGAAAAAAATGGTCCAAGTAAAACGTTTTCCTGACTTTTTTTCGATTGTGGTAATAAAATTAATACATATATTAAAAAAAATTACCTTTTGTCTCTAAAAAAATTAGTATTCTGAACGCATGAACTTGTAGCTATAATATTGTTTACATACAGCAAGTGCTTTGAACATTAGATAATTCACTTTGTATAATGTCAGGTCAATATTTTACTAGCGCTGGAAAAGTGTATATTCATATTTATCTACATTGTGTTTCTGAAAAGTATTTCATAACAACAGAGACTTGTGTTACAGGCATAATACAACAGTTTATTTGCAATAGAGCTAGATGTTCCTACGATAATGAAACTGTTCACCTACTTGTTGATATGCGACCAGTTCGGGAACAATCGGTAGTAACCGTTGCACTGATCATCAACGTTTTCGCAAAACTGGCCTCATTCCAATTCCAGCATTTGAGTTAGTAGTTGTATGTGGGCGTGTTACTTCGTGTGCCGGAATTATACTATTATTACTGTTATGATTTGTGTGAATAGTGTTAGTTTGATTTATGTATTTTACTTGTTGGTATGTAGAATGTGTATTTTTACCTAACATTTCTAGAATATTGACATTTTATGTATAATAGAATCAGGATAATTTTCCCAAAAAACTGAACAACAGTTTTGTTTCAATAAAAATATTAAAAATATAAATATTTTTATTTCATTTCTTCATTAGGCATCTTTTATTTCCGATTTTCAGAACGTTCTAATTCTACATCATATTATGCATAACTTGGGTTTGTTATGATCATAATGAGGAAAGACATTAGCATTAGCATTCATACTTATGAACAGATTCACCAAAGTTCCGAAATTTTCAATTAGGAAACCAGGCTGTACTGGGTGATCCAGTAAGGGTATGGCCAGAGGCGATGATTTGTTAAATGAACCGTCAAAATGTTTTATACTTCTTTCCACATGAACTTATAGTTCACGAAAAAATGTTGTCATGGAACTGCAATCTCTTTCTCCAGTTTTTCTCGAGTAGTGTATTTTGCTAGCCTGTATATGCCATGCAAAAACGTTTTTTCATAGTTTAAACTGAATCATTGCTACCTTGTTGCAACCGAAACTTTCATATATCAAATTCAAGAATGAAACGAATGTATTGAAAATAAGACTTTATAAAAAACAAATGATCCTTCTTTGAAGAACTAATAACTCTAAACTGAGGGCAAGTGGATATTTCAACTGAGTCCGTTGTATCCTGATACCAAAGATGGAATGAAAGCTATTAAAGGTAAGACAATAATAAACTACCCACAAGTGACTCATTTGATAAGGTCAAGTAAACTGAAATTACTGTAATAATCTAAAAATATTGCTGCAGTAGAATACTGTATAGTAGCAACTGATATATTTTTCATTAGATTTAAGTATATGAGTTATTTGAGAGTAAATCATTCATCATCAATGGTAAATTTACTTGTCACTAGTAGTTATCAAGCTGAGCACCTCTGCAAATAAAACGTAGATAGAGGCTTATAAAATAAAAAGTTTGCTTCTAGTAAAGAGTTTAATATCGTTAGGCTACATTGCGTTCCAGAAATTACGTCAATAACAGCAAGTGATCAAATTCAGGAATCAAATTTTTCTAATGGCTAATAAAGCGTGTACTTGTTCACTTGGTGGTATGCAAATTTTACTTGCTACTATTAAATTTTTTTTTCCGTGTAGTAAAAGCCTATATTTGCATATTTGTTTGCTTCATCACTAAAGCTGTCCATATAGAATTACCTGGCAATCTGACATCCGAAACATTTTTAGATTGTCTGAAACGTTTCGTGTCACGACGTGGATTATGTACAGACATAAATTCGGACAATGGTACGAATTTTGTAGGTGCCAATAGGCAATTAAAAGAAATAATAACCGAAATCAATCATTCAGTTGACTCGGGTGAAACACGAGACTTCTTGTTGAAAAATCATATCAGTTGGAATCGAATACCAGCGGTCTCACCTCATCAAGGTGGACTTTGGGAGGCTGCTGTTAAATCAGCAAAATATCACTTGATAAGGATAATAGGAAATGCTCATCTTACTTTTGAATCTATGTACACAGTTCTCTGTCAGATTGAGGCAGTCCTCAATTCACGCCCAATTACTACCTTATCCTCTGATCTAAATGACCTATCCCCCTTAACCCCTGCTCATTTCCTTGTGGGTGACTCGTTGATGGCTGTACCACAGACAGATGTCACTGAGATTCCTACCAATCGCTTGAAGCTGTATGAACGTCTTCAACAAATTGCCCAGCATTTTTGGAAACGATGGTCTTCCGAGTACCTTGTCTCACTCCAGCAACGTAATAAATGGAAACGAAACCAACCCCAAGACCTGAGGATAGGAACATTAGTTGTTCTTCGAGAAGAAAACCTGCCCCCACTTCGAGGCGACTTAGACGAATAGTGGCTCTTCATCCAGGGAAAGACAAGGTTGTGCGCGTCGTGAGTGTGCAAAGCAAGGGAGGAATTTTCAGTGTCGTTAAAATTAGTCCTCTACCTGTAGAACAATAGACATGAAATGAGACTATAACTTTTATTAGCTCCGGTTTTGATATTTATGAACTCTTCAAAATGAAACTGTTTTATGTTTTCGAAAGCTCTACCTTTCAAAGTGGGCGTAATGTATAACTTTATTTCAAATCCTTTTATTTATGACCCTGTATCTATGATGTTGGCCGTTATCAAGAACTCTCGGTTACTCTTAGCAACAGCCTGTTATGAAATACAACTTGAATATTTTTTGAAGTATAAAACGTCAATAAAAAAATACTTTGATAAAACTAACACGAATTATATTATTCAAAGCAAATCAAACATAAAATATTTGTAAAAATGTTGTTAATAAATATTATGTAAAAAATCTCGGACTTGTGTTGGATACTGACCTACGCTTTGAAAACCTACGAAGAGGTTATGCGTCACTTAAAATCCTGTGTTTTCAACGTTCTCTACTTTAGAGGAATCTCGAAATGAAGCTGACGGAGACTCTGGTTCTTAGTCATTTCAGTTACTGTGATGTTGTATATAAGTAGCCCGTGTCTAGACAACATTGAGATAAACCGAATTGAAAAAATGTAAAAGTCATGCTTACGTTTCATATATGGCATCAGGAAGTTTGATCTCGTCTCACACAAGTTGAAAGATTTCAAATGGCTCAACATGCAGGAAAGGCGCAAGTTTCACTCCTTGGTATCATAAGATAATTACTAACAAATGTCCTGCATATTTAACTAATAAAATTCAGTATCGCACGGATGTTCATAATTTGAATTTGAGATTTAGGGGTCTTATCTCACTACCACCACATAGAACCACATTTTTTTGTCGATATTTCTCTTATAATATATTCTCTCTATATGGGCCGAGGTGGTCGGCTGGTAAAAGCGTACGCCTCGCAAGCGTGGGGTCGTGGGTTTGATCCACCGATTCACCGGTCTCGTGCAAGGCATCACACGTTGAAAGGTGAGGGCTGCGTCTTTCCTATCTCAAACAAGTCCTTCGAAGACTTCCGAGGGTTGCGCATAGGGGTGCAATCGGTTGACGGAAATAACAATAACAACAACAATTCAACAATTAACCAACTATCGGTGCCATTGAAATCAGCCATGCTTACTGTTTTTAAATCAAAATTGGAGAGAGAACTGTTTATCTTGTCTCAGACCTGCAAATATATATACTGCAAATGATAATGAAATACTTTTGACGTCTCTCTCCTGTTACATCCTTGAGGTACATCAATTATTATTATTAGAATACATACAATTTTTTTTTTCAGTTATAGAATTTGAAGGGGCTATATAGACTAGATCTTTTTCAAATTGTTTTCAGCTTCTTTTCTCGCATAAGTTTAAAAATCACATGAAATGTTATTATTATCCGACCATGTATGCAAAATTGAACGATATTATTATAATAATTATTTTTGCTCATCCGATGAACTGGAGACCGTTGAAGGCGATAGGTTCACCATTGAGTTCATCCAATTCACTAACGGAAGAGTAGTCAAAATGAAAAAAGATTACTCCTCAGTGTACCTGGGGTTTGAAATAGTCTGCAAGCTATGGGAACTCCAACCCTCAATTGAATATAAGGTAGATATTTTGAAAAGACGGCATTTTACAAATAATATAAACGGACACACAAGCCGGACATGCATTGACTACATGATTTCCACCAATTCAGATCATTACTATGAATGCAAGTTAGGACAACCAAATATAGCAGAATTTTATGTTTCCAAATGGAAAGATCATAATATGGCTACATGGCCAAAGAGAAAGTCAGATAGTTTCTTCACAAGTAGCCAAATTGAAAAAATATGTTCCTATCTCAGTTTTCGCAATATCGTGAGTTATTTTCAGATGTTTTTTCTTTTTATTAAAGAAATTATTGACAATCTGTAGGAAGTGATCAGGTATGAAAAAAAAACTGAAATTATATCGTTTAACTGATACTCTTTGGATTTCCAAGCCTACCAAGCATCGAAAGATTATCGAATTCGGGTAACAACCAACTTGATGTTTTTCAATAAAATGCAATTCATCTGCGAATTGAGGAACGAATGCCACTTTGTGATACACAGTTGAATAGTGAATTTCAAGACAAATAAGATAGGCTAGATAAATATACAGGATGTCATTAAAAAAAAAGAAGTTGGAGTTACTGCCGATCAAACAGGTAGTTGAAAAAAGTTGTCGTTAGATTCATTGATTACGTAACTTTTGCAAATTTCAAATTTTTATCTTTTCAAATAAAAAACTACAGGCTGCTACATGTCTGTCGCATATTCTAATGTTTCGGAAAAGTAAAAAAAAAACTTAAAGGAAGAAAATAAAAAACAAAAAATATCTAAGCGTCAGTTAAATCCTGAAAATGTAAATGAATTTAGAACAAGGCTAAACACAACAAACTGGTTTCTAGAATTATATGATATGGTGATTGGTGACAGCTTTTCGTATTCCTTGGAATCTGTTTCCTGGTGCTTCAACGTCTCTTGCCCAGAAAGATGTATCACTGTTGAAAATCATTCTAAATCCTGGATTACAAATGATATTATCCAGGAGGGTAAATATTTTAGAAAAATGTTTAGATGAATCAAAGTTTCTCATGAAGCAAATGCCGGAAGTCTAACTTCATATCAAAACAGTTTAAAAGAACACAAAAATACCATTAAACAGCCTAAAATAAATTATTTCAACAACAAAATACACAATGCAGGCAATAAGACTAAAGCAACATGGAATATTATTAATAATGAATTAGGAAGGAAAAGTAAAACATCGAACAAAATTATCAGTCTAATTAACAATGATCAAGAAATTACAGACCTGAAGGAAATAGCAGAATTGTTTGCTTACAATTTCTTAAACACCGCCAAATTCGCAACTCTAAATAATTTTGGTCAAAACATTTCACTTCCTTGTACAGTCTCAAGAAATCTCATTATAATTCATCCTTTTCAGAATGATCCTGTCAATGAACCGGAAGTGCTAAGCACACTAAAAATATTAATAAATAAAAAGTCTTCTGGACTGGATGAGTTGTCAATAGAAACAATAAAAAGAGTTATTGGTGTAATAATTACCACACTCATTTATCTATTAAATCAGTCATATTTGCAGGATACTTTCCGAAAGAATTCAAAAAGGCATTAGTAATACCTCTATTCAAGAAAGGAGACCGTTATGATATTGAAAATTATAGGCAAATCTCTTTGCTCTGCTCACTGGCTAAATTATTTTAAAAAATTGTCTAGATCAGGATTACTAACTATTTGGAGGACAATAATATACTCAAGAGCCAACCCTGGCACGAGTAGTAACGGACGAAGTTTCGGTGTACCAAAAACAAATCCTAACTACTTGTTGATAATCAATTGTTAATTCTTTGAACTGTTTTTATAGTGATTGTAAATACCCTTGGTGTCATCTGAAAGTCGCAGTAAGTAGATGATAATTCGGTAAGTAAAGTTAGAACGATATAAAATTCTTTCACTCGAACTGGTTGACCAGCCAAACACCGTCCCATCGGCTCCTGTGGTAATAGCGGACAGGACCGCACTCAGGACAGATATGATCATCAGTCAAGCTTACCCTCCATAATAAGTTACACCCGATAAATGGAAACATTCAGTACCGGGAGAATTTCTGACTACAGGGGTCTTCCAACTAATCAACCAGAACCATCCAACACAACTGAAGCAAATCTTTATTCAAGCGTAGTGACCCAAAAACTAGCAATTAAATTTCCAACCAAAGACCAGGCAATAATTTTCCCTGCAATAGACGATACTAAGATACAAGACTATATTCTGGCACTTGGATCAATTATTCAACCGAAACATATCACATTCTGCTCCCGCAATTCCAATAACAGAATATGCGTGTATCTTTCAAGCAAAGAAATTGTTGATGGTTTCCTCACTTACCCCGGAGAAATAACAGTTCAGCATCACATAAATCACATAATCAAAGCCCGCAGACTGATCACTCCCGCGACCAGATTAGTTTTATCTAATGTATGTCCAATGATTCTGCATGCCGTAATAGAACAGCACCTCAAGAGTTTAGGTCTGAAGTTGCTCTCTCCGATGTCCTTCCTTCGAGCGGGTCTGAATGATCCCCAATATAGCCATGTTCTCAGTTTTCGCCGCCAAAAATATATTTCTCCCACTGATTCCTCCCCAACCCCTGATTCAATCCTTATTAACTTTGAAGATACATCTTATCGACTATTTCTCTCAGAAGAAGGCTTAAACTGCTTCAAGTGTAAAAAGCCCGAACATATAGCTTCCCTGTGCCCAGAAGAAATAAACTCAGACCAACTTCACGTATCCCAAGAAATTACAGAACAAGAAAATGTAGAAACCACAGGATTAAATCCCCAGAAACGCACCAGCTCAGCACTATCTAGTCCCACTGTTGAAACCTCCCCAGAAACATCTTCCGAAATCAACTTCATTAAACCCTCCTCAACCAAAACGAAGAAACTCAAGACAAGCATTCCTACTGAGACGACCCAATCGTGTGAAACTTCAATCCTTGCTGCTAAAAAATTCATCGAAGAAGCATTTCCTCCGACAATCTTGGACTTTAATCAGCTCACCAGTTTCCTTGACAACGCATATGGGCCCTCTGAACCTCTCAGCATTGCAAGAGAATATACAAAAGACATACAAGGGCTTTTAGAACTTTTGACATCAATTCACCCCCTAGCAACAGAAAGGTCCACAAAATCAAGAATAACGAGAATAAAGAAGAGAATTTTGAATCAACTAAATAATGACTTCGATACGGCATCCAATGTCTACCTCTCAGAATCAGAAAACGACTTGTCCCAAGATTCCTAACAACCAATAACATACTAATATTTCAATGGCATTCATATTGCAGTGGAATATTAATGGGCTTTTCACCCACCTAGAAATGTTGCAGTTTCTCAAGAATGAACTAAACCCAATGGTTATGTGTCTCCATGAGACCAACTCCAAAGATAGTCACAGTATCTTTCAAGCAAAGAAATTGTTGATGGTTTCACACATACAATATGAAAAATTATAAGGCATTCCATAAAAACAGAAACAATCCAAACAGAGCCAGCGGAGGAGTATCTATATATGTCAAACAAACAATAGAATCAACACAAATCCCCCTTACTACTAGCCTAGAAGCAGTTGCAATATCAGTGTCAGCTCCTACCAGAACAACTATGTGCAATTTATACATCCCACCAAATGTGGAAGTGAATCAGACAGAGCTAAATAACGTGCTGCTACAACTTCCCAAACCAAGAATCATACTCGGTGATTTTAACTGTCATAATGTCATATGGGGAAGTGATAAAACAAATCATCGAGGGAAAATCCTAGAGAGCGTAATAAATCTAGCAGATTTGAATATACTTAATTCAGGAGAAAAAACTAGGTTCAATTCCTTCACAGGGACTTTCTCAACTCTGGACATTACGCTCTGCGAAGCCACCATCTTCCCACAACTCTTGTGGAATGTCCAACCTCACCTATACGGAAGTGACCATTATCCAATTGTGGTAAAGAGGGTAGACAATTAACTCAGTTCACCAAAAGTGGAAGATAAAATCTGCCAACTGGGTACAATTCTCTCAGCTCATCGATGAAAATATTTCTCAAACCTATTGTATCAATGAAGATATTAATATGGTAGTTTCTCGTTTCACTGAAGTTATCATAAATGCTGCAACAGAATCTGTAGGAAGAACTTCTACATTAGTAGGTCGTGTTACGGTCTCATAAATGCTTATGTTACTCTTTGCCTGGTTCGACTACCACAAGTAGTATTGCCTTCGGATTTCGCCTGGATGAAACTCCCTATTTTATTCGAGGTTGATTTTGATGACCACCTGTATATTCATTAATATATTGGCTGCAAGTCGGTAGTTCAGAAAACCTTCCACATCAACTAAACCTTTTTGATATTGAAAATCGCTCTGATCATGGTTCATGGCATTTTCCTTTAGCATAGCTGCGGCTTCACTCGGCTAGATCATATTAAACCTTCGTACAGCTACTTGGATGCTTTCGGAGTGATTTATCGCCTGTTTCACATATTTCTGCTGATCTCTTCTCTTCATTTATCCTCTGATGGAAATAATCCTACAAAAGTAAACAGGTTGTAAACAAACAACAACCAAACACAACCCCACTTCTATCATTGAATAATGATCTCTCTCTACCGAAAAGTGACTTTCATACCTTTCCTATTGATGGCATTCCTTTTCATTGTGGTTTTGCATTCCTAAACATTTCCTGGAGAAATTCGGGAATGTATTCATAAATTTCGTGTCATTTCTGTCATATCCATGACAAGTGAAAAGTGACTCATTCTGTCATGTCAACTTCAAGTTTCCCCTCTTTCAGCAAACTAGAGCTTCATAAAAAAAGCCCTTCCTTCTTTTTTGGTCCAGACCAGACACGTGAAGAGCATCGTATTTTTACGGATTTTTGAGATTTTATGTGTTTCAAATTACAAAACTTTTGATTTATCCTAGGACGGATAATCAATACCCAACTTTGGTTGGATTCATATTGAAACAACGTAAGTCTTTGAACTTTTGTTTGTCGAAGGACGAACCTTCTGAAAGGCCACACTCCATCAAAGGTATGTTTTATTTTACTTTACTTTTCTGCTTCGGAACCCCTCTTACTAGCTTTTAAACTCATCTCACTTGCCGTTATAAAATATTTTCTGAAAGATATTTCCTTTCAGGCCTTCTTCTATCCAGTAGTATAACTTTCTACTGATATGATAACGCTTATCTTATTGCATGCAAACGCATACTCTTAAGCTTATTCTCCAGACCATCCTGTAGATGACTATCACCTGCTAAGCTTTGCACGATACCTTCTCGTAGCTTTTATTCTTTGCACTGAACTATCAAGTCGCCCTGTATAAGCCAAGAATCTGAGAAATCGCCCGTAATTGTGGAAGCGAATATTTCGCTCTGAAAGAAGTCCAAGGTAGTATATCGAGAGAGCCTTGCTGAAGTTCACCAACACTCCAAAGTCAAGGTAACCTTCTTAACATTATTTATTTACTTCTCTGGGAGCATTGGATACATAAAGGACGAAATCCGTATCTCGGTGTCATCGAACCCTACAAGAAAAGTGCGTCAAATAATATAAAATAGTAATTTTGGGTCAACTTGCTTCATTGAGAATCACATAAATAAGTGTAAACCGGTGGTATGCATACCGAGGGTAACTGTATTCTTCCATCAGTACAATAATTACTGTTGTCGGATTCAGATGTATTGTTGATCTTTTGCAGTTCTTGTACACGAACCATTGCATTTAAATTGTTTGTTATTGTTTGTTATTAATTTTCGCATAACGCCAATTGTCAAATTGTACTGTCAATTTCTATCTTCTTCTTCTTCCTCTATCTTCTTCTTGCTCTCTCCTTCTTCTATGTTTATGGCCTGTTGATTTTTACGGTTGGCCACGGTAGCCAGGATCAGCAGCCAAGGTCTTTTCATGTAATCTTCTTCTTCTTCCTGTTCTACGTTAGGGTGAAGCCACCTGCCTTCTTTCTTCTATTCAACTTTTCTAACTCTTTTCCGTCAAGCTTTAAATCAATAAATTATATTTCTTACTTATCTTATAACTTTCTTTCAACCTCTCTACCCACCCCGTCTCCACTGTCGAAAAGCTTAGCAGCGGTTTCCACAAACAAGTCAGGGTTCATTAGTTGCTGTTTTGGGAATTTTGTGAAAATAGACAGGGACCCTGACAGTCGCCATCCGGTTCCATGGTGGAATACAGAATGTCACGAGGCAATGAAACTGAAAAACCATGCATTCAACAGATTAAAAAAACACAGGACAATGGAAAACATTATTGAATTGAAAAATCTCAGAGCAAAATGCAGACACACACTCAAAAAATGTAAAAAACAATCATGGAAAGAATATACCTCGTCCTAGAATAGCTCTACACCAACTTCAGAGGTATGGAAACGTGTAAAGATGATTAAGGGAATCAGTGCAAGTAACAAAATCACACACATGGTAAACGGGGACGATATCACCCAGAATAATGAGGAAATAGTGAATATACCTGCGAATACATTCGAAGAATATTCCAGTGACGACAATTATCACGAATCATTTAGATATCATAGACACATTTCCGAAACACGAGAAATTCAAATAATCGAGGACAACAACAATCCCATAAACTTTCCACTGACAACCGATGAACTTGAAGACGCTCTGAAATCATTGAATGACTTCAGTCCTGGACCGGATGATATCCCCTATATATACCTTTGCAAATTAACACCGAATGCTGAAGTCTACCTACTCAAAATATTCAATCATATCTTCTCCACACATATATTTCCAGATACATGGATAGATGCTACCATAATTCCTATCATCAAATCGAACAAACCAAGGCATGACCCCCGATCATACAGACCCATATCACTAACAAATTCAATGTGCAAGTTACTAGAAAAAATGCTGAACAGACGACGTCTTCAGTTTTTATTGGAATCCAATAACTTGCTCGTTCCCGAACAAAGAGGATTTCGGAAAAACCGATGCACACTCGATAATCTCATAAACATGGAAACAAATATCCAAACGGAAAGTGGTAGCAGTTTTTTTCGATATTTCGAGAGCCCATGATACAGCTTGGAGGTACAACATACTCGACAAACTCAACAAATGGGGTATAAATGGAAACTTCCTTAGATTTGTGAAAAACTTTCTCCATAACAGAACCTTCAGAGTAAGATCGAATAATACATTATCGAGTCAAAAAATTCAACAAAATGGCACACCCCAAGGATCTATTCTGAGCGTCACACTTTTTTTGGTTGCAATGAACGATATATCTGATAGAATCAAATCACCAATCAAAATGCTGACGATCTTGTAATTTACATAAAGACAAATAACCTACACTCAACAGAAAAACTCCTTCAAGATACCATAAACAGTCTAGAAGCTTGGAGCCACAACACCGGTTTCCAGTTTTCCACAGCCAAGACTAAATGAAATAAGTAAACCTACGCTCACCCTCCAACAACAAACCTTAGAATGGGTCGACAAGCACAAATTTCTTGGTATGATTTTTGACACGAAGATTCGCTGGGACGCACATATTCGACAACTGAAACAATCCTGTCTGATTGGACTCAATCTCATGAGGACTCTGGCTAATCAACACTGAGGTGCTGACCAAAAAACCCTTTTAACGATATATAGAACCTTAATGAGGTCGAAAATTGATTACGGCTCGATCGTCTATAATACTGCATCGAAGACACAACTCAAACAACTAGACACGATCCATAACACCGCAATTCGACTGGCTCTCGGTGCATACAGAACCAGCCCCGAGGAAAGCTTATACGTGAAAGCTGATGAGCCACCCCTTATAATCCGTAGGCAATATTTAAGTCTTTGTTACGCTGCCAAGATATCTGCCAACCCTAATAACCCAACCTAAAGAAATACTTTCGAAAGATCGGAAGACCTATTTCCTGAAAACTCGAATACAGCATCGCCTTTTTATGAACGGATTAAGAAACTGAATTTCAATTTTGAAAATGTCATCATACATCCCCAATACTAACCAGCCCCGTGGACAGTTAAAATTCCCCAATGTAACACAAACCTTTCTCAATACCCTAAATCCTCAACTCCGTCCATTTTATTTCAAAATCTCTTTCTTGAACTGAAAGATAAATATTCCGGTTATGGTTGCATTTATACTGATGCCTCCAAGACAGATGGCTACCGTCTGTCAGCAACATGCACTATTTATACTGGGGAGATTTTTGCCTTAGCAGAAACTATATCAGAAGCGCGCAACAGTACCAGTACCAATACAGTAATTTTCACAGATTCTCTCAGTGCGGTGAAAGGAATCTTGCAAATGTACCCGAAACATCAACTCCTACAACGTATAAAGAGGGACCTTCTCGTACTATATCAGGAAAGCAAAAATTTGGACATTGCATGGATTCCTTCACACACTGGAATTGAAGGAAATGAAACGGCCGGTCAGTAGCAAAGCAAGCCTGCACAGACCCCGAAGCTAAAGTCATTCTGGAGATACCAAACCAAGACTTCAAATGGAAGATAAATGAACTGTCCAGGCAATAGTGGTACACTAGATGGCAAAATTCTAACAATAAGCTGCTGGAAAAAACCCAACCATCATCAGAAATAGAGTAGAAGGTGTAAGCAGAAGACAACAAGTTATTCTTTCCAGACTGCGCATTAGACATACCAAACTAACGCATCAACATCTCCTCAGTAAAGAGGAAGGCATCAAATGCGAGATCTGTGGAGTCAACATCTCGGTGAAGCACATCATCTCAGAATGTCCCGGGCTAGACCGACAACGAGTATCCAACGGACTATCGGATGATCTTCAGAAAAATCTTCAAGGGAACAACATGGTTAAACTCATAAAATTCCTCAAGTCAATTGATATCCTGACCAAAATATAGACATTGTAAAGTAAACTCTGATTTGTAATGTAATGTAATGTTATGTAATTATTGTTCCATCGCTAATAACCTCTAATGGTTGATGCGATTTATTTGAAAATAAAAATAAAAAAAAATAAGATACTGTACAAAGACCAACATGGACTCAGAAAAAGCAAATCAACTGAAACTGCAACATATCACCTACTGAATCGTATTTATAAAGAGGTGGATTCAAATAACTTTGTAATGTCTTTATTTTTTTACTTATCAAAGGCGTTCGACATAGTACCTCCTGAATTACTCATTGCAAAATTATCCCAACTCAGTTTCCCAAAAAACTCGTTGAAATGGATCAGATCTTACCTTGAAGGGCGCACCATGACCGTAAAATGTGAAAATTTTAGATCCAGTTGCAATGTCGTTAAGCATGGAGTGCCACAAGGATCACTGCTTGGACCTCTGCTTTTTCTGTTGTATACAAATGACTTGACTGAATACCTGGAAGATTGCCATCTCACTATGTTTGCGGACGACACCACAATCACAGCTGCAGGGAGAAATATTGATGTACAGCTTGATAAGGTGAAATGCATTATATACGGATTCAGCTCCTGGTGTCAACGAAACAGATTAATATTAAACTCCACAAAAACAGTAATTGTTAATTTTTATTATAGAAAAAATAGTGTTCCAGGTGACCTACAAGTTATTGATGAATACAAAGTTAGTAGTGGAGTTAAATTTTTAGGAACATACTTGGATGAAAACTTATCATGGAATCTGCAAATAAAAGATGTTTGAAACAAACTGAATAAGACATTCTTTGCTTTAAGGCAAATGAAATCATGTATGAATGAAACAGGTCTACTAGACATTCACTTTCCTATGGCGTATTCACATATATCGCTCAATATTATAGCGTGGGGTAGCAGTAATGAATTCAATAGAGTATTCGTAGCACAAAAGCGCATTATCAGACTCATTTTTAGCATAGAACACCGAGACAGCTGTAAACCAGTATTCATTAGGAAAAAATTATTATCGGCTCCCTGTATATATATTCTCAAATGTATAGGATTTGCTAGATCGAACATTAAAGATTTTAAAACAAATGCAACGGCGCACAGCTACAATACACATCATGGTGGTCTTTTGCGTATTCCAAGTCACAAGACAACAAAATATAAAAAGTCCCCTTTATACAATGCGATTAATTTGTTTAATAAATTACCAGAACAGACCAAGCAAATAACCTCTGATAAAGTGTTTCATGGCAGAGTAAAGCAATTATTGCTGAAAAAATTATAGTTGTGATGAATTCCTGGATGATGATTTACGATGAGCACTGATTTTATTTGTTTTTTGTTTTTATTCTAAGTTTTACTCATTCTTATATAAGACGTTTGTCTATTTTCACTAGGCAATTAATATGCATGATTTATATATATATATATATATATATATATATATATATATATATACAGGGTGTTAATTAAGTACGTTGAAAAACTTCGGGAGGTGATTCTTTGAAGGTTTTCAGGACGAAATGTTCATATAAACATATGTCCCAAACGGCTTGGTTTTCGAGATACAGGGTGATAAAAATACATTTTTTTCAAGATTTTTTAGAGTTAACTTCGACATTTTCTACAATAATCAGTTCACATTGGGCAAGTACAATCCATTCAATAGTACGCACGATACAAAATAATGCATTTCTCAAATAATTCACAGGGTCCTCCTTTTTTCAGAGTCAAGCTTTGTTCAACCTTTCAGAATTTTTTTTCCGCCGCCACTGACATATTATGAGAGAAGAAAAATGAATGTTGTTTCATTTAACATCTTTTTGATCTCTTGATGTTTTTCATTTACTTGTACGGTTCAGGAGTTACAATGAAAATATTATCGCAAACATTTTCCAGTAACGCATAACATAAAGAAATTTGAGAAGCAAATAGTCTAACAAACTTGAAGGGTGATTCTTTGAAAGGTTTCAAGATGAAAAGTTCATATAAACATGTCCCAAGCGGCTTAGTTTTCGAAGTACAGGGTGATCAAAATACATTTTTTAGGAGTTTTTGGAGTTTACTTCGAAATTTTCGACAATAATCGATCCAAATTAGTTCAAATTGGACAAGTACAATCCATTCAATAGTGCGCATGATATAAAATAATTCATTTCTCGAAGTGTCATTGCCACTCTCCAAAGATTAGCGCGTGACGCAATACGTCATTTTGTTCTCATTACACAAATAGCTATTTTCTGCTCGTGTAGAGAAAATGTAATGTTATGGAGCTCCCATACATTTTTTACCATAACTCAGGTTGAATATGTATTGCACAAAGTTAATTATGGCAAAATAATTTTGGACATTTTCAATAGTGAATAACTTTATTATCAAATACTAGAGCAAAGTAACATAAATTCCCTAGGTATAAAATTAAGTTCAGAAAAGGACCATTATTGAAATTGATATGTCAGAGCAGCTGCTGAAAATGGCCAGCGCCAACTTCAATGCATGCGTTTATGCGCCTAACCATAGACTGGCGGACACGCTCAAAAATACCAGGAGTGTTTCTTATAATTCCGCATGACTCCTGTATGCGATTCCTCAGGTCTTCTTCACTTTGAACTGGAGTTCGGTACACTAATGATTTAAGGTGCCCTCAGAGAAAAAAATCAAGTAGATTCATATCGGGTGACCTTGGTGGCCAAAGTTGTGGCCCACCACGCCCAATCCAGCGATCAGAATAATTCTCTTCTAAATATTGGCGTGCAACCAATCTGAAGTGTACTGGAGCACCATCATGCATAAACCAAATTCCAATTCGTTCCCTCAGCGGGATCTCTTCTAGGAGTCCAGGTAAGATGAATTCAAGAAAATGTCGATAATGGTCACCATTGAGTCTATGAGGCAGAAAATGTGGCCCGATAAGGAAATTCCCTACAATTCCAACCCAAACATTCACAGAAACGTCTCTTGAAAATGGTTTTCAATCACGGCGTGTGGGTTTTCATCAGCCCACATATGATTGTTTTGAAAATTAATAATGGCTTTACGGGAAAAGCATGCCTCATCGGTGAATAACACTTGAGATAAAAACCATGGATTTTCCAACAATTCATTTCGAATCCAAGTGCAAAAAGTTAATCTCTTTGGAAAATCCCTTGGCAGAAGAGCTTGAACACGCTGTATGTGATAGGGATAAAGTTGTAACTCTTTTAAAATTTGCCATACCAATACATGGGTTACGTTAAACTGTGCCGCAATTTGTCTTGTACTGGTGTCTGGATGCTGCTCAATTTCGTTAAGTACATCTCCTTCTATCTGAACTGTTCTAACTCTCCTGGGTCTTCCTATGAGAACAGCAGACCTCTTGAAAGTACCCGTTTTACGAAGACGGGAGTGAATATTGATGAACATTTGTGTGCTGGGAATATGACGTTGTGGAAATCTTTCTAGATACATTCGTCTGGCGGCACGAGCGTTACCATCAGCCATTCCATACATTAAGTGCATGTCTGCCATTTCTGAATTTGTATATTCAACCATTTTATCCAAAGGAATATTGAATGAATCTGCTTTATAGCTTGCACTAATGAAGAATTAACAATGAGACAGTTTCTCAACTTTCGATAACTGTCAAGTTGTTGATATTTAAATAAATGAATTTATATCAAAGCCCACTTTGCTATTTTTATGAATTCAAATTGATTACAAAATTTCTGCGTTACTGCAGAAGAAAAAACAAACCGAAATTTCTGATAAAATAATGTACTCCGTACGGAAACAAAAATTTGTTTGATTTAGTATTTCGGAGTTATGACCAGAGATTCATAAATGAAAATCAAATGTGTAATGATCTGCGACTATTAGATAAACCCTATTAACTATCTTCCATTACAGGATTACCTTTCGGAAGTTTTTTATGTTGAAAAGGAAACGTTCAATTGAAAACTAAAAAATATCTTTTTTTAAAATAACAAAAAAATTGTATGAGTTCTCTATCAAGACTGATGGGTAAAAACATTTTTAATCAAATATCTCAATGAAAATGCACATTTTTACCATCAGAATCTTCAGGTTGAAAGTTGAGGTTTTCCCAATATCTGTCAGATCTAGTTTGATATCCAGCGTACCGTAGTGACGGGGAGATAGTAGTTTTCTGTTAGATATCACAAAAAGAAATCACATCTTTACAATAACAAGCTTTTATTTAGCTTCACTTGTAACTAACTAACAAACAATTTAATAAAAGTTGAATTTGACCCACTTCTAATACTCCGATTAATTTGAAATTTGGCAGGTTTCCGTAATTCCGGTGACAATGCATTAAAAAAATGTTTGTTAAAAAACAAAATGGCGGCTCCAATATAGCGGACGAGTTTTGTGATTATGATCCGATTCTGTTCAAAATTGGTATATGATGGTTTTTGGGTTGGAGATTTTCAGTTTCACATAAAAAATAAACTAAAATGTTCAAAATGAAAATTATAAAAAGAAAACATTTTAAAGTTTTTATACAATACACTGAAAAGGAAAAAATAATTCATTTCATTGTTTGATCTAGGTAATCTTGTACAGAAAGATTTTGATACTCACAGAATAACCTACAAAAAATGAAACAAATTATTTTTTCATTTTCAGTGCATTTGTATAAAAGCTTGTCTTTATATTTTTTATTGTATAATTTTTATTCATCGTAGATTTTTCTAATTCTGAAAAAATATTTCCATCAATTTACAATAATTGAAAATGTTTAATTTAAAAAAATTTCTAATGTTATGCCACACTGGAAATTGTTTAAATTAATATTTTCATTATAGCCCCTGAACAGTACAAGTAAATGAAAAAATGCAAGATATCAAAAAGATGTTAAATGAAACAACATTGATTATTCCTTTCTCATAATATGTCAGTGGCGGCGGAAAAAAAAAATCTGAAGGGTTGAACAAAGCTTGACTCTGAAAAAAGGAGGACCCTGTGAATTATTTAAGAAATGCATTATTTTGTATCGTCCGCCCTATTGAATGGATTGTACTTGCCTAATTTGAACTGATTATTGTCGAAAATGTAGAAGTTAACTCTAAAAAATCTTGAAAAAAATGTATTTTTATCGCCCTGTATCTCGAAAACCAAGCCGTTTGGGACATATGTTTATATGAACTTTTCGTCCTGAAAACCTTCAAAGAATCACCTCCCGGAGTTTGTCAACGTACTTAATTAACACCCTGTATATATATATATATATATATATATATATATATATATATATATATATATATATATATATATATATATATATATATATATATATATATATATATATATATATATGTGAAAATAGAGTATTTTACGTATTAATTCCGAGAGCTCTAACCTTCGACAGCTGTTTCGTGCTAACGCACTCATCAGATGTCATAAGTAACTTTCTGTTATATGTATATATACGAGGGCTGTTTGGTAACTCCGTGACTATTTGAATAAAGAAAAAAAAAATTGGCAAATAAGCGTTTTATTTTTCAACATAATCTCCTTTTAGATCAATACATTTAGTCCAGCGTTTTTCCAGTTTTTTTATTCCTTCCAAATAATAGGTTTTCTCAAGGCCCTCAAAATAGGCGTTTGTTTCGGTTATAACCTCTTCATTCGACCCAAATCTCTTACCACCCAGCCATTTCTTCAGGTTTGGGAAAAGAAAATAGTCGCAAGGGGCTAAATCTGGAGAATATGCTGGATGGGGTAGTAGTTCGTAGCCCAATTTATGAATTTTTGCCATAGTGACTACACACGTGTGCACTCGTGCATTGTCTTGACGAAGCAGCACTTTTTTTTTCGCTAAATGTGGTCGTTTTTGCCTCAAATCAATATCGAATCTGTCTAAAAGCTCTGAATAATATTCGCCGTTGATCGTTCTACCCTTCTCTAAGTAATCTATATGGATGACACCGCGTGCATCCCAAAAAACTGTGGCCATAACCTTGTTGGCTGACAGACGCACCTTAGCCTTCTTTGGTGCACGTTCACCAGTTGACACCCACTGTTTTGATTGTTCCTTGGTCTCTGGGGTATTGTGATGGATCCATGTTTCGTCTACGGTTATATAACGGCGTAAAAACTCGCCCGGATTGCGATTGAACTTTGCCAAACACTCCTTTGAAGTGGTCACACGGTTGCGCTTGTGGTCGAGTGTGAGCAATCGCGGCACCCATCTCGCGGATAGCTTCTTCATGTCCAAATATTCATGTAAAATGTGATGTACTCGCTCAGTTGAGATGCCTACAGCCTCAGCTACCTCACGTACTTTTATTCTCCGATCGTCCAATATCATTCCATGGATTTTATCGACGATTTCTGGCGTGATGACCTCTTTTGGGCGACCTGAACGTACGGCGTCACTTGTGCTGGTACGACCACAACGGAACTCAGTAAACCACTTCTTAACCATTGAAATTGATGGTGCAGAGTTCCCATAGTATTTATCAAGTCTTTCCTTGGTTTCAGTTATGGTTTTTTTACGCAAAAAATAATGCTTAATCAACACACGAAATTCACTTTTTTCCATTTTTGTTAAAATTCACGAGGTTGTCTGCTTCTAATTGCTGTCAAACACAAACCAAATGTCGCAGCTTGCTCAAAATTTGACAGTAGTCTATTGAAAGATGGTGGTTGACAGCAGCAGTGTTGCATTTAAAGTTACTGCGCGGGAAATTTAAAAAGTCACGGACTTACCAAACAAGCCTCGTATATATATATATATATATATATATATATATATATATATATATATATATATATATAGCAAAGTCAATAGTGTACTCTTTTATAGAGTTTATTCCAAGCTTTCGTAAATTTTATTTACATCTTCAGGGAACAACACAGAATTATTATGTCAATTATACATTTTGATGTTATTAAAATTTTACTTACAACTATAGTGAGGTTAGTTGACATGTTCTTAGTTCTTAAAATTGTAAATAATGAGGAAAAAAGACTTTACGAATATAAATAACAGAAAAATTTGAATTTTCAGTCGAAAACTAAAAGACTTGTTGATTGTATCCAAGGGACACAAATCAGTAGTCAATAGAAAAGAAATCTGTAATTTTCAAGTCAATGTTACCAACTGTAATCTTGTACCAACTGTAATCTTGTACCAACTGTAATCTTGTACCAACTGTTGAAATATACGACTGTTGTTTTGTGTGTTAGGAAAAAATTACATTTCCAATTGAGTAGTTATGGAGATATTATTATTCATATGGAGAGTGTGGTCTAACGACAATAAGAAGGAATAAATCTCACTGAAATGATTTATATCAGTTCTTTTATTCATACATTTTTTGTCTTGAGATATGAAGGCCAGTTCCAAAAAAGTTCTCTTAGTCATATGTGTCTCTTTAGCTAATATTTTAGTTGAGTTATAATTTATTCGATGGTCTTTGTTTACATGATTAGCAAGAGCACATCTTTCAGGATGAAGTCTACAATCACTTTTATGTGAGGAAATTCTACTTTTTAGGCATCTAGAAGTCTGGCCAATATAATTTTTATCAGTCCTGACAAGGAATGCTATATACTACATTTGAAGTGGAAGTTAATGGAATTTTATCTTTTACTTTTGAATTAATTGATCTTATTGGTAAAATAGTTTTATTTGCTATTTTGACATTACATACTGAATGAAAGAGCCTGGACAATCTTGGTGTCATATCTTTTATAAATGGAAGTGAAGTGAATGTAGGAATTGTAGGATTTGTAGGATTAGTATTAGCAACATTGCCATTAATGGATATGTTCAGATTGTTAGATATAATACCTGTTTCAATATTTAATGGTGTGCTGAACAGAATACTTCTCAGTAATTTTGGTGGATAAGCATTGTCTGAAAAGAGTTTGAAAAGAATATCTAGGTTTTTTTTATGAAAGGATCTATCTGAGATTTTGAGTACTCTAGCTTTCATCTGTTTCACAAGGTTTATTTTCATTGACCGCTTGTGATAAGACTCGAAGTTAATATATCTTCCAGAACTGCATGGTTTCCTGTACCAGTCTATAAGAATTTTGTTATCAAGACCACGTATGAATCTTGTATCTAAGAAAGGTACGGAAAAATCATCATCCTCAGTTTCTATTGTAAACTGAATATATGGGTCAAAGCTGTTGAAAGTACTAAGAATCTCAGTAATGCCATCTTTTGGTAAAGCGACAATGATATCATCAACATATTTTTTGATGAAAAAAGGTTTGAATGATAGTACTGGAATTAGTGTCCAACACATCATCCATCACATATGAAGCTAATATAGGGGAGATTGAAGCTCCCATTGGAGTTCCCAAACTTTGTTTATAAATTTTGTTGTTAAAAGAGAAATATGTGTTATTGAACAAGAAAGTTAAAATTTTCATGAATGTTTCTTCATTAATGTTACAATAATTGCTAACACGATACCAATTTTTGTGAATTGATCTTTGACAAACTTTTAAATATACATTACTAATAAGAGAAAACACATCAAGACTTGCCAAAACGTAGTCATTAGGTATGTTTGTGTTATTAAATTTATTATTTACTTCAAAAGAGTCTTGTATAAAGTATTCATTATCGGAATCATATGCTTTAGTTAGAATATCTGTGAGAAGTGAGGCAATGGCTTCTGTTGGAGCACCAATACATGAAACTATATGTCTCATCGATAAAGTAGGTTTATGTATTTTTGGTAATGAATAGAATTTTGGAGAAATAGCATTATAGCATGTGAGTTTCTTTTTGTGACATCATCAAATTGATTTGTGTCTTCAAGTACTTTCAAAAATTCATTAGCTTTACTTTGTATCGTAGTCGTATGATCTTTTGCTAATTCAATATAGGAATTACTGTTGATAATTATTTCATTTGAAAGATTAAGATATTGATCTTTTTCCATAATGACTGTCACATTACCTTTGTCAGATTGAATCAATATCAGATTCGGATTGTCTTTTAGAAACTTTTTTGATTTTAAAAGTAAGCCTCTAAAAATAGAAGAATGCTGATTTGATTGTATATTATTAGTTATAATATTAGTTGCACTTGCTATAGTGATATGTTGATGATATCATTGTCGCTTTACCAAAAGATGGCATTACTGAGATTCTTAGTACTTTCAACAGCTTTGACCCATATATTCAGTTTACAATAGAAACTGAGGATGATGATTTTTCCGTACCTTTCTTAGATACAAGATTCATACGTGGTCTTAATAACAAAATTCTCATAGACTGGTACAGGAAACTATGCAGTTCTGGAAGATATATTAACTTCGAGTCTTATCACAAGCGGTCAATGAAAATGAACCTTGTGAAACAGATGAAAGCTAGAGTACTCAAAATCTCAGATAGATCCTTTCATAAAAAAAACCTAGATATTCTTTTCAAACTCTTTTCAGACAATGCTTATCCACCAAAATTACTGAGAAGTATTCTGTTCAGCACACCATTAAATATTGAAACAGATATTATATCTAACAATCTGAACATATCCATTAATGGCAATGTTGCTAATACTAATCATACAAATCCTACAATTTCTACATTCACTTCACTTCCATATATAAAAGATATGACACCAAGATTGTTCAGGCTCTTTCATTCAGTATGTAATGTCAAAATAGCAAATAAAACTATTTTACCAATAAGATCAATTTATTCAAAAGTGAAAGATAAAATTCCATTAACTTCCACTTCAAATGTAGTATATACCATTCCTTGTCAGGACTGTGATAAAAATTATATTGGCCAGACTTCTAGATGCCTAGAAAGTAGAATTTCCTCACATAAAAGTGATTGTAGGCTTCATCCTGAAAGATGTGCTCTTGCTAATCATGTAAACAAATACCATCGAATAAATTATAACTCAACTAAAATATTAGCTAAAGAGACACATATGACTAAGAGAACTTTTTTGGAAATGGCCTTCATATCTCAAGACAAAATATGTATGAATAAAAGAACTGATATAAATCATTTGAGTGAGATTTATTCCTTCTTATTGTCGTTAGACCACACTCTCCATATGAATAATAATATCTCCATAACTACTCAATTGGAAATGTAATTTTTTCCTAACTTACAAAACAACAGTCGTATATTTCAACAGTTGGTACAAGATTACATTTGGTACAAGATTACAGTTGGTACAAGATTACAGTTGGTAACATTGACTTGAAAATTACAGATTTCTTTTCTATTGACAACTGATTTGTGTCCCTTGGATACAATCAACAAGTCTTTTAGTTTTCGACTGAAAATTCAAAATTTTCTGTTATTTATATTCGTAAAGTCTTTTTTCCTCATTATTTACAATTTTAAGCTGTAATGTCACTATCCAAAGAACTAAGAACATGTCAACTAACCTCACTATAGTTGTAAGTAAAATTTTAATAACATCAAAATGTATAATTGACATAATAATTCTTTGTAGTTCCCTGAAGATGTAAATAAAATTTACGAAAGCTTGGAATAAACTCTATAAAAGAGTACACTTTTGACTTTGCCGCATTCCCCAATATTAACTGGTTTTATTCTCAACTAGTCAGCAACGACTACCCTTTCTGTATATATATATATATATATATATATATACATGCACGGCTATCTTCGGTGCATCCATACGCCGGACAGGCACCCACGCCTCCTATTTAAGGAATACCATCATATGTGTATATTGTATACAAATAGTACATAATTTATGTCGTCTATGCGAGCACCAAGAGAGGGGAAGAGAAAAATGCTTCACAAAATATACAGATTTTTGACATAAGTTTCAATGCAGCTCTCCTCCGAATAGAAGGTGGCGAAATGGCCTCTTCTGTATATATTTCTACACAAATTTTTACTGAAACGTCTCCGACAGTATTGCCAAACCTATTTGACCTTCAGAAAGGATTTTTCTGCTGGTGGGGGGAGCGCTTTTTTCATATTTGGTTCCGAACAATTCCTCATCTTTTGGAAGGTTCGTGTTTTTGATGATCGTATGGTGTAGGTATTATTTGAACAATGAAGTAGATGAAATATGTTATCAAAGTTTGTTGAAATAATTGCTCGAATTTTGAGTCTACAGGGGACCAAACAATTCTTCATTCAGCATGAAAATAATTATTGGTTTCTGAAGATGATCTTCATTGTTGCACATACAGTGAGGGGCAAAATTATGGAAAAAATCACTTTTTCGCGAATAGGCGACTTTGAGAAAAATTCCAAAAGGTCGATTTTTATTTTGAATAGCTTTTATATAAATTGCTCTGTGTGTTTGTTAAATGGGTACAAATCTTTTAAACTGAAATAGAACTCCTTTCTCTCATCCTATGGAATTGAAATTTCACTTGTTTGTTCAGTTCCGATGACAATAATGTGGAAGAAATTGCCCCCCTGTGCCCCCGAGAGCTTGATAGAGAACGCTTAGGGTTTCGGATGTTTTCTTAACGGATTTGGAAATCAAAAATTAAAGCAAATATTAAAATTAGGTAGGAGGGCATGCCCCCCTTTCCCCGAAAAAATGTAAGAAAACTTGCTAAATTGAAATCTGAAAAATCGGTAAAAATAGTGAAAAATATCTGACCGTCGAATATTATAGTTTAAAAAAAATCACCTCTTCTGTCCCCCCTCAACAGCTAGATAGAGAACGCAAAGGACATAGACATAGAAAATAATTATGGAATAAAATCGATCAGGGAGCTCGCCCCCTGTCCTGTCTCAAAAAAATACTGTGAAAACTCACGAAATAGAAATCGAAAAAGTCCGTAAAATAGTGAAAATTATCTGAGCATTGAATAATACGGTATCAAAAATAATTACTCCTCTTCTCTCCTCGAAAGCTAGATACAGAACGTGTTGAAATTCGGAAAAATTTTCAACTGTTCTACACATGGAAAATTACGACGAAAAATATGTCTGCTGGTGTGCTTGCTCCCTCTCCTCTTGCGAAAACTTGCTTAAACAAAATCGGAAAAATCCCTAAAAATAGTGAAAAATATCTAACCATCGAATAATATAGTTTTGAAAAATTTTACCCCCCTATCTGCAATAAGAATTATTGAATAGAGAGAGGATCCATGTAGTGAATAACGGTAGGTAAAGCAATCACTTTGAATGGTAGTGTTCACGTCCCCCCATTTTCATCTCGTCAGAACTGGATCTATGCGTGTCCAGGTAGGGAGTGGGAGCAGATTCTCATATTCAAAATGTGCAAATCTGTATTTTCAGTATGCTGCTAAATTTTCTTTTATCTATTATTTTATTATATTCAGCAAAATGTACTTTCCTATGATTTTTTTTTCTACAGGAAGAATAAAATTCCTAAATTATATGACAAATTCGTGTTTTCAATAATTATTGTCAAATTAAGAGGATGAAAATTCTAAAGAAAGTCAACTTTTACATTTGAGAGGGGTTAGTCATCGGTATGGACGTAATGTGTTATCAATTTTTTTTGGTCATACTGTCGATATTAACTATTCATAAGTGTACATCACTGAATAAGGAATTGAAAGATCTTCGAAATAAGGTATTACCTGATAGGTCCCTATTCGTATTTGAAAAATTAAATAAAGTAGGAAATCTCTTTGATAACAAGATTTTGTTTATAAGGTATCGAGCTAAAAGTAAATAATAATATTTATTAAAACGAAGAACTTTAATTTAATTATTAATGTTTAATGTTAATGTTTAATTTAATATTTTCTTGGAAACTCAAGTGTTATGACATATCTCGCTGAAAGCATTAAAATAATTATAGAAATTTCTGTAAGTTCTTTGTTTTTCATACACTACATATAAATTTTTGCTACCCCTGACCAAACAGCTTTTCGGCACGTAAGCCACCTTACTGGCATCGTGTAACAGTACAGATATACCTAACGAAAAGCTTCCTCAGAAAAATGTTTGTTATGACTTCTGATAAAATTACTAGAAGAATGAACACGATATACTCATGCGTTCATATTGGCCTCCGATTTTTCGAATTCGCCTTCGATTTTTGAGGCGTGTTGTTCTAGAACGTATAAAGTTTGGAGGTGTATAAGACGTTTTGTTTGTATATATGAATACAAACATGTCAAGTTATGAAAATTATTCGACGGCCCGAAGTTTATCACTATATTTACGGGTTTTTCAAATTTTATTATAGTGAGTGTTCGCAAAGTTTGTTGACAACGTTTTTCTCCGTTACTTTCGACGTTCCAATTCGTCATAAATGTTCACGAAATTCTACGAATCATCTAACTAGCTTTCAAGTGGTGGGGGTGGAATTTGAAATCAATTTTTTTGACGGTGCGATGCATTTCATCATTGGACGGATTTTATTTTCGCGAGTTTTCGCAACTTCTTTCGAGAAGTAGGGGGTCTGAGCACCCCAACAGACATGCTTTTTTCAGGGAGAAAGAGGAGTACTTTTTTATTATTATATTGTCATCGTTTCTTAGGTTTGTAGAATTTCAGTTCAATTGGACACCAGCAATTGTTTGAAAATTCTACTGCAAATTTTGGAATCCAAAAGACAGACAGAGATATACGAACCAAGCAAGTAATGAAAATGCCTGTAACAATCCATTAGGTCATACATTCGAAAATTAAAAATAAAATCGACCTTTTTCATAATTTTGTCAAAATTCGACTTTTTTAAAAAAGTTTGTGTCATAATACGTATATCTTAGAGAAAGGTCTCGAGTACTGTTTCCATATATGAAGTGTAGCACCTACTATTCTGAAGATCTAAGCTTATATCCAGATAAAAAAGGATATATCTCACATGTCGGATTTTCTATTGTCTCTAAAATACACAGAAAAAAATCGTTATCTGAATAAAATGCTAAAGTAGTGCTATATTGGTCCAATGAACGCATTCATTTTGTCAATTCATCACTGGTTATCAATACTATGAATACGGAAGTCCGTAACATCAATGAATGATTTCGTTAATTGTATGATTAAGTACATAATATGGGTGCGTTATTTTAACGAATCTCATTCATCAAACGAATGAAAAAAAACATAGGATTGATGATTCTTCTGCATCGTATTGATTATTGTTGTTCTGTCTTGGAATAAATTCTGTATCATTGATATAATGCACTCGTTCATTAGTACGATTAATATTTTAGATCAATTCAATGAATAGTGATCATTGAACTCATGAATTAGATGGACGACAAAATATATAAAAGCAGGAAAATTCATTAACAGCATGAGACCTACTGGAAGAGGACTAGAATATTGTTTGAATGACGGGAAAAATAAATTGGAGTCAAAAAAATGGAGAAGGGTGGAAGGGGGTGAACATTTAGAGGTTGAGAGCGATATTTCACGGTTTTTCGAGAATTGCAACGAAAGTTGACCTCTCATCAAACAAAGTTGAGGAGCAAAGTTGTTGAAAATAAAAAGATCTACAACTTTTGTATCAATATTTTTCCACACTACTTCAAATTTTCCAAGAAAATCGCAAATACCAATTTTTTAGTTTTCAATTGTTTTCTTACGCAAAAATAATTTTTGTTTACAAAATTTGGTGAAAATATTAACATATTTCAAGTATGCTGTGATTTTTATGTAACCAATACAGATTTTTCCTTATTTTTTCGGCAAATTCCGAAAAAACGACCTCCTTTTCAACTGAAAAGTTTCTCCGATTTAGTTCATATTTTCAAGCTCGCCTGCCGCCGGTTTTTCCGTTGATGCATTTACTTTCACATTTTGTGATGAAAGAGTAGCACTGCTGTGGGATTTTTTTTCCAGAAGACGCGAAAAAATTATAAAACAGATTTTCAAAAATCATTTTTTTAAATTTTTGTTCCTAACTCATATTTATTTATTAAAATTATTGAAATTAATGGTTGAAACCTATATCTAAAATGAAAATTTCATGTTACTTTAATAGATACAAGGAATAAACAAAGACATAAATACGAATTTGACAATGATAAAAGAGCAAAAGTAGAAGAACTTTCGGGGGTAAAAACGGTGTCTCACTATTTTCAGTAAAAATTGATCTCATACAAAAAAAAGGTAAAGTAAAAAGTTGTTGGCAATAAAAAGATCTAAGACTATTGTTTCCAAGATTTTTCCACATAACTTAAAAAATTTCGGAAAAATCAGAAAAACCGTTTTAATTTTTTTGCATGAAAATTGTATGTTTGTCGCAAAATCTAGTGGAAATATACCTTTTGATGGTATGAATTGGATGTTTTTTTTTGCAGCGACATATTTACTTTTCTCGAACCTCTTTGCAGAGGTTCCAACTTTGACAAAAAAATATTTAAATACGAAAACACTCAAAGTGGTGAAATTGGGATGCAGTTCAGTGGTCGAAAACGCTTTTTTGCGATTTGCGGCGAAACGTGACTTCTTAGCGGAAAATGTTCAGTAGAAAGTTGACTAATGAAAAAATCGAGAACTTTTGCATTCGACACTTTTCAACATACCTAACCTCAAATTGACCATCAAAATAGATAAAAACCGATTTTTGAAAATTTGAGGTTATGTGGAAAAATACTAAATACAAAAGTTGTGGATCTTTTTATTGCCAACAACTTTTTCTTCTACATTTTTTTTGGAGGAGGTTAAATTTTGCTGCAAATCTTGAGAAATAATTTTTACTACCAAAAGTTCACCTTCTTTCGCCCTTCTATCATAATCAAATCCTTATTATGTCATTGTTTATTCTTTGTACCTATTAAGGTAACATGAAATTAACATTCTCGAGAGGTTTCAACATTCAATTTCAATAATTTTAATAAATATATATGAGTATAAATAAATAAATTTAAAAAATTGTTTTTGAAAATGTTTTTTAATTTTTGCGTGTTTTGTGGAAAAAAATTTCATAGTAGTGCTACTCTTTTATTACATAATCTGAAAGGAGATGCTTCAACGAAAAAACTGGCGGCTGGCGAGCTTCAAAAGAAGAACTTTATCGGTAAAACTTTTCAGTTGGCAATGAGGTCGATATTTCGGAATTTGTCGAAAAAAAAGGAAAATTCTGTATTCCCCTACGAAAAAAGAACAGCTCATTTAAAACATAATAAGTTATAGTTCCACTACATTTCGTGAAAAATGTTGATTTTTAGGGGAGAAAAAAATTAATAATTGAATCAATCATTGTTGTTCACTGAATTATTGAATTGGGTTTATTATTTGAATAAGCGGTTTTCATTCAACCACTGCATATTAATCAATGCAATGAAGGCTATTGATATTGATGATAAAGTAAACTTCAAAATGTAGGAAAATTACAGTCGAATTTAAATAAAACATCGCATTCCTGATTGAAAGTGCATCATCTAAAACATGAAATGCATTGAGAATATGTTCTGAATTATACCAGATGACATAATATTGGACTCCATGGTAAATTTTTATGAAGATAAAGTGCTAAACGAAATCCACAGGGTCATTTGTGTGGAAGTCAGTTCTTAAATAAGTCTGCTTCTTTTCTTATTAGAATTTGTTGAAGTTTATACTTGCTACAAGATTTCTAATATATTTCATGTTCTCCTGAAATTATATTTTGAGGTATGTCCTACTTCCTACAGCATTGGGGTCTGGATCAGAAAAAACGTGTAACAGTCAGTACCTTCTATTGATTTTATTGAGAATATGAACAAGATGTCTATAAGGTCAGTTGTGGAATCATCTGTCAGTGAAAACACTTTGGTCGCTATTTTCCATCGTTCAAGATAACCTCTCTTGGAAGGGATTCATGTTGAAAAGGGAAACAGTCTCAAATGTAAATTGAAACAAAACATGACTCTGGAATTGAAAAAACCTACGATAAGTTACCTTTTTTGTAATATCTAACAGCAAACAGCTACTTCCCTGGTTGAAGCCACGCTGGACATTGAACTACATCTTATAAATATTGTGGACAGAATCTACACAACTTGAGAGAAAAATCTGAAAGTGAAAGTTTGCATTTTCGTTCAGATAATTGAAATAAAAAGAAGCTATTTTTGTAATATCTAACAGAAAATAACTACTTCCCAGGAAGAAGCCACCCTGGTCATTGAACTACATCTGAAAGATATCGTGAAGAGAAAATGCAAACTTTCAATTTCAAATTTCTTCTCTCAAGTTATATAGGGACTTTTCAGAATATCTAATAGATGTGGTTCAATATTCAGCGTGGCTTTAGCTGGGGAAGTAGTTGTTTTCTGTTAGATATTACAAAAATATAACTTCAATTTATCATAGGTTTTTTTCCATTTCCAGAGGAGTCATGTTTTGTTTCAATTTTCAATTGAAAATGTTTCCCTTTTCAGTATCTAATATGTTTATATCATAGTTATTCAAGATATTAGCGATTGTATTTCACAACAACTAATTTAAGTTTGTGGTCCCTTCTGAGCCTTCATCCTAAAATGATGTCACACAGCAGTTTTGAATATTCTCTTCAAGCACTTGTTATAAAATTTTCCTGGTTCAATTCTTCGATAATATTCCTATAAGAAACTTAAATGAATTAATTATTTATCATATATCATTTCTTCATCTTATTCCATTCGTACCAACTTTTTGGTAGGAAATCTTGCCAAAATCTCTCACGTCGATAGCTCTTTGACAAAGACATCTGAAAACAATGTCCTGTGTTCATTTTTAATTTTTTTTTATAAAATTCTACCAGCAACTCACCTTTTGCAGTTTGATTTCTAACGTTATTTCATTAACTTCATCGCAGCTTGTTGATCTACTGTTACATGAACTAGACGATGAACCAGCAGAAGTTGATGTGACGAGAGGTAATAAATGAATGGTATTCATTGACATAATGTACCATATTTTTTTCAGTGTGTACCCAATAGTTCCAAGATAGTTATCGAGAGAGTTCAGCATTCACATTCACACTTGTTTGTCATCACTTCAGATACTATTTTTCCCGAGGGCCCGTCCAATGTTGCAACTTGTGAGGCACTACCTTCAAGAAGTCTCACTGTCTGCTATAATTCTGAGCCTTTCATTCGTACATTGTATAGTATCCTGCCTCTAATATTTTTCAAAAGGGTCTGCAGTGCGAGTTGTCTCCAGTCAATCCCATATTCAACAGGTGTTTCTCTCAAGAGAGTGTGCACATTCTGATACACTACAATGATCTTCAAATGAATCTTCCTTAGAGTGAACAACTGTTGAGTTGATTTTTCGCACTGTTCAGCAATGAAACCTCACCGTGCTCTTGTCCTGGTACATTTTCCAGAGTTTCTGTTACTTCATCTGGAGCCATTTGTTCAATAACACACTTCAGATTTTGGCCCAGAAATGAGGTGGACAATTCTCACTCAGCAAGTTCGTCAGGTTTCTTCTTCGCTGGAGTTTACGATCTGCTACCAGGCTGTTCTGATATATTCTTCTGATTTTCAAGGGGTTTCAAACTAGTCTGGTATTTTCTTGGCACATCAAAGCCTCCAGTGCAGCCTGACAGTTAGAAATAATATAGATCTGCTTATTCACAAAAACTATTGGGATACCTACATTTTTGTCAGTATCGAGTATCCCGTTCCTGCAGGACTGCCAAGCAGTTCTTATTGTGATAGATACTTGTCCAAACAGTACTCTTTTATTCATTCAACGGCAAAGCTTTGAAATGTTCAAAAATGTATGATTCGTAAACTATTGGACTGCAATCGCGATATGGCTAGACGACCATTGCCGATTATATACACTTACATATTTGGAGTCCGATTAGCAACTGCGAAAAACGTGAATTTAAAATTATAAATACATTTATAACTCCATCGCTCTAATTCACCTCCACACAGCGTTGCCATATTTCAGAGGCCTATTGGAGTGGAGACTATACGGATGCTTCGTCTGCAGGGCCATTATTTTTAGTGTATATGCATATTAAACGGTGGCGCCCCGTAGGGAGAGAACAGTACACTACATCGTGTAACTGTACATATATAGCTGACGAAAATGCCTCCTTAGAAAAATTTGTCTAATGACGTTTTACGAAGTTTTATGAAGAATGAACATGATATACACATGGGTTCGTATTGGCCTCCGATTTTTCGAATGTGCCTCCGATTTTTGAGGCGTGTTGTTCCAGAGCGTATATATTTTGGTGGTGTATAAGACATTTTGCATGTATATATATATATATATATATATATATATATATATATATATATATATATATATATATATATATATATATATATACAGGGTGGGTCACGGTCGATGGTACCTTAGACGTTTACGGAGAACGGGAAATAGGATCATTCTGAAAATTTGGTTTCTCAAGTAGGTGCTTTTGGTCTTTCGATCTAAAATATTTTCAGAAATGCAGCGTTGCCGCTTATACCAGAAAGTAGCAGCATCTTTGTTATTTTGAATGGTTCACCCTGTATATTACCGCATTTTTGAACTTGTCATTCCTTTTTGATTATTTTTGTCTCATACTCCCCTATCTCTAACGGTTTTTGAGATATTAGTTATTTTCCATATTTTTTATCCAAAACACAGCTCGAATTGAATGTTTATTTCTGCGGTATTTGGATTCTTAGGAAGTTGCAATTTTGTGTTTAGTTTATCAAGATCATGTACATTGATTCTGTATAGAGAAGTTTGTTCTGCGTTATACAGGGTCGTTCAAAATTCATGATCTTACTGCTAGATACGAAAAGGGTTGAAAGTGCGTTTTTTTGACTGGAACATCCTATATATTATGAAATATCCTGAAAGATGACTAAATTCCCTTCGAATTGATAATTCATGTTCCTTTACCTAAATAGCCAGAATTCCGAGATAATAGCAATTTTCACTTGTAATCTCCCAAGTGCTTGAATTATTGCCGGAAATTTTTCGAGTCCATGAATTTTCTTTGAAACGTGCGTGACCTAGCTGAAGTCACCACTATCCAAGACCACATAATGAATCTTTCATATAAATTTTACAAATATCACATTCCCAAGAGTTCACTCACCAGGGAAATAACAAGAGTAAGGGACACCACATTTACCAAAAACTGGACTTGTTCCATGAACGCCAAGACTAAGCACCAAGTCATCTCTATAGAGGACCGGTTTGTTGCCGAAAACTTTTTCCGGGAATCCACAACACCCCTCACAAATCACACTTCTAAAATCTGACAATCAACCCCTGTATTAGCATAGCGGGAGACAGGGTATACTAATACCATGATGTAGGAAGGTAAAATCTGAGTTACACCCGTCAACACCAGCGGGGGTGCCTCACCTGTTCCTCTTGAGGAGCCGAGGAGACCCTACATTCGGGACAACGCCGACCCCTGGCAACAGGGGTCGACGGAGCCCCCCCATCCCAGCACCCCCTCACAACCTGCGGGATCCCTATCAGCCCACGGAGGTAGGCGGAAAATATCAAGCAGAGTTGTGTTGTACATAGATTTCACCGAAATGCAATGTAAATAGTTAAATATCTGAATATACATGAGTTTGAGCTCAGCGGTAGTGTTGCGGCCTATGAGTCGCTAGGTCGATAGTTCAATCAACGATAAGAACATAACTTTTTTATTTTTTTTGTTCCAAATTTAAACACATTTATTCATGAAAATTTTGTTAAGTATTTTACATATCAATATTTCAGTTGTTATAAATAGTTCAGGTGAAACCATCGTTAGTTATTTCTTATGAATTGTTGGATGATTTTCATTTCTCGGTGTGAATTTTTTAACCGAATCCCCCCCGTGCTTGAATTAATTGCCGTAAATTTATCAAGAAAATTTTCAAGAAATGCATGTACTCGAAAAATTCCCGGCAATAATTCAAGAACTTGGGAGATTACAAGTGAAAATTGCTATTATCTCGGAATTCTGGCTATTTAGGTATAGGAACACGATATATCAATTCGAAGGAAATTTAGTCATCTTTCAGGATATTCCATAATATACAGGATGTTCCATTTAAAAAAACGCACTTTCAACCCTTTTCGTATCTAGCAGTAAGATCATTAATTTTGAACGACCCTGTATAACGCAGAACAAACTTCTCTATACAGAATCAATGTACATGATCTTGATGAACTAAACACAAAATGTCAACTTCCTAAGAATCCAAATACCGCAGAGATAAACATTCAATTCGAGCTGTGTTTTGGATAAAAAAATTTGGAAAATAACTAATATCTCAAAAACCGTTAGAGATAGGTATAGGGGAGGCAGAAATAATCAGAAAGGAATGACAAGTTCAAAAATGCGGTAATATACAGGGTGACCCATTTGAAATAACAAAGAGGCTGCTACTTTCTGGTATAAGCGGCAACGCTGCATTGCTGAAAATATTTTAGATCGATAGACCAAGAGCAACTACTTGAGAAACCAAATTTTCAGAATGATCCTATGTCCTGTTCTTCGTAAACGTCCAAGGTACCATCGACCGTGACCCACCCTATATATATATATATATATATATATATATATATATATATATATATATATATATATATATATATATATATATATACAGGGTGAGCCAGAATAAGACCGACAAACTTCGACTACAGATTCCTTGCCTTATTTTGAGATGAAAAGTGTCCATCAAGGTATGTCCTAAAATGCATCCCCTCTGAGATACAGGGTGTCAAAAGTGCGAAAAAAATTTAGATTTTTTTTTTTTCTCTAAAACTCCTCGAGAAAAAAAATTCAAACTTGGTGCACTAATCATGGTTTATCAACGTGATAATTTGAAGTTATAATTTTCAATTTTCGAAAACCAGTGGCGTAGTTACGATGATATGTGGTCATATTTTTCTTCATATTTTCTTTGGACAACTAAATTGACAAATGAGCGTTTGACATCAGTTAGGCTCATCCATACTCAACCTAAAAGTCATAACATTCCATTTGATGGTAAAGTATGTGAACCATGAAATGTATTTACTGACAAAAGGTTCATTAATTAACTTGTCCAATTCGTCAGAATATTGGCTCAATTTATGTTGAGCTATATTGAGGTCGTCCACATTAATTTTATTCAGCTTCAGTGGTTTCAGCTCCGGTAGGTAGTGTTTTTTTGGCAGGTCTTTACAGCATTGATATGGTATTTGCACTGCAAAGTTCCTGTACGTAATGTTCTTGTACTTGTCAACGAAGAACTTGGAGTGGACTCTCGTGCTTCCAATGAATGCGTTGCAATCAGGTTGGAGTTTGAACAGAGAATTGATCCTGATTATTTCAGTCACTGGTTCCATATTGGTACATTCAACAGTGATCGGTAGGTCATCAGAAATGGTAATGAGCCAAAGGTTTAGGCTAAGTTCTTGAACATTGTAGTCCTTGGCATAAATAAGTGATGTTTGGCAAGTTTTTGGAAGTTTTGTCGCTCTTCTAAGTAGTTGGGCTTCACAGATGGCTTCGCTGTCTATTGGATAGGGCAGCAAATCGGAGCAAATTCTCACACCATGATTTATGAATTTACAATTTTCCAAATTTTGGAGTGGAATATACAACAATGAATCATCATCTCTCGCAATATATTTTTGAAATGATAGCAAAATATGGTGAAGTCCTGTTCTATTATCTGGTATTGGTATTGGTAAAAGTCGATACAAAGTATATGTTTCTTGTTCGACTAATGGTATTTTCAAAATGAATACAATTCTTGAATCGACTTGATATGCTTCAAGTTCAATGATTTCGATATATCGAGCAATATTTGAAAACGTTGTTGGTAATGGTGAATTATTTTTTTGGAGAGATTGTGATATATCTAGGAGAGATTTTATCATATCATGTGGAGTAATGATTGAACTATGCAGTATATTCAATTTAGCAAATGTTATGGAATTTAAAACATTATTGAGAGTATCTTCCAGAAAAAGATAGCTTTCCATCAGTGTTTCGCAAATATCAAAGGTTCGTACTTGTGCTTCATAAAAGGCGAGATCATCTGAGAGTGAGAATATTGACATTTCAATTTCTTTTATATCTTTATTGAAGGTTTCTTCACCCACTTGCAATGTTTGTATAGTAGAGTTAAAGTTTTTGATCACAGATGTAGTAACGGATATCTGATTTTTCAAAAGATTTTCAATTTGGTGTTCATCTTGTGGAATTTTATTTATACACTCTGTATAATATTCACCGTCTGATGCATCCAAATTGCCGGTTATTGCTTTCCAAAAAGTACCTACTCCATTAATTAATTCGCGTTTCTGTCTTTTATTGTAATTTTCAGTATCAGCAAATATTTCTCGATACTTGAGGCTAAGTGAGTTTGATAACTGGGTGAGAAGGCTGATGTGTGTTTGTACTTGAGCTTTGAAAGATATCATTCGTGCTCCTGGTTGCTCAAACGTGTCTAACATGTTTTCTAAAATTTTGTCATTATTTTCCAAAGCAGATTTTATATGTTCTAAGTCCTTATAGACAAGCAGAGTCCATTTTTCATTTGAAATTTTCAAAGTGCTTTCTTCATGAAGGAAGATGCCAACGGTATTGTTTATAGGTTGAATGAAGTATTGTGAGTGGGCTGCTGAAATCAGCAAGATAACCCTGAAAAGAAAATTAGTCTTCAATATAGAGTTTTAATCTATCGAAGTTTACTTTTGTTTTCTGTCGTGTCTTCCAATTAACTAGCATTGCAGAATTTTGAAAAATTTCTATTATTTCAAAGGGGCCATTGAATTTATTTTGAAGTTTATCTTTGATTTGGGATTCTTTAACAAATACTTTGTCTCCTACTTTATATTCAATAGGTTGTCCAACATGTTTATCAAATCTTACTTTTGATTTTTCTTTTTGTCTTTGAGTTTTTTCTCGAGCAACTTTATAGTAGTACGAAACTCTATTATTGAGATCTCGGATGTATTTTGTGATTAATTGGTTTTGATTATAGAGAGTTTCTGGTGATCGACTGGATGTGTGTCCGAATAAAAGTTCATAGGGTGTGAATCCATGTGTTTTATTTTTACTATTATTATAGCAAATTATAGCATAAGGTAAACATGTAAGAGGACTATCATTGGGGTTGTCTGCTATGCTTGATCTAATCATTTCCATTAGTGTGGCATGGAAACGATCCAAAGAACCATTTGATTGAGGGTGGTTGACGCTTGAAAATGTTAGTTTTATTTCATAAAGGGTGCAAAGGTCTTTCATGAGGGCGTTATCGAATTCACAACCGAAGTCGCAATGAATTCTCAATGGGGTACCATAATGTTGGAAAAAGACCAATAAAGTATTGACAACTAACTGATTTTGCAGATTTGTCATCGATTGGGTAGGCCTGTGTGAATTTAGTCAGTTCGTCTCTGATAGTGAGAACATAGTTCTTGGAAGGGATTTCAAGAATGTCAATATTAATCCTTTCGAATGGTGTTTTGGGTGTTTCAGTTATCACTAGAGGGTTGCTAAGATTTTTCCTGCATACTTTGATTTTCTGACAAGTTTCACATTTTTTCACAAAATTTTCAACATCTTTGACTAAATTTGGCCAAGTATATTTTTCTTTTACACGTCTAACAGTTTCGTTGATACCTCGATGTAAATTACTTTTGCCGGAATGATATTGATCCATGATAATAGGTATCTGGTCTTTATCTGGAGTTCTCGTTGAATTTTGGCAAACAGTTATTTCAATTTCTTTTTCCGCGAAAATAAAAGATAAAATTTCTAGAATTGGTAGTTCTAGATTATTTTCGACGTAATAAGTTTTTAAAAATTTACTTCGTTTTGTCTTTTATAGAGTACGTAGAACAAGTGTTCATTGACTGAATCTGGATCATATGGCAAAGCAATAATGAAGTATTTCCTTCCTTTAACGGATTTACTTGATAAAACATTAATTGCGTCATTAGAAAAATCAGCATGTTCTTCAAAAATGTCCTCAATTATTTTATAGTGAAGATCTTCTAATTTATTTTGTCGAAAAAATGTCACAATATTTTTATGTGGTTTGTCTAATAGTTGGCTATTGTCAAATTTAATTTTTGAATAATCGATCAAGGATTCGGTTTGATACAAATGTGCAAATGTATCAAATTCTTGTTAAATATTTTTCAAAAGAAGATTCTTCGTTTCCTTGTCTCTCTATTTGTTCTTCTGGTGGAGTTTCCGGGTTTTCATCTCCATTTGAAGCGAATATCGAGAATTTTGATTGAAAATTCGCGCATTCTTTGAAATGAATAATTTTAATACGTGATAGGGCATCGGCGTTCTTATTGATTTTGCCGGGTTTATACTCTATCTCGTGATCGTATTCTTCCAACTTGAACATCCTTCTGCAAAAGTTCTGTTAGGGGTTTTGATATTTTTGCGAAGTTCGAAATGAAGCGACGGTAAACCCAAAAAAGATTTTATTTCTTTTGGATTTCTTGGTTGGGGGAAATTTCTTATACAGTCAATTTTTGATGGATTAGGTTTGACACCATCTTTCGTGATGATGTGACCAAGGTATGCGACTTCCTTTCTAAGGAATTCACATTGATCTGGCTGGATTTTCAAATTAGCCTTCCTTAGTCTTTTTAAAACTTCTGTTAACCTTGAAAGGTGTTCATGAATGGTTGGAGAATAAATGATAATATCATCCATGTACACAAGGCAACGTTCGTTTTGGATACCAAGTAGAATGTTGTCCATAATGCGTTGGAATGTTGATGGAGCATTCTTTAGACCAAATGGCATACGAACAAATTCGTAATGTCCATTTTCCACAGAGAAAGCTGTTTTTGCTACATCTTTCGAGTCAATTTCTATTTGGTGGAAACCTGACGCGAGATCAAGAGTCGTAAAATACTGACACTTTCCAAGTTGGTCAAGCAGGTCGGAAATATTCGGTAGTGGGTACTTATCGTCAACTGAGAGTTCGTTCAGTTTTCGATAGTCGATAACGACACGCCACTTTGGTTTTCCAGAGGCATCCAGCTTTTTGGGAACAACCCAAACAGGGGATGACCATGGGGAAATGGATGGCTGAATAATTCCTTGTTTCAACATTTTAAAAATTTGTGTTTTGACCTCTTCTTTATGAACGTGGGGGTATGTGTATGATTTTGTAAAAATGGGTTTGGCATTATTGGTTTCTATTGTATGCTTGATTTCGTTCGTGAAGGTAAGGTCGTCATCTTCTAAATAGAAAATATCAGAAAATTCCATACACACGTCAGTTAGTGATTGTCTTTCTTCGTCGTTCAGATGGTCAAGTCGTAATTGATTTTGAATTTCTTGCGTCCTATCAAATTCATTTTCAACAGTTTGATCATTAAACGTATTAATGTTCAAAACTGATTCAAATTTTGAAATTGGTTCAAGTTTCAGGTCTGAAAAATCAGTTGTTTTTGGAATCGCATTGGCATTTATAATTGAAGTTAGAAATTGTCCTTTTTCGTCAATTTTTACCAAGGCATTTGGTAATCTAACTTTTTCTTTTTTCTGTGCTAACAGTATAGCATCAGTATTGGTAAGGTTAAAATTCAGTTTAAAAATTTGTTCAGTTCTGGGTTCAATCATGATTTGATTTTGATTTAATTTTGGTGTTTTCAAAATTTCTTCTTCAGTTACTTTGAATAACGGAACGGTTTTGAAATTTGTTATTAATTGGTTATTTTTCAAATCAATAATACAATTGTAATGTTCTAGAAAATCGGATCCAAGTAAACCATCGAACTCAATATCTATGTCATAAACGTAGACTTTATGCGGATCGTTGTCTTTGAAATTTATCAAAGTGGATTCAGTGATTAAAATTTTTTGATCAGTTATTCCCTGGACTATTACATTTTCCGAAAATCGATGTAAATATTTTTCACAAGTTTTTGGTCTGAATATCGAAATACCAGCTCCGGTGTCAATGAGAATTTTGAAAGAGTTTGTCGAATCTTTTATGTAGTAGAGATTTTTGGAATTCATAGAGTAAAGAGAGCTCACATGAAGCGTTGCTCTGGGAAGTTCAGATCGGGATTGTAATCGTTCAGGTTCATGGATTGTACTGGAGCCTGGATTTCCGATGTTAAGTCGGGTGTTTGATTGAAATCTGGTGGATGATCTGGGGTAGGTAGTGAGAGAAAATCCTGATAGTTGATTTCATCAAATTGTTCGGATTGGTTTTGTTGATCATATTCATTATACAGGGTGTTAATTAAGTACGTTGACAAACTTCGGGAGGTGATTCTTTGAAGGTTTTCAGGACGAAATGTTCATATAAACATATGTCTCAAACGGCTTGGTTTTCGAGATACAGGGTGATAAAAATACATTTTTTTCAAGATTTTTTAGAGTTAACTTCGACATTTTCTACAATAATCAGTTCAAATTAGGCAAGTACAATCCATTCAATAGTACGCACGATACAAAATAATGCATTTCTCAAATAATTGACAGGGTCCTCCTTTTTTCAGAGTCAAGCTTTGTTCAACCCTTCAGAATTTTTTTTCCGCCGCCACTGACATATTATGAGAAAAAAATAATCAATGTTGTTTCATTTAACATCTTTTTGCTCTCCTGATGTTTTTCATTTTACTTGTACGGTTCAGGAGTTACAATGAAAATATTAACGCAAACATTTTCCAGTAACGCATAACATAAAGAAATTTGAGAAGCAAATAGTCTAACAAACTTGAAGGGTGATTCTTTGAAAGGTTTCAAGAAAAGTTCATATAAACATGTCCCAAGCGGCTTGGTTTTCGAAGTACAGGGTGATCAAAATACATTTTTTAGGAGTTTTTGGAGTTTACCTCGAAATTTTCGACAATAATCGATCCAAATTAGTTCAAATTGGACAAGTACAATCCATTCAATAGTGCGCATGATATAAAATAATTCATTTCTCGAAGTGTCATTGCCACTCTCCAAAGATTAGCGCGTGACGCAATACGTCATTTTGTTCTCATTACACAAATAGCTATTTTCTGCTCGTGTAGAGAAAATGTAATGTTGTGGAGCTCCCATACATTTTTTACCATAACTCAGGTTGAATATGTATTGCACAAAGTTAATTATGGCAAAATAATTTTGGACATTTTCAATAGTGAATAACTTTATTATCAAATACTAGAGCAAAGTAACATAAATTCCTTAGGAATAAAATTAAGTTCAGAAATGGACCATTATTGAAATTGATATGTCAGAGCAGCTGCTGGAAATGGCCACCGCCAACTTCAATGCATGCGTTTATGCGCCTAACCATAGACTGCCGGACACGCTCAAAAATACCAGGAGTGTTTCTTATAATTCCGCATGACTCCTGTATGCGATTCCTCAGGTCTTCTTCACTCTGAACTGGAGTTCGGTACACTGATGATTTAAGGTGCCCCCTGAAGAAAAAATCAAGTGGATTCATATCGGGTGACCTTGGTGGCCCACCACGCCCAATCCAGCGATCAGAATAATTCTCTTCTAAATATTGGCGTGCAACCAATCTGAAGTGTACTGGAGCGCCATCATGCATAAACCAAATTCCAATTCTTTCCCTCAGTGGGATCTCTTCTAGGAGTCCAGGTAAGATGAATTCAAGAAAATGTCGATAATGGTCACCATTGAGTCTATGAGGCAGAAAATGTGGCCCGATAAGGTAATTCCCTACAATTCCAACCCAAACATTAACAGAAAACGTCTCTTGAAAATGGTTTTCAATCACGGCGTGTGGGTTTTCATCAGCCCACATATGATTGTTGTGAAAATCAATAATGGCTTTACAGGAAAAGCATGCCTCATCGGTGAATAACACTTGAGATAAAAACCATGGATTTTCCAACAATTTATTTTGAATCCAAGTGCAAAAAGTTAATCTCTTTGGAAAATCCCTTGGCAGAAGAGCTTGAGCACGCTGTATGTGATAGGGATAAAGTTGTTGCTCTTTTAAAATTTGCCATACCAATACATGGGTTACGTTAAACTGTGCCGCAATTTGTCTTGTACTGGTGTCTGGATGCTGCTCAATTTCGTTAAGTACAGCTTCTTCTATCTGAACTGTTCTAACTCTCCTGGGTCTTCCTATGAGAACAGCAGACCTCTTGAAATTACCCGTTTCACGAAGACGGGAGTGAATATTGATGAACATTTGTGTGCTGGGAATATGACGTTGTGGAAATCTTTCTAGATACATTCGTCTGGCGGCACGAGCGTTACCATCAGCCATTCCATACATTAAGTGCATGTCTGCCATTTCTGAATTTGTATATTCAACCATTTTATCCAAAGGAATATTGCTTTATAGCTTGCACTAATGAAGAATTAACAATGAGATAGTTTCTCAACTTTCGATAACTGTCAAGTTGTTGATATTTAAATAAATGAATTAATATCAAAGCCCACTTTGCTATTTTTATGAATTCAAATTGATTACAAAATTTCTGCGTTACTGCAGAAGAAAAAACCGAAATTTCTGATGAAATAATGTACTCCGTACGGAAACAAAAATTTGTTTGATTTAGTTTTTCGGAGTTATGACCAGAGATTCATAAATGAAAATCAAATGTGTAATGATCTGCGACTATTAGATAAACCCTATTAACTATCTTCCATTACAGGATTACCTTTCGGAAGTTTTTTATGTTGAAAAGGAAACGTTCAATTGAAAACTAAAAAATATTTTTTTTTAAAATAACAAAAAATTTGTATGAGTTCTCTATCAAGACTGATGGGTAAAAACATTTTTAATCAAATATCTCAATGAAAATGCACATTTTTACCATCAGAATCTTCAGGTTGAAAGTTAAGGTTTTCCCAATATCTGTCAGATCTAGTTTAATATCCAGCGTACCGCAGTGACGGGGAGATAGTAGTTTTCTGTCAGATATCACAAAAAGAAATCACATCTTTACAATAACAAGCTTTTATTTAGCTTCACTTGTAACTAACAAACAATTTAATAAAAGTTGAATTTGACCCACTTCTAATACTCCGATTAATTTGAAATTTGGCAGGTTTCCGTAATTCCGGTGACAATGCATTAAAAAAATGTTTGTAGAAAAACAAAATGGCGGCTCCAATATGGCGGACGAGTTTTGTGATTATGATCCGATTCTGTTCAAAAGTGGTATGTGATGGTTTTTGGGTTGGAGATTTTCAGTTTCACATAAAAAATAAACTAAAATGTTAAAAATGAAAATTATAAAAAGAAAACATTTTGAAGTTTTTATACAATACACTGAAAAGGAAAAAATAATTCATTTCATTGTTTGATCTAGGTAATCTTGTACAGAAAGATTTTGATACTCACAGAATAACCTACAAAAAATGAAACAAATTATTTTTTCGTTTTCAGTGCATTTGTATAAAAGCTTGTCTTTATATTTTTTATTGTATAATTTTTATTCATCGTAGATTTTTCTAATTCTGAAAAAATATTCCCATCAATTTACAATAATTGAAAATGTTTAATTTTCAAATTTTCTAATGTTATGCCACACTGGAAAATGTTTAAATTAATATTTTCATTATAGCCCCTGAACCGTACAAGTAAATGAAAAAATGCAGGATATCAAAAAGATGTTAAATGAAACAACATTGATTATTCCTTTCTCATAATATGTCAGTGGCGGCGGAAAAAAAAATTCTGAAGGGTTGAACAAAGCTTGACTCTGAAAAAAGGAGGACCCTGTGAATTATTTAAGAAATGCATTATTTTGTATCGTGCGCCCTATTGAATGGATTGTACTTGCCTAATTTGAACTGATTATTGTCGAAAATGTCGAAGTTAACTCTAAAAAATCTTGAAAAAAATTTATTTTTATCGCCCTGTATCTCGAAAACCAAGCCGTTTGGGACATATGTTTATATGAACTTTTCGTCCTGAAAACCTTCAAAGAATCACCTGCCGAAGTTTGTCAACGTACTTAATTAACACCCTGTATAGATCTTGATGATTTTGGCTATTATCAGTATAATAGTTTTCATATTCCTGGCTACTAGCTGTATTGTAGTCATCTTGGGGTGCAAAATCTTGGTATTGTGAATCCTGAGAATATTGATTATCCTGATAATTCACACAAAATGTTCTTTGTTGGTTGAAATTCGGGTTGCGTTGAATTACTGTGGGACGATTGCCCTGTTGGTTGTGGTTTTGGGATGTCGGTCTTGACTGGTTGTTTTGGGGTTGGGGTCTAGGTTGATTACTTTGAAATTGAGGTCTTTGTTGGGTGTTTTGAGACTGTGGTCTCTGTTGGTTATTTTGGAAATTATTTGGGGGCCTATTTGACTGAAAAGAATTTGGTCTTGAAAAATTTGGATTTGGATTTTTTCCAAAATTTTGAAAGTTTGGTTGTGTTCTTTGTCTTTGCCTACATTCGTTGAATGAATGTGCATTTTGGGATTTGACTAGATTGGAGTCTTTTCTGCATAATATTTCTGGATTGGTTCTGTCTGTCATGTTTTTGATTTTCAAAATACGAGAGTTGAAGTTCCCTTCTTATACGCATTTGTGCTTCAAGCATTCAAGTTTGTTTTTAATGTGAATCGTCAAAAGATTTCTTTGATCACGGGTTGCTATTTGATAAGCACAATGACAAGCATTTAGGAAAGTAGTCAAAAATATTTGATCACCTTCGTATTCGGGAACAATGGAAAACACTTCTGATAATTTATAGGGTTCAATTTCAGGAACAGGATCCTGATTTTCAGCATTGTTATCACCATTTGCAGGGTTCTCCATATTGCTCAATAAATCGTTTCACTATTTGAATACAAACGGATACTTTGTACCTTGTAAGAATAATCGAACAGTACGACTATTTTGCAGATAATTGATCAGTGCAGTTATCAAAAAATAGTTTTTGAATTGTTCTTATTTTTATTGTTTGAGTCTGTGTAGGAAATAATCAGTCAGTATGATTATTTTACCTTGAAATATTCGTAAATAAACGAGATGATTCTTTGTCACTTACAGTATTTGTTTCATGGGTGATTCGTCTTGTTCTTGAAGATGGTCCACCAGGGGCTTCACTGGGTGTTCCTTCCGTGGTCTTCAAGTGATGACTCCTCAGCAGGTTCTTGTTTCCTCGAAGGATTAGGATCCACCGCTACCAATTAGATTCTTCTTGTTCTAGCAGCGTTTAGGAATCCTACCGACTGCGCCAGTTGTTATATTTGGTTTTACTCAAATTAACTTTTCAAAAATTGTAACCGGGGTGGATAAGCCACCGGTAAAATACTTTATTTGAATATAAATTGACGTTTACAAAGTGAATCAGAAATACAGACTAACTGAAATCGACTCGCAGGTCGTATTTATAAACATTGTCCATACACTGTCAGCAACTCCATTGTTCACTTGCAGGTGGCCATCCGCTAGCGTCGTTTAATCGGCAAAGTCCTTATCTCTTGACATTGAGACGTCCGATACGCAGTTCCAGCAGATATCCACTATATAACAGGAATAATTGTCAACCTCTTGAACGTTTTATAATATTTGAAAGAATATATTTCGTAAATTCACCGATATGTGACCATACATTGTTGCATAATGATTATTCTGAAAGATCCACTGACAAACCCAGCCTCAAATTATAATTCCCCTGTTAGAGGAGAGTTAAAGCCTAAAATAATATTTGCGAAAAACTGTAAATAAGTACCTACTTTTAATTTGTTGAATTTTATGTTGGAGTATCATTATCAAAGTCATTTCATACTGAATTATCTAGGAAAACATTTTCCAATCATCATGTTTTTGGTGAAGAAAAACAATTATTGTGTATTTATATCTACTCAAATGATAGAAACGGTTTATAGGGTACACAACATAAAAACAAAAAAGGCTCAAAGTAAATGTTCAAATGGACCACCATTTTGTTCGATACACAATTGGCATCTCCGTATCATTGACTGTCGCACGCTTTGGAATATTCCTGGTGTATCCTGTATTAACGTACACGCTGCTAAAATTCTTGCCGTTAAATCTTCAACAGATTCTACAGGTGTCGAATACACCAGGGATTTAAGGTGTCCCCACAAAAAAAAGTCTAGTGACGTTAAATCCGGAGAACGTGAAGGCCAGTGTATGGGAACACGTCTACCTATCCACTGATCATGGAATGTTTCATTAAGAAATTGACGAACGATTCGTTGAAAATGGGCCGGTGCTCCGTCATATTGAAACCACATTCTTTGACGAACTAATAGCAGTACTTCTTCGAGTAGCTTAGGTAAAACATATTCAAGAAAAGCTCGGTAGTTCTGTCCATTCAAACGTGGAGGAAGAAGATATGGTCCAATGATATGATTTTCGATAATTCCTACCCAAATATTTACTGAAAACTTCTGTTGGTAACCTTTTCGGAATATTCCATGCGGATATTGTTCATCCCATAAATGGCTATTCCTACTATTGAAATACCCTACTCTTGTGAAACTTGCCTCATCCGTGAATAAAACATATCTGGGAAAGTCGTTTGCTTCTTCGTACATCCTCAAAAACCATTCACAAAACAATCTACGAGGGCCATAATCACCAGCATCTAGGGCCATCACCTTCTGCAGGCGAAATGGGTACAATAGTTGTTCACGTGCTACTCGACTTACTGTTGATTGTGACACTTGTAAACTATACGAAATGGCCCGAGTGCTCGTAGAAGGATCTGCTGCTAATTGTTCAAGAATTTGTTCTTCCGTAACGTTATCTCTTCTTGTTCTATTCGTACCACAATGGTGTTTACTGAATTTAAAGGTCCTCGTTTCCTTCAATCGTCGATGCACAGCTATAAAAGTTGTGATATGTGGATGACGTCTGTTTGGATATCTATTTTGATATAATTGAGCAGCGGTTCTGGCATTTCCCCCTGTTTCACCATAATCGAAATGCATATCTGTATATTCTTCAAATGAATAATCCATTTTGAAACGATCTTCACTGACTGAAATGATGACAGATGACTTGACAACAATACAAACTTGTTTGGGTTACTATCAATAGTGTCAATCATATCTACTATGCTGCGTTCTCAATTATCTCAGAAACCTTCACCTTTAGACACATAGAATGTGTTAGGGGTTGCCACCCGGATGGAAGGAAACACTGTTATTTCACGAACAAGTATATTCAAATGTATGAGCAGTAACAGTTCACATGAAATCTAGCTACAGACTGACTTCAGCAACTCCTATTTCTATCTTAATCTAAGTATTATGTAAGCACCTACTTATATTTATGCGTCTGACTAATGCTTCAGTGTATCGAAGATGTACCGTCATATACTGGGATGATAACACTCGGCCATCCTGCATCTCGTTTGTCCTCAATTGATCCTCGATATCCAACCTGCAACAAGAAATACACTGAAGTGTTATCAACCCTATGTGAAAACTGTTAGTAGCATCCTTCACACCACCTGTCGGTTGTTCCGAATGGTGCCGGCGTATGGGCATGTCCATGTGTTGCCAGCATACGGGCATGTCTATATGTTGTCAGCATACGGGCATGTCTATGTGTTGCCAGCATACGGGCATGTCTATGTGTTGCCAGCATACGGGCATGTCTATGTGTTGCCAGCATACGGGCATGTCTATGTGTTGCCAGCATACGGGCATGTCTATGTGTTGCCAGCATACGGGCATGTCTGTGTTGCCAGCATACGGGCATATCTATGTGTTACCAGCATACGGGCATGTCTATGTGTTGCCAGCATACGGGCATGTCTATGTGTTGCCAGCATACGGGCATGACTATGTGTTGCCAGCATACGGGCATGTCTATGTGTTGCCTGCATACGGGCATGTCTATGTGTTGCCAGCATACGGGCATGTCTATGTCTGGCCAGCATACGGGCATGTCTATGTTCGGATCTTGAATGGTTTCATGAGTTCGAGACACACTACGTCTTCGTATGGAATCCTGGATCTAGTTGCATGAATGTCTTCTTTGACCTTGTGACGGTCCCTTGTATCCCTTGAAGGGTCCCTTATATTTCTTCATCAGTTTTTTGCCTTGATTTTCGTTACCTGGGAGACTAGCGATTTTCGTGACCACCAGTATAAAGTCGCCAACTTTATACCCGCTAATTTCTCGCCTCTTCGCGTTGAAAGTTTTGTCTTGTATCTTCCTGTTCTTTTCCAGATGTTTACTAGCAATGTCTTGCAGTTCAGTAACGTCTAGTGCTTTGTCATCATCAGAAATATAGCGGTCCCCGTCCATTCTCAAGTCAATTCCGAAATAAGTGCAGCAGGGTTTGCTTTTGTAGTCTTGTGTACCATGCTGTTGATACTTTGTTGAATCGCTCCCAACTTGGAATCCCAATTGTCCGTTGTTGTGCTCGATCTCATAGTCGACAGGGCATCCAGAATTGATCGGTTGTCTCTTTTCACCTGTCCGTTACCTCTAGGCATACCGACAGCAATGTTGCATAGTTTTATTCCCTTGTTTTCGCAAAATTTGGAGAATTCTTTGGAAGTGAATCAAATGCTGAGCCTGCATCACAAATTATTAGTCTTGGGTTACCAAAAATTTTAAATATTTCAGTCAATTCCTCGATAACGTTAGACGTTTCTGTTGTTGGTACCGTCCTGGGCAAAATGAATTTGGTAAAAGCATCAATTTTTGAAAGAAACTTGGTGAATTGCACAGACCAAAAGGGCACCCGAAGATATTCATAATGACCTTCGGGTGTGATGAATGCTGTCTTGTGAACTGATCCAGGGCTCACAGGTATTTGATGATAACCCGAGGCTAGATCTAATGTTGAAAATACTTTGAACCCCTTCATTGAGTCAATTAAATTCTCTATGACGGGTAATGGAAATGAATACTTTTCGGTTATTTTATTCAAAGCTCTATAGTCCACTTCTAAACGTTTTTCTTTGTCTTTTTTGTTTACTAGTAGTGCCGGGCTAGCATATCCCGAATTACTTTTTCTGATTATACTAGCTGATAGAAGCTCATCTAATTGACTCCTCATTGTTGTTTTGTCACTTTCTGATAGCCTGTATGGGCGGCAGGAATTCGGTGTGTTGTTTTTGGTTTCGATTGTGAGAGCAACTGAGTGTGACTTTCCCAATTTTTTTTATTGAAACGTACATACAATTTTCAAATTCGTTAATTAATAAAAATAATTGAGCTTTTTCTGCTTCTGGTATTTCTCTATGGATGATGTCGAATTTACAAGGAGTCACCTCGGTTTCATATTGCAATGACCTGCCTGCCTTTTGGAATTTTAGCTTATTACCTATTCGATGGTAGGAAATGGCCTCATTCTCCGTAAAATTGCGCCCAATGATAAATTTGGTATCGTTGAGGGGCTCATCAGTAACGTAAATTTGACAATGAAGGCAGCATTGCTCAATTGAAATAGTTGCGAAAGTACTCTCATATATATTGTTATATATTTTACTTTATTATAAAAAAAATAATTGTTTTATTTATATTTTGATTTATATTAATTTTATTTATTTTTTATTTAATTTAATTTAGTTTATTTTACTCTCTTTGATTTAATTTAATTTAATTCAATTTCATTTAATCCAATTTAATTTATTTTATTTCATTTAATTTGATTTTATTTTATTTGATTCAATTTATTTAATTTGATTTAGTTTAAATTTATTTAATTTAATTCATTAATTTAATTTAATTTTATTTAATTTATTTTATATATCATATAAATTTATTCCCTGGACTATAATTTTTACAACTCAGTCATACAACATGAAAAACTCTCAATCTCATCAGGATTCTAGGCTAAATTTTGAATCTCAAACATATATGAATGAAATACTGATACAATTTTTTTTTATTATAAACTCCAATTCAAATTCATACAATCTTTATATAAACTTTTATTCAAATAATAATGAAAATCTCCTTCACCTATAAAATACCTTTTCTACGAGAAACCCACCTTATATTATCAATAACTATAATTTAGATAAATTGAAAATTGATTGTCCTAACACTTTCAAGAAAATAAAATCTATCTATAACGTCCCTGCCTATAATTTTATGACACTGAAATGACAGTTCTAAGAAAATCACAACGACTTTTGTTGATAACTTGGAAGTCCGGAAATTATAAATGAAAAGGATAATACCTTGTAGTATAAAGTTCTTATTTCCAATTCTACTTCTTTTACTTCTTTAGTGTTGATGCTATTTCCTCTGCCTTTCAGACTTTAGTCCTGCTGCTTCCTCCTTTTTAATTTCTAGTTCCTCTGCTTCATCCTTTAAATGTTAAACTTTGTTTCAGATGATTCCTCTTTTACTATTAGTTTTGGTTCTTCGAATATGTTTTACTTAGTTTTTTTTTTATTCCCGTTCCTCTGGATAATATGCACACCTTGTTTATACTATTCTTGATTTCTAACTTTTCTAAATTCTCCTTAAAAAATTTTAGTTTTTTTTGCTTCCTCCAGTTTTCCCATAAAAACAATCTCCTCCTCACAATCCAAACAACCGTCGTCATGTCCATCCATCCACCAACCTACTTTGTTTTTCCATCTGAATTCACAGCCACCTTTCTATCACTTACAATTTATGCATTTTCTTTCCAATCCGCATTCTAAATCAATAAACTTACTATTCTATTAACAATTATTTTCATTGAATGTGTCCCTTTCATTTTATTTGACTATACTTTCATTTTTACTTCAAACTTTTGCCTTTCTATCAATATTCATTCCATTATGTCAAAACTTCTAACTGTCACTCTCAGATCTCCTAGTCTCCATACTGAATGTTTCAAAGTTTTTCAATTTGGTTTCTGAGAGTAAAATTGTAAATTTTGATAATCTACCTGAAATATGTTCTCATTTGGCATTTCAAAATTATTATATCAACTGAAATAGTGAATTTATAGTATGGTTGTTTAAAATCTGGTTTCAAACACATAAATAAACATATCTATCAGTTTTATTTAAGTAATTTTCTTCAAAAACTCGTAAAAAAAAATTTATTTCAAATAATTTGAAATTATATCATAACAATATATATTGATTGTTCTGTGAACCCTGATAGTTTGACCACCTTGTCTAATTTTTGAGTTTTCAAATTCAAATCAAAAGCTAATTTTCTCTCCATAACAGAACAGTCACTACCTAAATCTATGAATGCAATTGTTCGCATACCGTCAAGTAAAACTTCCTTATTGAATTTTTTTTGCAGACTCTTTCCTTATCATTTTGATCTCCAAGTTTGGAATGTGCTTTTTAGGACAGACAGATTCAAGAGTTTTCAGAAGTTACATACTTTATTTCTGTAGGCAATTTTCCCTTTTGTGATCAATTTTACCGCATGAATTACACTTTCTTAAAGACTTCTGTCTATTTGGATTATCACGAGGGTCTACCCAGGCATTACGTATACTGGAACATTTGCTTGTACCTGGCAACGAGAATTCTGGAACTTTTGTTTTTGCTTCGCCATGGAATAATTTATTACGTAAATATGCAGCTAGATCAGTTGTGTTCCGAATTCTTGCAGCCTCGCCAAGGATATTTTATCCTCTTCTGAAATGTTGAGTCTCAAGTTATCAATTTTAGCCAAATGTAAGAAAAAAAAGAAAAAAATTCATACAAAAATTTGCCTTCTGCAGGTTTATGTCCTGGAATAACGAGAAAATGTCCCGCCTGCATCGGAATGTTTCCATCAGTCTTTCTTTCCACATCTCCCATGTGAACAAAGACCATTCAACGTCATTGGATACATACCAAATTCGTGCGGTTCCTACTAATTTACTGGTAGCTTGAAAAACGGTATTTTCAGAAGTCCATTAATAAATTCGAAAGCTATGATCTACTATTTCCATCCAACGGTTAATATCGTCTATCAAAGGATTGAATGCAGGGATCACAGATGAAACACCTACTGGCTGAATCGACATGCCACTTACCCCTGGAGTTTTTCTAGTATCAACCGTTTGTCTGGTACCTTTCGCTGCCTTATGTGTATTCCTTTTGGAATTACGGCGTCTTCGTTTACCATCCCTTGATGATGAGGAACTAGTAGATGAATCAGACGTTGACAAACGTCGTTTCCTTCGTTTTCCCATACTGCTGAGTTCTTTTCACCACTTCTGATGTTAGGGGTTGCTACCCGGATGGAAGGAAACACTGTTATTTCACGAACAAGTATATTTAAATATATAAGCAGTAACAGTTCACATGAAATCTAGCTACAGACTGACTTCAGCAACTCCTATTTCTATCTTAATCTAAGTATTATGTAAGCACCTAATCATATTTATGCGTCTGACTAATGCTTCAGTGTATCGAAGATGTACCGTCATGTACTGGGATGATAACAAATGTTATGACTTTTAGGTTGAGTATCGATGAGCCTAACTTATGTCAAACGCTCATTTATCAATTCAGTTGTCCAAAGAAAATTCGTTCAAATAATATGACGAATAAAAAAACGGAGTTTGTCGGTCTCATTCTGACTTACCTGTACTATGATATGAATACTCCCAACATTAAAAAATGTTCAGGAGGTTGACAATTATTCCTATAAGTTATAATAAAGTTGCATCATGCGATTATAGCACACAGGATGTTATGTCTGTTATATAGTGGATATCTGCTGGAACTGCGTATCGGACGTCTCAATGTCAAGACATAAGGACTTTGCCGATTAAACGACGCTAGCCGATGGCCACCTGCAAGTGAACAATGGAGTTGCTGACAGTGTATGGACAATGTTTATAAATACGACCTGCGAGTCGATTTCAGTTAGTCTGTATTTCTGATTCACTTTGTAAACGTCAATTTATATTCAAATAAAGTATTTTACCGGTGGCTTATCCACCCCGGTTACAATTTTTAAAAAGTTAATTTGAGAAAACCAAATATAACATGTCTCTTCTCAGGACATATCTTCAGTTTTTCGCAAATATCTCTTAGGCAAATGGAATGTAATGACTTTTAGGTTGAGTATGGATGAGCCTAACTGATGTCAAACGCTCATTTGTCAATTTAGTTGTCCAAAGAAAATATGAAGAAAAATATGACCACATATCATCGTAACTACGCCACTGGTTTACGAAAATTGAAAATTATAACTTCAAATTATCACGTTGATAAACCATGATAAGTGCACCAAGTTTGAATTTTTTTTCTCGGGGAGTTTTAGAGAAAATAAAATAAATCTAAATTTTTTTCGCACTTTTGACACCCTGTATCTCAGAGGGGATGCATTTTAGGACATACCTTGATAGACACTTTTCATCTCAAAATAAGGCAAGGAATCTGTAGTCGAAGTTTGTCGGTCTTATTCTGAGTCACCCTGTATATATATATATATATATATATATATATATATATATACAGGGTGGGTCACGGTCGATGGTACCTTAGACGTTTACGAAGAACGGGATATAGGATCATTCTGAAAATTTGGTTTCTCAAGTAGTTGCTCTTGGTCTATCGATCTAAAATATTTTCAGCAGTGCAGCGTTGCCGCTTATACCAGATAGTAGCAGCCTCTTTGTTATTTCAAATGGGTCACCCTGTATATTACCGCATTTTTGAACTTGTCATTCCTTTCAGATTATTTCTGCCTCCCCTATACCTATCTCTAACGATTTTTGAGATATTAGTTATTTTCCATATTTTTTATCCAAAACACAGCTCGAATTGAATGTTTATCTCTGCGGTATTTGGATTCTTAGGAAGTTGACATTTTGTGTTTAGTTCATCAAGATCATGTACATTGATTCTGTATAGAGAAGTTTGTTCTGCGTTATACAGGGTTGTTCAAAATTCATGATCTTACTGCTAGATACGAAAAGGGTTGAAAGTGCGTTTTTTTAAATGGAACATCCTGTATATTATGGAATATCCTGAAAGATGACTAAATTTCCTTCGAATTAATATATCATGTTCCTATACCTAAATAGCCAGAATTCCGAGATAATAGCAATTTTCACTTGTAATCTCCCAAGTGCTTGAATTATTGCCGGGAATTTTTCGAGTACATGCATTTCTTGAAAATTTTCTTGATAAATTTATGGTAATTAATTCAAGCACGAGGGGGATTCGGTTAAAAAAATTCACACCGAGAAATGAAAATCATCCAACAATTCATAAGAAATAACTAACGATGGTTTCACCTGAACTATTTATAACCACTGAAATATTGATATATAAAATATTTGGAACAAAAAAAAAAAAAAGTTATGTTCTTATCGTGGATTGAACTATCGACCTAGCGACTCATAGGCCGCAACACTACCGCTGAGCTCAAACTCATGTATATTCAGATATTTAACTATTTACATTGCATTTCGGTGAAATGTATGTACAACACAACTCTGCTTGATATTTTCCACCTACATCCGTGGGCTGATAGGGATCCCGCAGGATGTGAGGGGGTGCTGGGGAGGGGGGGCTCCGTCGACCCCGGTTGCCAGGGGTCGGCGTTGTCCCGAATGTAGTGTCTCCTCAAGAGGAACAGGTGAGGCACCCCCGCTGGTGTTGACGGGTGTAACTCAGATTTTACCTTCCTACATCATGGTATTAGTATACCCTGTCTCCCGCTATGCTAATACAGGGGTTGATTGTCAAATTTTAGAAGTGTGATTTGTGAGGGGTGTTGTGGATTCCCGGAAAAAGTTTTCGGCAACAAACCGGTCCTCTATAGAGGTGACTTGGTGCTTAGTCTTGGCGTTCATGGAACAAGTCCAGTTTTTGGTAAATGTGGTGTCCCTTACTCTTGTTATTTCCCTGGTGAGTGAACTCTTGGGAATGTGATATTTGTAAAATTTATATGAAAGATTCATTATGTGGTCTTGGATAGTGGTGACTTTAGCTAGGTCACGCACGTTTCAAAGAAAATTCATGGACTCGAAAAATTTCCGGCAATAATTCAAGCACTTGGGAGATTACAAGTGAAAATTGCTATTATCTCGGAATTCTGGCTATTTAGGTATAAGAACATGATATATCAATTCGAAGGGAATTTAGTCATCTTTCAGGATATTTCATAATATATAGGATGTTTTATTCAAAAAAACGCACTTTCAACCCTTTTCGTATCTAGCAGTAAGATCATGAATTTTAAACGACCCTGTATAACGCAGAACAAACTTCTCTATACAGAATCAATGTACATGACCTTGATAAACTAAACACAAAATTGCAACTTCCTAAGAATCCAAATACCGCAGAAATAAACATTCAATTCGAGCTGTGTTTTGGATAAAAAATATGGAAAATAACTAATATCTCAAAAACCGTTAGAGATAGGTATAGGGAAGTATGAGACAGAAATAATCAAAAAGGAAGTTCAAAAATGCGGTAATATACAGGGTGAACCATTCGAAATAACAAAGATGCTGCTACTTTCTGGTATAAGCGGCAACGCTGCATTTCTGAAAATATTTTAGATCGAAAGACCAAGAGCAACTACTTGAGAAACCAAATTTTCAGAATGATCGTATGTCCCGTTCTCCGTAAACGTCTAAGGTACCATCGACCGTGACCCACCCTGTATATATATATATATATATATATATATACATGCAAAATGTCTTATACACCACCAAAATATATACGCTCTGGAACAACACGCCTCAAAAATCGGAGGCACATTCGAAAAATCGGAGGCCAATACGAACCCATGTGTATATCATGTTCATTCTTCATAAAACTTCGTAAAACGTCATTAGACAAATTTTTCTAAGGAGCATTTTCGTCAGCTATATATGTACAGTTACACGATGTAGTGTACTGTTCTCTCCCTACGGGGCGCCACCATTTAATATGCATATACACTAAAAATAATGGCCCTGCAGACGAAGCATCCGTATAGTCTCCACTCCAATAGGCCTCTGAAATATGGCAACGCTGTGTGGAGGTGAATTAGAGCTATGGAGTTATAAATGTATTTATAATTTTAAATTCACGTTTTTCGCAGCTTCGCAAAGGTTGCTAATCGGACTCCAAATATGTAAGTGTATATAATCGGCAATGGTCGTCTAGCCATATCGCGATTGCAGTCCAATAGTTTACGAATCATACATTTTTGAACATTTCGAAAGAGGTATTAGAAATGAACGGAATTGTCAATGTTGGTGAGAAAATTACTCTGGTACTCTTCAGGGATATCGTAAAAACAAACGAAAGATGGTAGAAATGGGTGTTATTCTTGAATTTCGAGAAGTTGTATGTCTTGAAAAACCCTTCCTACTCGAATAATTTCAAAGCTTTGCCGTTGAATGAATAAAAGAGTATTGTTTGGACAAGTATCTATCACAATAAGAACTGCTTGGCAGTCCTGCAGGAACGGGATACTCGATACTGACAAAAATGTAGGTATCCCAATAGTTTTTGTGAATAAGCAGATCTATATTATTTCTAACTGTCAGGCTGCACTGGAGGCTTTGATGTGCCAAGAAAATACCAGACTTGTTTGAAACCCCTTGAAAATCAGGAGAATATATCAGAACAGCCTGGTAGCAGATCCTAAACTCCAGCGAAGAAGAAGCCTGACGAACTTGCTGAGTGAGAATTGTCCACCTCATTTCTGGGCCAAAATCTGAAGTGTGTTATTGAACAATTGGCTCCAGATGAAGTAACAGAAACTCTGGAAAATGTACCAGGACAAGAGCACGGTGAGGTTTCATTGCTGAACAGTGCAAAAATCAACTCCACAGTTGTTCACTCTAAGTAAGATTCATTTGAAGATCATTGTAGTGTATCAGAATGTGCACACTCTCTTGAGAGAAACACCTGTTGAATATGGGATTGACTTTTGAAAAATATTAGAGGCAGGATACTATACAATGTACGAATGAAAGGCTCAGGATTATAGCAGACAGTGAGACTTCTTGAAGGTAGTGCCTCACAAGTTGCAACATTGGACGGGCCCTCGGGAAAAATAGTATCTGAAGTGATGACAAACAAGTGCGAATGTGAAGGCTGAACTCTCTCGATAACTATCTTGGAACTATTGGGTACACACTGAAATAAATTTGGTACATTATGTCAATGAATACCATTTATTACCTCTCGTCACATCAACTTCTGCTGGTTCATCGTCTAGTTCATGTAACAGTAGATCAACAAGCTATGAAGTTAATGAAATAACGTTAGAAATCAATTTGCAAAAGGGGAGTTGCTGGTAGAATTTTATAAAAAAAAATTCAAAATGAACACAGGACATTGTTTTCAGATGTCTTTGTCAAAGAGCTATCGACGTGAGAGATTTTGGCAAGATTTCCTACCAAAAAGTTGGTACGAATGGAATAAGATGAATGATATATGATAAATAATAAATTCATTTAAGTTTCTTATAGGAATATTATCGAAGAATTGAACGAGGAAAATTTTATAACAAGTGCTTGAAGAGAATATTCAAAACTGCCGTGTGACATCATTTTAGGATGAAGGCTCAGAAGGGACCACAAACTTAAATTAGTTGTTGTGAAATACAATCGCTAATATCTTGAATAACTATGATATAAACATATTAGATACTGAAAAGGGAAACATTTTCAATTGAAAATTGAAACAAAACATGACTCCTCTGGAAATGGAAAAGAACCTATGATAAATTGAAGTTATATTTTTGTAATATCTAACAGAAAACAACTACTTCCCCAGCTAAAGCCACGCTGAACATTGAACCACATCTATTAGATATTCTGAAAAGTCCCTATATAACTTGAGAGAAGAAATTTGAAATTGAAAGTTTGCATTTTCTCTTCACGATATCTTTCAGATGTAGTTCAATGACCAGGGTGGCTTCTTCCTGGGAAGTAGTTATTTTCTGTTAGATATTACAAAAATAGCTTCTTTTTATTTCAATTTTCTGAACGAAAATGCAAATTTTCACTTTCAGATTTTTCTCTCAAGTTGTGTAGATTCTGTCCACAATATCTATAAGATGTAGTTCAATGTTCAGCGTGGCTTCAACCAGGGAAGTAGCTGTTTGCTGTTAGATATTACAAAAAAGGTAACTTATTGTAGGTTTTTTCAATTCCAGAGTCATGTTTTGTTTCAATTTACATTTGAGACTGTTTCCCTTTTCAACATGAATCCCTTCCAAGAGAGGTTATCTTGAACGATGGAAAATAGCGACCAAAGTGTTTTCACTGACAGATGATTCCACAACTGACCTTATAGACATCCTGTTCATATTTTCAATAAAATCAATAGAAAGTTCTGACTGTTACACGTTTTTTCTGATCCAGACCCCAATGCTGTAGGAAGTAGGACATACCTCAAAATATGATTTCAGGAGAACATGAAATATATTAGAAATCTTGTAGCAAGTATAAACTTCAACAAATCCTAATAAGAAAAGAAGCAGACTTATTTAAGAACTGACTTCCACACAAATGACCCTGTGGATTTCGTTTAGCACTTTATCCTCATAAAAATTTACCATGGAGTCCAATATTACGTCATCTGGTATAATTCAGAACATATTCTCAATGCATTTCCTGTTTTAGATGATGCACTTTCAATCAGGAATGCGATGTTTTATTTAAATTCGACTGTAATTTTCCTACATTTTGAAGTTTACTTTATCATCAATATCAATAGCCTTCATTGCATTGATTAATATGCATTGGTTGAATGAAAACCGCTTATTCAAATAATAAACCCAATTCAATAATTCAGTGTACAACAATGATTGATTCAATTATTAATTTTTTTCTCCCTTAAAAATCAACATTTTTCACGAAATGTAGTGGAACTATAACTTATTATGTTTTAAATGAGCTGTTCTTTTTTCGTAGCGGAATACAGATTTTTCCTTTTTATTCGACAAATTCCGAAAAATCGACCTCATTGCCAACTGAAAAGTTTTACCGATAAAGTTCTTCTTTTGAAGCTCGCCAGCCGCCAGTTTTTTCGTTGAAGCATCTCCTTTCAGATTATGTAATAAAAGAGTAGCACTACTATGAATTTTTTTTCCACAAAACACGCAAAAATTAAAAAACATTTTCAAAAACAATTTTTTAAATTTATTTATTTATACTCATATATATTTATTAAAATTATTGAAATTGAATGTTGAAACCTCTCGAGAATGTTAATTTCATGTTACCTTAATAGGTACAAAGAATAAACAATGACATAATAAGGATTTGATTATGATAGAAGGGCGAAAGAAGGTGAACTTTTGGTAGTAAAAATTATTTCTCAAGATTTGCAGCAAAATTTAACCTCCTCCAAAAAAAATGTAGGAGAAAAAGTTGTTGGCAATAAAAAGATCCACAACTTTTGTATTTAGTATTTTTCCACATAACCTCAAAGTTTCAAAAATCGGTTTTTATCTATTTTGATGGTCAATTTGAGGTTAGGTATGTTGAAAAGTGCCGAATGCAAAAGTTCTCGATTTTTTCATTAGTCAACTTTCTACTGAACATTTTCCGCTAAGAAGTCACGTTTCGCCGCAAATCGCAAAAAAGCGTTTTCGACCACTGAACTGCATCCCAATTTCACCACTTTGAGTGTTTTCGTATTTAAATATTTTTTTGTCAAAGTTGGAACCTCTGCAAAGAGGTTCGAGAAAAGTAAATATGTCGCTGCAAAAAAAACATCCAATTCATACCATCAAAAGGTATATTTCCACTAGATTTTGCGACAAACATACAATTTTCATGCAAAAAAATTAAAACCAAATTAAAACGGTTTTTCTGATTTTTCCGAAAATTTTTAAGTTATGTGGAAAAATCTTGGAAACAATAGTCTTAGATCGTTTTATTGCCAACAACTTTTTACTTTACCTTTTTTTTGTATGAGATCAATTTTTCCTGAAAATAGTGAGACACCGTTTTTACCCCCGAAAGTTCTCCTACTTTTGCTCTTTTATCACAGTCAAATTCGTATTTATGTCTTTGTTTATTCCTTGTATCTATTAAAGTAACATGAAATTTTCATTTTAGATATAGGTTTCAACCATTAATTTCAATAATTTTAATAAATAAATATGAGTTAGGAACAAAAATTTTAAAAAATGATTTTTAAAAATCTGTTTTATAATTTTTTCGCGTTTTCTGGAAAAAAATCCCACAGCAGTGCTACTCTTTCATCACAAAATGTGAAAGTAAATGCATCAACGGAAAAACCGGCGGCAGGCGAGCTTGAAAATATGAACTAAATCGGAGAAACTTTTCAGTTGAAAATGAGGTCGTTTTTTCGGAATTTGCCGAAAAAATAAGGAAAAATCTGTATTGGTTACATAAAAATCACAGCATACTTGAAATATGTTAATATTTTCACCAAATTTTGTAAAAAAAAATTATTTTTGCGTGAGAAAACAATTAAAAACTAAAAAATTGGTTTTTGCGATTTTCTTGGAAAATTTGAATTAGTGTGGAAAAATATTGATACAAAAGTTGTAGATCTTTTTATTTTCAACAACTTTGCTCCTTAACTTTGTTTGATGAGAGGTCAACTTTCGTTGCAATTCTCGAAAAACCGTGAAATATCGCTCTCAACCTCTAAATGTTCACCCCTTCCACCCTTCTCCATTTTTTCGACTCCAATTTATTTTTCCCGTCATTCAAACAATATTCTAGTCCTCTTCCAGTAGGTCTCATGCTGTTAATGATTTTTCCTGCTTTTATATATTTTGTCGTCCATCTAATTCATGAGTTCAATGATCACTATTCATTGAATTGATCTAAAATATTAATCCTACTAATGAACGAGTGCATTATATCAATGATACAGAATTTATTCCAAGACAGAACAAAAATAATCAATACGATGCAGAAGAATCATCAATCCTATGTTTTTTTTCATTCGTTTGATGAATGAGATTCGTTAAAATAACGCACCCATCTTATGTACTTAATCATACAATTAACGAAATCATTCATTGATGTTACGGACTTCCGTATTCATAGTATCGATAACCAGTGATGAATTGACAAAATGAATGCGTTCATTGGACCAATATAGCACTACTTTAGCATTTTATTTAGATAACGATTTTTTTCTGTGTATTTTAGAGACAGTAGAAAATCCGACATGTGAGATATATCCTTTTTTATCTGGATATAAGCTTAGATCTTCAGAATAGTAGGTGCTACACTTCATATATGGAAACAGTACTCGAGACCTTTTCCTAAGATATATGTATTATCACACAAACTTTTTTAAAAAAGTCGAATTTTGACAAAATTATGAAAAAGGTCGATTTTATTTTTAATTTTCGAATGTATGACGTAATGGATTGTTACAGGCATTTTCATTACTTGCTTGGTTCGTATATCTATCTGTCTTTTGGATTCCAAAATTTGCAGTAGAATTTTCAAACAATTGCTGGTGTCCAATTGAACTGAAATTCTACAAACCTAAGAAACGATGACAATATAATAATAAAAAAGTACTCCTCTTTCTCCCTGAAAAAAGCATGTCTGTTGGGGTGCTCAGACCCCCTACTTCTCGAAAGAAGTTGCGAAAACTCGCGAAAATAAAATCCGTCCAATGATGAAATGCATCGCACCGTCAAAAAAATTGATTTCAAATTCCACCCCCACCACTTGAAAGCTAGTTAGATAATTCGTAGAATTTCGTGAACATTTATGACGAATTGGAACGTCGAAAGTAACGGAGAAAAACGTTGTCAACAAACTTTGCGAACACTCACTATAATAAAATTTGAAAAACCCGTAAATATAGTGATAAACTTCGGGCCGTCGAATAATTTTCATAACTTGACATGTTTGTATTCATATATACAAACAAAACGTCTTATACACCTCCAAACTTTATACGTTCTAGAACAACACGCCTCAAAAATCGAAGGCGAATTCGAAAAATCGGAGGCCAATATGAACGCATGAGTATATCGTGTTCATTCTTCTAGTCATTTTATCAGAAGTCATAACAAAAATTTTTCTGAGGAAGCTTTTCGTTAGGTATATCTGTACTGTTACACGATGCCAGTAAGGTGGCTTACGTGCCGAAAAGCTGTTTGGTCAGGGGTAGCAAAAATTTATATGTAGTGTATGAAAAACAAAGAACTTACAGAAATTTCTATAATTTTTTTAATGCTTTCAGCGAGATATGTCATAACACTTGAGTTTCCAAGAAAATATTAAATTAAACATTAACATTAAACATTAATAATTAAATTAAAGTTCTTCGTTTTAATAAATATTATTATTTACTTTTAGCTCGATACCTTATAAACAAAATCTTGTTATCAAAGAGATTTCCTACATTTATTTCATTTTTCAAATACGAATAGGGACCTATCAGGTAATACCTTATTTCGAAGATCTTTCAATTCCTTATTCAGTGATGTACACTTATGAATAGTTAATATCGACAGTATGACCAAAAAAAATTGATAACACATTACGTCCATACCGATGACTAACCCCTCTCAAATGTAAAAGTTGACATTCTTTAGAATTTTCATCCTCTTAATTTGACAATAATTATTGAAAACACGAATTTGTCATATAATTCAAGAATTTTATTCTTCCTGTAGAAAAAAAAATCATAGGAAAGTACATTTTGCTGAATATAATAATATAATAGATAAAAGAAAATTTAGCAGCATACTGAAAATACAGATTTGCACATTTTGAATATGAGAATCTGCTCCCACTCCCTACCTGGACACGCATAGATCCAGTTCTGACGAGATGAAAATGGGGGGACGTGAACACTACCATTGAAAGTGATTGCTTTACCTACCGTTATTCACCACATGGATCCTCTCTCTTTTCAATTATTCTTATTGCAGATAGGGGGGTAACATTTTTCAAAACTATATTATTCGATGGTTAGATATTTTTCACTATTTTTACGAATTTTTCCGATTTTGTTTAAGCAAGTTTTCGCAAGAGGAGAGGGAGCAAGCACACCAGCAGACATATTTTTCGTCGTAATTTTCCATGTGTAGAACAGTTGAAAATTTTTCCGAATTTCTACACGTTCTGTATCTAGCTTTCGAGGAGAGAAGAGGAGTAATTTTTTTTGATACCGTATTATTCAATGCTCAGATAATTTTCACTATTTTACGGACTTTTTCGATTTCTATTTCGTGAGTTTTCACAGTATTTTTTTGAGACAGGACAGGGGGCGAGCTCCCTGATCGATTTTATTCCATAATTATTTTCTATGTCTATGTCCTTTGCGTTCTCTATCTAGCTGTTGAGGGGGGACAGAAGAGGTGATTTTTTTTAAACTATAATATTCGACGGTCAGATATTTTTCACTATTTTTACCGATTTTTCAGATTTCAATTTAGCGAGTTTTCTTAAATTTTTTCGGGGAAAGGGGGGCATACCCTCCTACCTAATTCTAATATTTGCTTTAATTTTTGATGTCCAAATCCGTTAAGAAAACATCCGAAACCCTACGCGTTCTCTATCAAGCTCTCGGGGGCACAGAGGGGCAATTTCTTCCACATTATTGTCATCGGAACTGAACAAACAAGTGAAATTTCAATTCCATAGGATGAGAGAAAGGAGTTCTATTTCAGTTTAAAAGATTTGTACCCATTTAACAAACACACAGAGCAATTTATATAAAAGCTATTCAAAATAAAAATCGACCTTTTGGAATTTTTCTCAAAGTCGCCTATTCGCGAAAAAGTGATTTTTTCCATAATTTTGCCCCTCACTGTATGTGCAACAATGAAGATCATCTTCAGAAACCAATAATTATTTTCATGCTGAATGAAGAATTGTTTGGTCCCCTGTAGACTCAAAATTCGAGCAATTATTTCAACAAACTTTGATAACATATTTCATCAACTTCATTGTTCAAATAATACCTACACCATACGATCATCAAAAATACGAACCTTCCAAAAGATAAGGAATTGTTCGGTATGAAAATAGCGGTCCCCCCACCAGCAGAAAAATCCTTTTTGAAGGTCAAATAGGTTTGGCAATACTGTCGGAGGCGTTTTAGTAAAAATTTGTGTAGAAATATATACAGAAGAGGCCATTTCGCCACCTTCTATTCGGAGGAGAGCTGCATTGAAACTTATGTCAAAAATCTGTATATTTTGTGAAGCATTTTTCTCTTCCCCTCTCTTGGTGCTCGCATAGACGACATAAATTATGTACTATTTGTATACAATATACACATATGATGGTATTCCTTAGATAGGAGGCGTGGGTGCCTGTCCGGCGTATGGATGCACCGAAGATAGCCGTGCATGTATATATATATATATATATATATATATATATATATATATATATATATATATATATATATATATATATATATATATATATATATATATATATATATATATATATATATATATATATATATATATATATATAAGTGAAAATAGAGTATATTTCGTTTTAATTCTAACCTTTGACAGCTGTTTCGTGCTAACGCACTCATCAGAAAGGATTTATGGAGCTCTCGAAATCAAAACGAATCCACTCAAGAATTAATACCGTGAGGCAAGACAGAGTATAACAGGAAGTTATTCATGACATCTACAGTCACTAGTTGAAACTTAATTTGACACGAACCAAGGAATCCAAAAGTAGAGGTTTGTCCACAAATTGACAGGCAGCCATCAATTCGTTGTTCTGGCTAACCCAGAGTTCAATCAAGTTTCTAATACGTTATGAGGAACGCAAGCAGAATCTAAGTGAAAATAGAGTATATTTCGTATTAATTCCGAGAGTTCTAACCTTTGACAGCTGTTTCGTGCTAACGCACTCATCAGAAAGGATTTATAGAGCTCTCGAAATCAAAACGAATCCACTCAAGAATTAATACCGTGAGGCAAGACAGAGTATAACAGGAAGTTATTCATGACATCTACAGTCACTAGTTGAAACTTAATTTGACACGAACCAAGGAATCCAAAAGTAGAGGTTTGTCCACAAATTGACAGGCAGCCACCAATTCGTTGTTCTGGCCAACCCAAGGTTCAATCAAGTTTCTAATACGTTATGAGGAACGCAAGCAGAATCTAAGTGAAAATAGAGTATATTTCGTTTTAATTCCGAGAGTTCTAACCTTTGACAGCTGTTTCGTGCTAACGCACTCATCAGAAAGGATTTATAGAGCTCTCGAAATCAAAACGAATCCACTCAAGAATTAATACCGTGAGGCAAGACAGGAAGTTATTCATGACATCTACAGTCACTAGTTGAAACTTAATTTGACACGAACCAAGGAATCCAAAAGTAGAGGTTTGTCCACAAATTGACAGGCAGCCAACAATTCGTTGTTCTGGCCAACCCAAGGTTCAATCAAGTTTCTAATACGTTATGAGGAACGCAAGCAGAATCTAAGTGAAAATAGAGTATATTTCGTTTTAATTCCGAGAGTTCTAACCTTTGACAGCTGTTTCTTGAGTAGATTCGTTTCGATTTCAAGAGCTCCATAAATCCTTTCTGATGAGTGCGTTAGCATGAAACAGCTGTCAAAGGTTAGAACTCTCGGAATTAAAACGAAATATACTCTATTTTCACTTAGATTCTGCTTGCGTTCCTCATAACGTATTAGAAACTTGATTGAACCTTGGGTTGGCCAGAACAACGAATTGTTGGCTGCCTGTCAATTTGTGGACAAACCTCTACTTTTGGATTCCTTGGTTCGTGTCAAATTAAGTTTCAACTAGTGACTGTAGATGTCATGAATAACTTCCTGTTATACTCTGTCTTGCCTCACGGTATTAATTCTTGAGTGGATTCGTTTTGATTTCGAGATCTCCATAAATCCTTTCTGATGAGTGAGTTAGCACGAAATAGCTGTCAAAGGTTAGAACTCTCGGAATTAAAACGAAATATACTCTATTTTCACTTAGATTCTGCTTGCGTTCCTCATAACGTATTAGAAACTTGATTGAACCTTGGGTTGGCCAGAACAACGAATTGTTGGCTGCCTGTCAATTTGTGGACAAACCTCTACTTTTGGATTCCTTGGTTCGTGTCAAATTAAGTTTCAACTAGTGACTGTAGATGTCATGAATAACTTCCTGTTATACTCTGTCTTGCCTCACGGTATTAATTCTTGAGTGGATTCGTTTTGATTTCGAGAGCTCCATAAATCCTTTCTGATGAGTGCGTTAGCACGAAACATCTGTCAAAGGTTAGAACTCTCGGAATTAAAACGAAATATACTCTATTTTCACTTAGATTCTGCTTGCGTTCCTCATAACGTATTAGAAACTTGATTAAACCTTGGGTTGGCCAGAACAACGAATTGTTGGCTGCCTGTCAATTCGTGGACAAACCTCTACTTTTGGATTCCTTGGTTCGTGTCAAATTAAGTTTCAACTAGTGACTGTAGATGTCATGAATAACTTCCTGTTATATATAATATATATATATATATATATATATATATATATATATATATATATATATATATATATATATATATATATATATATATGTACATTACTAAGTTCATGGGTTGAACCGCGTTGAGAGTTCATAACTCGACGTTTCGGCTCCTGCTTTGGAGCCATTTTCAAGAGTGTGACTGCGAGGCCTCTACCTGCCTACTCCTCGAGTCGTGGTCTTGAGAGATATCAAGGTCTCAACCTGCCTACTCCTTGATCTCAAAAGACGATCCGATGTTGGTTGCACTGTAGTATTTATAGGTGGTTGGCTACCTGGAGGTGGGCGGGTCTTACTGGTTTTCTCGTTTGTCTTGTCTGCTGGTGCCTGCTGTGTAGTTGGAGTTAATGGGATAATAATTGATTGCGGATAAGTTTCACGTGGCCTGGTAATTACGGTTGGAAGAAGGGGCTTCCAAATGGGGTTCAATTTACGGCTATCATCTTTAATGTTCAGGCAATCAGGCCGTTTTTCGATTTCGATGGCTTCTCTGATAAAACGAGAAGTTCTTGAACGTACTGGGGCGATGGTTTTCGTTTTCTCTAAATCTATGGGGTGACCCGTTTGGATGAAATGAAGAGCTAATGCGGAGCTGGTGTCTCGATTTCTAACTGGAAGGGAGTGTTGATAGGATCGAAAATGGATCTGTTTCGAAGTTTCTCCTATATAAGAGTGGGGGCAGATAGAACAGGGAATTTCGTAAATACCATGGTCTTCGTTGGGAAGTTTGTCTTTTGTTGGTCTGATGAGGTGTGATAGTTTTTGTTCTGTGGTAGAGATGGTTTTGATATTTGCTTTTCTGAAAAGTCGACTGATTTTGTCCGTCACCCCTTTGATGTAAGGGAAGAAGACTTTGGATGGACGGTCTTCAACTTGTGGTTCGTTTTTGGTTACTAATGGTTTCTGAAGCTGTTTTTGGATGTTTCAGTCTATGTGGTCTGGTCTGTATCCGTTTTATAGGAGGGCTTGTTTTACGTTGTGAAGTTCGGATTGTCTGTTGTGGTCGTCGGTTAGTCGGATGGAGCGAGATATCAGAGTATTTACGACTGAGTTGAGTTGTGAGGGATGATGGTGGGACTTGGAGTTGAGATATCGGTTGGTGTGGGTGGGTTTTCTATAAACCGTGTACGAGAAACCTTGTTGAGGATTTTTAGTGATTTGTACATTTAAGAATGGCAGAGTTGAATTGCTTTCTATCTCCATCGTGAAGCGAATGTAATGGTGTACTTCGTTCAGATGGGTCAGGATAGAATCCAGAGATACCCTGGATTCTTTCCTGACCCATCTGAACGAAGTACACCCTTACATTCGCTTCACGGTGGAGATAGAAAGCAATTCAACTCTGCCATTCTTAGATGTACAAATCACTAAAAATCCTCAACAAGGTTTCTCGTACACGGTTTATAGAAAACCCACCCACACCAACCGATATCTCAACTCCAAGTCCCACCATCATCCCTCACAACTCAACTCAGTCGTAAATACTCTGATATCTCGCTCCATCCGACTAACCGACGACCACAACAGACAATCCGAACTTCACAACGTAAAACAAGCCCTCCTATAAAACGGATACAGACCAGACCACATAGACTGAAACATCCAAAAACAGCTTCAGAAACCATTAGTAACCAAAAACGAACCACAAGTTGAAGACCGTCCATCCAAAGTCTTCTTCCCTTACATCAAAGGGGTGACGGACAAAATCAGTCGACTTTTCAGAATAGCAAATATCAAAACCATCTTTACCACAGAACAAAATCTATCACACCTCATCAGACCAACAAAAGACAAATTTCCCAACGAAGACCATGGTATTTACGAAATTCCCTGTTCTATCTGCCCCCACTCTTATATAGGAGAAACTTCGAAACAGATCCATTTTCGATCCTATCAACACTCCCTTTCAGTTAGAAATCGAGACACCAGCTCCGCATTAGCTCTTCATTTCATCCAAACGGGTCACCCCATAGATTTCGAGAAAACGAAAACCATCGCCCCAGTACGTTCAAGAACTTCTCGTTTTATCAGAGAAGCCATCGAAATCGAAAAACGGCCTGATTGCCTGAACATTAAAGATGATAGCCGTAAATTGAACCCCATTTGGAAGCCCCTTCTTCCAACCGTAATTACCAGGCCACGTGAAACTTATCCGCAATCAATTATTATCCCATTAACTCCAACTACACAGCAGGCACCAGCAGACAAGACAAACGAGAAAACCAGTAAGACCCGCCCACCTCCAGGTAGCCAACCACCTATAAATACTACAGTGCAACCAACATCGGATCGTCTTTTGAGACCAAGGAGTAGGCAGGTTGAGACCTTGATATCTCTCAAGACCACGACTCGTGGAGTAGGCAGATAGAGGCCTCGCAGTCACACTCTTGAAAATGGCTCCAAAGCAGGAGCCGAAACGTCGAGTTATAAACTCTCAACGCGGTTCAACCCATGAACTTAGTAATGTATATATTTCTGACCGCAGAAACCTTTCCGAACATATATATATATATATATATATATATATATATATTTATATATATATATATATCTATCCAAAACGGTACCTTTCGGTGAATTTTTAGGTATGGCGCGGTACTATCGAATGATATTTTAGCATTCGAGTGATTCACGTTATTGTCCAGTGTCTTAGAAACGACAGAAATGATACATTCGACTGAATCCGAATCCACCCGGAAACTTATTACTACGTGGCTTACTTAGAAGTGGTTCTCTTTAACAGAGTTTGTTTCAAAATATAAATGTGTTCGGATTACTCGAATCTCCAAGTTCAAATCGGTGTTAAATAGTGATAAAGCTCCTAAAAATATGAGCCATAGCACATCGAATTCAGAATGATGTGTAGAAAGATATTTTTCAATGATTTCATTGCACATTAAACAATGCAATTGTTATTAACAAAAAGAAAAATGAGGAGGCATTTAGTTTTTCGCTAATAATCAAAAATATATTGATGACTATGGAATTTTAAAAAAATGTTAAGAGGAGAAAATTTCCAATAAAAAAGTTCCATCACCTCAAACCCTTTTTCCGTTATTTATAATTTTAATATAACGCCAAAAATAGGGCTCTGCGCCGACAATACGGTATTGGCGCAATACCGCTGAAGACAGTATTCCGCATGAAATAATTTTTTATAGTATTGAATATCAATTTCAGCATTTGTAAAAATTATGATGTCATCGGAACACTTGAAAGAATTAAGTACCGTTGAAAATAAATGCATCTGTTAATTATTCACAAAGTTATACAATTGTTAACTAACAAATTTGTGTCCGACCTTCCTTCACACAAATTGCGACATAAAAGTTTGATCAATTCACTTATGAAGTTTTTGCTTTTTGGAGTCCTTCGTCTTATATATATACTTAAGAAAATCACGGGAAAAAAGTTAAAAATAAAATTGAAATCCAAAAATTTGTGTTAATTTTTTTAACATATATTCTGTTACTGACGTTTCCGCATCTAGCAATGGCGTTAATTAAAGCTGGGTAAGTTTTTAACGTGATTCGTTAATGAATCGTTTATAAACAAATAGACAAGTTTATTGTATGACAAAAGTTTTTTTACCATTTTGCTGTCATGACGGAGTAATTATTAAAAAAGAAATATTTTTCAAAAACATTTATTGCTTATGAGCATTTTTTTGTATTTCCATTGCATAAATAATTGGTTGAGAAATATTTTTTTCTTCAAATAACATGATTGGCATTTCTGAATAGGGTAAGAAAAAATATAGTATAGTATTTTGGTATATACAGGGTGTTTCTTAAGTACGTGTAGAAACTTCAGGAGCATGTTGCTGACTTCGAAATAAGAAAAAAAGTTCCCATAAACACATGTCCGCAAGTTATTTGTTTCTAAGATACAGAGTGTCAAAGTTTAATTCTTATATTTGTTTTTTGTGAATAAATTCCAAAATATTTGTGATATTCGAGTAAAGTTTGGTATGATTTTTCAATGACAAAATAAAATTTTATGGTAATTGTGAAAAAACTAAATTCTAATTGAATTTATTTTAAATTTAAGAATTTTGTCATTCAAAATCACTTGCATCGGTTTTTTCGAATCTCAATAACTCAAAAACAGTTGCTCGCAGTGACATCTACCAAGAATATATTTTTTACACAAACTAAATAATAATGAATATTCCCAGATACCAAACATTACCCAAATATCAAAATTATTTTGACATTGTTCACAAAAATAAAAACCAGAATTCAAGTTTGACACTCTGTATCTCAGAAACGAATAACTTGCGGACATATGTTTATAGGAACTTTTCTTCTTATTTTGATGTCAGCAACACGCTCCTGAATTTTCTACATGTACTTAAGAAACACCCTGTATAAATAAAATAAAATGGCAGACTGGCGCCATTTCGAGAAATGGACAATTCTTTGTTGTCAATAAGTAGATCCTGATCTACCATTTAACCCATTCACTGCCACTCCCGCTCCTAGCGCTATTACGCAATGCCGAACTAAAAATAACTCATGTCAGCACCACTTACATATCACGCGCTAGAGAGGAACCGGCAGCGAATGGGTGTAAGATTTAAGACCACAATTCAATGCCTCTGAGAGCACGATATTCCGCAATCAATGCCACACTGATCAACTAACTATACAAAACAGACTTTAGTAGAACGCGAAAACGCGTCGGTGGCATAGCGCGCCAGCCCAGTCAGGCGCGAAAACGCGTCGGTGGCATAGCGCGCCAGCCCAGTCAGGCGCGAAAACGCGTCGGTGACATAGCGCGCCAGCCCAGTCAGGTGCGAAAACGCGTCGGTGGCATAGCGCGCCAGCCCAGTCAGGCGCGTAAACGCGGAAGAGGCACTCAACGTGAAAAATTTTAAACAGTATTCCAGTCCGTTCAAAAGTTAACAGGGGTGGGGTTACTCAAAGAGAGTACTCACATTATGTACCGCCATTTTGTTTTAGATGAATTATTTTGTTTGAAATTTTGTGGACGTATAGGAAATTGTGAGATGTGCAGAATGAGGTGTCACTCTACCTCCCATGCTATTCAAAAAAAGGTGAGAAAATGGCGTCGGGCCGTCATTTTGAAGGATAGTCGTTTTTCATTGTCAAAGAGTAGCTGATAGCCTATAATTTGACCAAAAAGAAATTCAAAGTAAAATTCCAACCCTTTCAAAAGTTAGCAGGGGGGGTTTCTTCAGGGACAGACTGTATATAATGCTGGTAAGAATTTGTTTATAACAAATTGCTACCTGAAAATTGTTATAAACAGTAAATGTTTTTGATAAAAAAAATTAATTTGTCATGACTACAATTTTATATATATATATATATATATATATATTTATACCAAATTTGTCCATTTGTTTATAAACAATTTCTTAACAAATGACGTAAGAAAAGTTTAACCCATGGTGAATTGTTGGATGAGAAAACAGCAATAAAATAACATTATGTAATGAATCTAAAAGCCGGTCCTGGCCACGCACAGTCATCGCTTTGGAATGTCTATGGACAGTTCGGATAATATTCGGGAACTGACTGGTATCCATCGCGTCCTCTCTATGAGCATTCCGAAGTGTTCGACGATACCTTTTGCCGCTTCTCGAAAATTCTAGTCGTCCAAGTGTAAGTAGCTGTCAATATGAAACGAGGTCCTCCGCCCAGAGAGGGCAGTTCAAGTTTCAGCCGCATTTAGTTGCAAATAGACATTACTCAGGTGGCTTAGCAGTAGTGACATAAATTAATGAATCAGGTGTAAACAAATTAGAGTTGTATTTTTACATTTTCCAAATAAGTGAAACTTCAACTAAGTAAATATAATGAACAAAAAAAAAACTTCTGTGAACTTGTATCACTTGATCTTCACACAATCCCACGGAGCCGAGGATATCCAATTTCAACTACCAGCAGCATCGCCAGCATTTCGAAACTTATAAATTAACGTTTCAATTCTAGATTGTCACTTTTCAATTCATTTTACTAAAATAAAGTGATTCTTATATTTTATTTTTCGTAATCATCAAACGGTGGTTCGAACCACCCGAATAAAGTTTATAGAAATTGTTTGGTGAAAACCCAGATATAACATTGTAACGAACTGGAGCCAGGCCTGTTGCCTCACCGACGTTCTGTAAACAGCTATGATGTCACCACTCACGTATGCAGAATGCCTAATAATCTAAAAGGGAGACGACGGACAGCAAGCGACCTCTTTCGTATTTTCCAGTAGGCCCAGAATATTCGAGAGAAGAACACTTTGCATAAATATCACGTCGCGAGTGAAGAGGAGAAATAAATAGTTTGATACAGTGAGGGACAGAGTTGAGCATAACAGTCTCTTCTGAAATACTTTTGTGTGATATCAAATACATAAATTGTGATCTTATGAACTAGAAGTTGGACTATATATGTAAAAATGAATTAGATAAAAACGTCTAGAGTTTATATTTATTACAATACATATACCGGGTGTCCGTGGAGTTTGAATCGCCCCTATAACTTTGATTATAATGGAATGAAATTTGGAGGATCTGTATATAACATTGTACTGCCTTTTTTGACAAGTTACTCAGCTTCATGCCACTTTCAGTTTTACCAGAGGGGACATATACTTTAGATTTTCAAATGGTGCACTCGGTATATGTTTACTTTTTTTGAATCCAAATGGTTTACCGAATATAACCATGTGTTTCTTGCCACTTTTTGTTACCAAATTAATTTTTTATGTTGAAATAAATTTTTTATTCAAAAGGACCATGGATATCTTCAAATCAATAATAATTTTGAGAAATTTACAACTTCACTGTTTTTATTTAAAATGTATCTGGTATGCAAAATTTCATTTTTGAATTTCTACTATAAATTTTTTTCAAATGGCTACGTGGTGGCTCTTCGGGTTTGGAAAAAATAGCATTTTATTACGATTGATTTTATAATGCAAAAAACTTTAAGAGATTACATCAGACATTTCTTTGCGATTAACATAAGATTCAAGTGCATCAAGTAACCTGTAACTAACACAACTGATAAAATCGTCAATACTAAAGCTAATAACATATCTCCCTTCATAAATATTATCATCAACATATTCTTTAAACAATTACTTACTCCATAATTACCTATGTTACTTCTGCAGAATCGAAGTAAAATAAGATGTCGACGTCCTTAATGATTTTGTTTGATCAATTACGTTTGTCACAGGTTACTCTATTCATATAAGTCTTATTTAAATACCAAATAGTTATTTATGCAACAAGTGCAAAAAGTGAATGTTTATTGCACTCGACGTGAAATTGTCCGACGAGGCCGTTAGGCCGAGTTGGACAACACGTCGAGTGCAATAAACAATTTTTGCACGAGTTGCATACAACATTTTTTCTACGTTCATGCAAAAAGCAAAAAATGATTTATTGAGGTGCGGCACTAGGTGTAGGAAAATGAAAAGCGCAACTTGAATACTTTATTATTAATATCGATTTGCACTGAAACAGGAACTAATACGTTACGAACAATTTAACTCAAACTTTATTTTTACCCTCAATGTTGAAAGTGAATGAACAATTGGTGCAATTTTCAATATGAATATTTCGTAGTGAAGTACCTATTGCCAATCTCACAGAATATCTGCTAAATATGTAGTAGGTTTAAACGTTTATGTTTGTCATGATGACAGCACGTTGAAGTAGAATGACAGATGAGTGCAATAAAAACTTTATTGCACTAGTGCAATAAAGAACTTCTTTTTCCACTGAATATAGTTCAATAAAGTTTTGCTATTTGCATGAATGTAGAAAAAGATGATTTATTTTAAGAAATGGGTAAAGAACTTTCACAATTCTCACTTCGGAATTCAGACCTATGACTGAGTGTCGACTTGGTTTATCGGAATTCCTATTTACTAGAGCGTAATTTCTAATTCCGTCTCAAAATTTCTGAATTCCCACTTATAACTCCGAATTTTGTAAATCCGACCTAGTATATTGGAATTCCGTTATCGTTGGAATTCCAACATCTCTAAGTTCGACTGACTAACTCTAAATTATTACTTCTGGCCTAATATCTCAGAATTTCCGGAATTATCCAGAGCACTTGCCATTCTCCCGCCAATCTTTCATATTAGATACAACCCGCAGCGCTTGCGCTGTGCGCGTGTGTTGGAATACGTTACGTTATTCAATATCTCTTTAAAATACGACCTCAAATCTATCCGCGCAACTTGCAATTCCCTTATTGGTATAAATGGTTGCGTATCATCGGAAAGAGTTTGCAACTAGGAAATGCATTTTTTAAGAAATGTGAAAAAATGAACTCAATCCAAGTCAATGAAGTCCAGTCCGCGCAACTTGCAATTCCCTTATTAGTATAAATGGTTGCGTATCTTCGGAAAGAAGTTGCAAGAGCCGTCCTTTTGAATATTTTCTAATACAACTGAATTATGTACTTTTTGGTTTTTGCATTATACTGTAGTAGGTATAGTTAATTAGAACACCAAGAAATATTTGTCGATATCTTCGCTTGGCAGCGCTGAATGAAGCAACAGGTTTTTTTTATTGGCTAACCCATGAATTTCTGCTGGGAGGGTTTTAGTATACCAGGTGACAGGAGATTTGTAACAGAAGCATTTAGTTTTTTATTTGAAACAATTAAAATTTGAAAATTTCTTTAAACCTAACGATAAAAAAGGGTTTAACCACCTTTTTGACCGGAAGTAACACAAACTGTTTTTCTTCAAATATTTTATTTGAATCCAAATTCTTTATCCAACCGTATATCACAAATTGGTATTCGTTTGTTAATTGGCGGTTAAATTGCATTTGAATGAAGAACATCAGTTGGCAGTGACCCAAATTCGATCATTGTCAATAATCTCTTCGATTTAATTAAAAAACATCCGAAAATAACACGACATTGGAAAAATTGATATAGGAACCTTTGTTTTTTTAATTTGGCTACCTGCCAAATTAAAAACAAAAGTTATTTACCAGCCTGCAGATTATTGACAACCTGCAGGAATTGATCAGGGATTGAAACAAATTTGAATAATATCGGATAACTAATGATCTTTAGTAGAATTCTTCTGGACTTCCATTGTCTAGAAACAAAGAAAATAAATGCTTTGCATGTGTTTGAGTCACGACGTTTCAACAGTTACTAATTATATAGCCTGCAACTGATGTACCTGCTATAAAGGTAATTATTATCTTCATGGGGTCTCTCTCAGGTCATCAATGTTAATTAATGTGATACACAATTATCATCACACCTTTATGGCAGGTACATTAGTTGCATGCTATATCATATGTATCCGAGATATCTTGTCGCATTCACACACTTGATAACGACAGTAAATGTTAACTGTTGAAACGTCGTGACTCAAATACATGCAAATAATTTATTTCCTTTGTTCTTAGACAATAGAAGTTCAGAAGGATTCTACTAACACTAATACATTGTCAACCACTTTCAAACAAATGATCTTAAGATTTCAAAGCCTACCAAGCATCGAACTATCATCGAATGCCGGTCATAGTTAGCCAACTTGATGTTATTTCGATGGAATGCGATTAAACAGCCACTCAAGAAACGAAAAAAGAAATATACAGAGTGACATTTGAAAACAAATAGTTGTGCTTACTCCCAATTAAACAGATAGTTGAACAAATTGTCGTTCTGTTAGAATCATTAATTACATATTTCTGTAAATTTCAAATTTATAGCTGTTCGAATGAAAAACTACTGTCTGCTACATGTCTCCTGAGTCACCTTGTAGATTATTAAGAATATTAAATATTGACGCTTTTAACGATACCAACTTCGTTGGCAAAACTAGCGTGCGGTGAAATAGAAGTAGGTTTGGTGTTTGTGTAATTTGGCAGGAGCACATCCTACCGAACATCTCGCATTTTCAACATAAGTCGGAGTCTCTCAGAACTATAATAAGATAGATACCATACATAATGAGGAGGGTCAGAGTCACCTTCATACCTTCAAAACAGAATTCTTGCATCAAGTGCACTGACGAATAGGAAGACCAGAGCATGTGTCTTTCTGGATACAGGATGAGCTTTTGACAATATTCCATCTGATGCTTTCAAGAGAGTATTAGAAGAAAAGTGGATAGCACGAGTTATGGTTGGATTTGCAGTTGTTTTTTTACAGGGTATTACAAATGATTGCATAACAAGATACCTTTTTGATCAGTATCACCAAAGTATGTCTGCAGGAGAGAGTAGCATCCCCGCTTATGTGGGGTCTAGATAGATACACTCGTCTGCGGTGTGACTATCCGGCGTAATCTGTCAAGGATGCTATGATGGTAGTCATTATCCCAAAAGACAGATTCGAGAAAATCCTTTTAACTATACAAAAAGATGATGCCAATCAGTTAGACTCAGTAATAACCCTACTAAGAATAACTTACTATCTTTCCTAAGGTTAACGAGACTCGATCTAGAAATCTACGAAATAGATGGGCAAGTCATCGAGTCGAAACAGAGGTGATATTGATATGATATTTATCTGGGTTAATCCACTACTCTGAAACAAAAGTTAATCAATAAAACCGAGTCAGCCAACTTCAAAGTCAGAAACGACATAAGGTGGTGTACTGATGGCTCTAAAACAGCAGAAGGAACTGAAGCAGAACTAAATAATCGAGAAGTATGGCAGATCGCATTTTTCAAGAGTTAGAAAAGCATAATACTCTATCGAAACTTGTGCCCAATTCAACGTCAAATGCAGCCAAGATATCGTCATCTCATCTGATAGTCAAGCAGACATCAATATGGCAAGAACTCACTTTGGGAACTACTTCGAAAACGCTGTCATAAATGTCATTCTGACAAATTTCATGTTTATTAGACATTATCTATAACTATTGAAGAACTTTTCGACTTTCTTGGATCGTGAAATTATCTCAATAAATACAACTCGAAATCACAATACTACCAAAAATTTAGTCAGAAATCTTGAAGTCTATTAAATTACTGTCAGGTAACACGACTCGTCCTAAAGGACTCGAAATGTTGCCAAGCAATCTGATCTCTTTGATTTCTGACAGAATTACTATCAGTAGAATTGAGAGCACTCGTAGTATTTATCACCCCCGATATTACTCGGGTCTTTAATAAAGTAGCCGTGTTCGTGAAACAAATATTTCTGTATTCGGTATAAGAGTAAAAGAATTATACATCAGTTTCAAGCATTTTATTTTCAAAATAGCCTCAAATATAAGCTTACGTATCAATCCTCAATGATGACAAACTTGATTCTCTGAATAAATGTCTACTATACTGCACCAGTAGGTTCTTCCAAGCGTTATCTGGAAGAGGTGGTATTGAGCCGTTTAACACTTGCCAGAGACCTCTACAGCGTTGGTTCGTGATTCATGCAAGAATCAAATAGCAACGAATATTGTTCAAGAAAAAAGAATATTGTGAGAGTAAGAAACGCACGCAAATCAAACAAAAGTGCTATCAATAGATTAAAAGAGCAGGACGTTTCCTACCTCCTGCAATGAGACAAAGGTGATAAAATGGTCATTCTTGGCAAATCTGATATTTATGAAAGAAAAAAATCACATTCAATCCAGTTAACCAGAAACCAACGACGCATGATGGTTTCGAACGTGAAGAACATAATAGAGTAGTTCTAGACATTGGCCACAACGATTATGAGAAGTAAACTGTAGAATCTATTCTTTACCGAAGATTCAGAAAATTGAAAAGTAAGTTCGACCATTCTTTCCATCGATAGGTCCCTCACATTCAGATTAGCGAAATGTCCAAAACTATAGAATACGAAAATCTACCAGGAGCACGACCATGTTAAAGTGTTGAACTTCAATAAAAAGAGCTTCTTGTAAAGGTACATCCATCGGGGAACTTCCTGTCTCCATTAATAGCCAATTTGTTCATGATTTGAAATGAAAAAGGTAACCTCCGTTATTTTTCTGTAATTTATCGATTTTGCAAAAAGAGGAATCCTCTTCAGACTACGAAACTTAAGTTACCCGCACATCGACGATCTTTTTTGTAACTCTCAAATGGAGGTTGTACCTAAAACATCTTATAAACTCCATACATATATTGATTAACCCCAAAGATGAAATTGATGAGTGGACATAGTCGGGGAATTGTGAAATTAGCTGAAAAATCAAGTATGCTGGTCAAATTGAAAGGGCCATGAGAACAGTGGTTTAAAGAATGAACATATTAGATTTCCGAGAATAGAGAAATCGAATGTTACCGAAATGTTTTGGAGAAGTATTAACGATTTGATGCCTTAAGGGAAGTATTATTTGAGGAAGTATAATATGATCACATTATTCGACGTATTCGAAAGTCTGCGGAAATAGCAAAATGTCAAAATATGAATGCGGATAAAGGCCCCATTCCACACAGTTCTATATTTAGGTTCCTGTTATACTAATTTCATCTATTAAGAATTATTGGGATAGTCGGTCGTAAGCACTTCAAACCGTTATATTTTCCGGACCCTTTGAGATATCGCTTTGAAATTTGAAACATTGTAATAACCAAGGCACGTATTTGTCAATTTAAATTTTTTCGCGATCGGAAAATCTGGAAAATTTTCAAGAGGTTTTGTTCGTTTTTCTTCAGTTTTCACCTTCCTCGATACAGGTTCAGGAATTGTTTGATGCGTTTCATATTTCTTGAAGATATACTTCAATATGTCCTACAGAAGTGTATCGTTTTTGAGAATGATCGGAAAATGCTAACAGGGTTAATCCGGCGATTTTATTAGAAATATAGAATTGAAAAAATAATACTCTGAACCCTTTATTTGAATTAAATTTCATAAAATTTCACACGATACGTTTTTTTATCGCCTTCTGAAAACCTACAAATAATTTAAATGAATTTTTGCCATGATATCAATAGTCCGTGAAATAATTCAAAATAACGACAAATTACTTATTTATTAAATTATTTATCCCAAGAAACATTTCTGTTTATAGAGGGATTAAATATAAACATAAATTGTATAACGATAATAGGTACAATTATTAAAAAAGGAACGATACAGATAATCTGTGAAATATGAAAGACAGAATCATTTTCAGTTATTTTTTGTAACATCAAAAACTCGAAAACGAAACGAAATATAGAAAAAATTTATTTAAATAGTACTTTCCGCTGCCGACACTGGAAATAGTCCATACGGCTTAGCAACAAAACAGTTAAATGGCCTATATCATTCGTTTACTAATTTATCTTGACAACGGAATGTAAATATTGTCATTTACATGCCTAGGGTAATAATGACTTTGTCTTTGACAAGTAATACCTTTAGCTTCATTTATATCAATTTTTAGGTTATGAGACTTTTTGAATATTAGTGTTGTCTGTTTATTCGGTAACTTAGTTACGCGCACAATAAACTTGGAATGAAATAGCGGAACGAATAATCATGAACGAAGGGCAAGAAAACAAACTTCAACCCAGGCAAATTTTGAGAAATGTCAACAAGCAGCGGGAAAAACGTAATAAGTAACACGGAATATATCGAGGCTTTGCCTCGGTTCGTACTCGCTCACCTCGAATGTTAACACGTCTTTACATTCCTTGTTACTTAGATAACCATTATTGTACCAAAAAAGATTTGAAAATTTTGATTTTATTTTAATAAAATCACCAAAAACTCAAAGATGACGAAACATTTTCAAATTTCACAATTTACCTGTTGTGATTGCCTTCTGAATAACTTGAAAAAATGTAAATGGATTGTTGCCGTAATATCAATAACCCGGGAAATATTTCAAAAACGAAATTTCATGGACTTTTCTAAAAACACTAAAAAGTTGAAAACAAAACAAGTTATGAAAAAAATATATATGGACAGTTTCATTGTCCTCCGGAATGTCTACAAAAAGTAATCATGACATTTTTTCATATCTTGGAAAATGAACAGGACATTGACTTTTTTTATGAAACGACCAAAAACTTATAGAGTTTCAAATTTCACAAGGTAGCTTTTGATCACCTTCTGAATACCTACGAAAATGGTAAATGAATTTTTGTCATAATATCAATAAATATTTAAAAAAAAACGAAAAATTGAGTTACCTTTTGAAAAACTTTCCTCTTTTTTTAAAACACCAAAAACTCCAAAACGTAACGAGATATCGAAAAAGTTTATGGAAATGGTTTTATTGTCCTTGAGTAGGTTTTTAAAAAGTTCCCACACATTTTTTCCATATCTTGGAAAATTAACAGAATAATGTTTTTTTTTTATAAAATCACCAAAAACTCAAAGACGTAGAAATATTTTCAAATTTCACAGGAGACCTTTTATGATTGTCTTCTGAATAGCTATAGAAATAACTTGATAATTTTTTTTTCGTTATTTCAATAGTTCGGAAGATACTCCATAAAATCGAAAAATTAAGGATGAAACAATAAATCGAAAAAGTATCGAGTTAGTTGTAGTATTCATAATATTGGTGCCCAATTATATTTCTAAACGGATTCAATGATAAATAAGAGAAAACCATCCGACGAATTCCTCTCAAAGTCGTAGTATTCATATTGTTGGTGTGCAATCATAGTCGTAGTATTCGAAGAATCCTCACAATACAACTTCTAGGCCCTTCAACTTCCGAGCTTTTCGCGAAGTATTCGCAAATCGGGGTGGTCCGCGCGAGAGTCCCCCAGTTGAGTCGTAGTATTCAAATTCCAACAACTTCTAGGCCCTTCAACTTCCAAGCTACTCAATTTCCGAGCTCCTCAACTTACCAGCCTTCACTTGTCAATATCTACGGCATATTGAATAACAGTGGCAGTATTTTCCAATGACATATTTCGGATAGACTCCGTTATTTACATTAATAGCTGCGGTCAACACAGAGTCACATTCTACGAACAATTTTTACTGATGCGTATTTCGCGGCAATTGTCTGTTTAGGTATATACATTGTAAATAAGGAGATAATCCAGCAGGAACTTAGCTTTGCCAAATTTTGGGTTGATTAGCAACTATTTTCCGCGAAACAAGCTGCAATAAAAATTGTTCTTAGAATGTGACCGCAGCTCGAAATGTAAATAACGAAGTCTATCCGTGATATGTTATTGGTATTTCCAACGGAAACTATACGGCATATTGCAAACATCCCTATTTTATTTGTTGGCACCTCTTCGATGACTCCCGTGTGCTTTCAAATGAGGCTTTCTCTCATCTACCGAGAACCATTGCCATTTTTTCTGAGAAAGTTGTTAATATAAAGTTTGATGGGGTTTTCCTTCCGCTGAAGTAGCGAATGCTTGATGCTCCTGATAATGCTAATTTTATTGGCAAAACGCACGTCGAATGAAATTGACGTAGTTTTAGTGTATTGATTCTTTTTCATGATTCTGAAATGAGTGAACCGACACTGCGCTTGATATTGATAACCCCGGGTACGTTGTATTTCTTAAAACAAGAACAAATCTGTTATCGCAGGCATCCAATAAAGAAAACAAACGTGACCGCCATCAAATGAATCTTAGCGTTTATATAAACTATCCCTATGAAGTACAAGTTACAGTTCAAACATAACATTAATAAATCACTGTCGACTCGACCGACGCCGACGTTACAATGATATCATTCGCTCGTTTTAAAATCCATTTTTATTAGTTAGTCGAATAGGTATTTAGGTTTTTGGTATTTTTTTATTTTTGTTATTTTCTGTCTTTCATTTATAGGTAGAAGTACAATTGTTACCAAATGGTAGTGGCGGCGGTTATTTTTATTTTCAGATTAGATCATAATTTTCTGAAATTTTTTCATGAATCAATCTTTTTTGAATCCATCTTCGAAGAAACGCTAGTTGTTGCATTGAATAATGTATTATATTCGATTACTATACACCGTACCATCGTGTGAAGAGTAGAATATAGCAAATCTGTATTTATATTTTCCCATACTCTCTAAAACAGCTAATGTGCATTTGAATAAATCACTGCGAACCATTCGAAAAGCGATCAAAATCAAAAAGATTTTGAATTTATGCAAACCGTTAATTTCCAAACTATTTGAAAATTAAAATATATGTTCCCCTATACCGGGTGTAACAGGATCATGGTACACCCCCCGTATCTTCGTTAGTTTTGAAGGAAATAAATTGAAATTTGGAATATCCTATACACATAATAAGCGGCACTTTTTGACCTATAAATAATTTTTTGTCACTTTCGATTTCGCCGGAAGTGATACCAACTTTCGATTTTTGAATGAAATACCCTGTATTTTATTACATTTCTGAAACATGCATAATTTTCTGAATCCAATGATACCACATAAGTGACATTTCAAACGTCGAAATTTTTTATAATTAAATTTCTAATTTTCCATTTAAGTGTGCCATGATGGTTCCGATTTATTCCAATCGAAATTCCGTCAAAAATACTAAATTGCGTTTTTTATGAGCAAATAAAGTTCATCGTAATCGTTTTTGGGGAAAAACTCAATTTTTTTCAAATGGAACCATATTGGTAACGTGGTACCATTTATTAGTCTATTAATAAGGAATTTATCAATACCTGGAATTGATTTTCAAGACGATTAAAATAATTTCTCGCTGGACATTGTCTATCAGGATATCGGTCGGCATAAAGGTTTCTAGCCGCAACGGCATTTTTCCTACATTCTCCATAAATAATTAACATGTCTACTTTTTCATCCCTTGTATAAATGTGCGGCATTTTGAACAAAAATAACAAAAAATGTTAAGACTTTTCAAATAGGTATACAATAAAAACACCGATTAACCAACAAATATTTATTTGACAATCTGAAGAAATTATTTCACTGTTTTCAAAGCCACCTTAATAACTTCTTAGTATCAAAGTAGAACAAATAATTGTATTTTCTTATTTTCTTTTAGCTGTAATTTTGATTGTATTGATCGCACATTTTATTACCAGGTACGGATAAATTCCTTATTAATAGTACTAATAAATGGTACCACGGTACCAATATGGTTCCATTTGAAAAAATAGATTTTTACCCCAAAAACGATTACGGTGAACTTTATTTGCTCATGAAATACGCAGTTTAGTATTTTTGACAGGATTTCGATTTTTTTAGTATTAGACGGGTCAATTGGAATAAATCGGAACCATCATGGCACACTTAAATGGAAAACTAAAAATTGAATAATAAAAAAATTCAACGTTTGAAATGTCACTTATGTGGTATCATTGGATTCAGAAAATTATGCTGATTTCAGAAATGTAATAATATACAGGGAAGTTGGTATCACTTCCGGCGAAGACGGAAGCGAAAAAAATCATTTATAGGTTAAAAAGTGCCGTTAATTATGTACATGAGATATCCCAAATATCAATCTATTACCTCTGAAATTAACGGAGATACGGAGGGTGTACCATGATCCTGTTACACCCGGTAAATAAGGTGGGTTACTAAATATAACTGAAATAATCACAAAAATATCAAATGCCTCCTCTATTTACGTACCTGCTTTGTAAGGATACTAAAACCGATGTGATGGGTCTGAAGCTAGTATTCAGTCTCTAATGTACATGTCAAGCAATGCCTCTAATATTTTTAACAAAACAGATACTAGACTAGATTTATTTAACCCATGGACACTGTCATCGTAACCCGTCTGGCCCTCGGGATAAATGCCCAACCTCAGTATGAGTACCACCCTTATTGGCTTTCAATTCGTTATCACAGTACTCAGTGATAGGCTGGTCCTGATTTACACCAATCAATAGAGCAGAAAATGAGTGATTTTTTAACAAAAATACTAGCAGGAAACCGACTGTGCTATCACATAAAAGACAGTCCGTAGTTACATTCTTTTGTTTTCGACTTGCAACTGTCATTTATTAATTCGCTCTAAACATATGAATACAAAAAACGTGTTTTTTAGGTGTTTTGCTTATAAAATATAAACTGATAGAGCAATCTTGTTGCTTCAAAGAGAAAAATTGTAGATAATTGAAATACTAACAAAATGAGATTTTTCACGACCCAACTGGATTATTCGTAACGGAAAAAATGTGGAAAAACCGAAATATTTTGCGATTTTTTGAAAAATTCATAACTCCACCATTTTTCAAGTTGAAAGGTTGGCATTTCTCAAGAGAGTACTGAATCATGTGTACACTAAACAGGCGCTATCCTACCATTAGTTTTGGCACAATTGCAACTTAAACTTTTTTTTGCACCATCTTGCAGCGTGCCTGAATACTCTAGTGCTAGTCCGATGCTAATTTCTCAAACAGAGTTCGAAAGGAGAATTATAGTACCACAAAATATATATTCTCATTTCACGCTACAATGCTGCGAAATAGGTAAAAAATGCTTGCAAACATGTCTAAAAACGGCAGGGCCAGCGTAAGCAGTCGAGTAGCAGGAGAGAACGGTTACGGTTACAAGATAGTACGCTTCCCTTTATCTCTCGGTCTCTCCTACTAGTTGAATTATCATGCGACCCTTCCATTCGAAGAATTTTCTCATCTCCGGTCTCTCCTACTACTATACCGCTTACACGGGCTCGACCGTTTTTAGTCATGTTTGCAAGTATTTTTCACTCATTTCGCAGCATTACTGCGCAAAATGAAAGTATACGTTTTGAGATAACTACTATACTTCTACTGTCAAAATGTGATTGAGAAATTGATTTCGGACTAGCACTAGAGCATCCAGGCCGCTGCAAGATGGTGCAAAAAATATTCAAATTGCAATTGTGCCAACACTTATGGTCTGACAGCGCTAGTTTTGAGCACACAAAGTACACATGAGTAAATACTTTCACGAGGGCCAACCCTACAATTTGAAAAATGGCAGAATTATGAATTTTTAAAAAAATTGCAAAATTTTAGGGAGCAACCAGAATGCTGTATTAGTTTTCATTTTATAAGCAAAACTCTAAAGAGAAACACGTCTTATTGTATTTAAAAGTTTATAACAAATTAATAAATTACATTTGGGAGTCCAATACATAATAACGGACTGTCTTTCATGTGATGGCAGAGTCGGTTTCCTACTAGTATTTTTGGTACGAAAAAAATCCTCTATTGATTGGCCAAATTATAATTACAAGTTTTTTATAAACAAGTTTCCCTTGGATTTTCAAAATTATCAACTTCTGAAGAGGGCATTCCGAAACGATATTTCTCGAATGAGAAGGCACGTAGGGCAGAAAAATAAAAGAAACAACCTTTTCCTGGATCTTGACACTCGTTTTGAATTTGGAGCTTCGAATACAATTATTGGTTTTTAATTTTTGCTCATTAGATTGTATCTGGTACTATGATTGATTAAATTGATGAACTGAATGAGTTATACATTGACTCCAAGATAAGGTTGTCCACCATGGGGATATATGAAACGGTAATAGACACAGTGTTGGTAAAATAGAAAAAAAGTAGCTTAACAGAAGACCATCTATATGGAAGTATAAAATTTTCAAAACTATTCTGGATTTTCAGAATACTTTGGAAAAACTGAATTTTTTCATTTCTCATCTCATTTTTTTGAGACATTGTCGTCAGAAGTGGGACAAAATAAAATTAATGATTTTATTGAAAATATTAACAAGATGATCATAAAGTCAGTTGTGGAATCATCTGAGACTGAAAGATAAACTCTAGTCGCTATTTTCCATCGTACAAGATAACCTCTCTTGGAAGGGATTCATGTTGTGAAGGAAAATTTTCAGTGTCCATCGTGGCTTTAGTCGGGGAAGTAGTTGTTTTCTGTTAGATATTACAAAAGATAAACTTCAATTTATCGTTATTTTTTCCATTTTCAGAGGAGCCATGTATTGGTTCAATTGGTTCAATTGAGATTGTTTCCCTTTAAAAAATAGTTCTTCACAGAAACTTCTTATATACATTTTTGTGATGATACCAGTTCTACTACCAGGCGTTTCATCTTTTCTTAACGTAAGTTGAATAACTGAAAAAATATATAATCTTATTGATCAAAATAATCAATTATGAGTATATCCTAGGGTGATAACAATTTCGAAAATCGAATTTGCATTTATTATTTATACAGTGCATTCCATTTAAAACAAGCCACCCTTAATAACTGTTGGTACAATTATTTTCGGGAAAAATAAAAAAACACGTCAGCAATAGTATACAGGGGGACACATTTTGACATATTCACGTTTGATCTAGCTTTCCCTATCGCACTCCAAGAGCATTTCACCAATTTTATTTAAATGCATCACCCTATATTGTTTCACATTATCAGATGCTCCATGATGAGCAGATTTTAACAAAGGATGAAACATATGGTCTGAAGCTTATGGTACGGGAGCTACAAATTATTTGAGTAGGAAACGAGCCAACCTGAATAACTTTTGGAACAATGATTTTCAGGAAAAATAAACACATCAACAATAGTATACAGGGGGACACATTTTGACATATTCTTATTTGAAGTTACTTCCCTTATCACACCCCAGAGCATATCACCATTTTTAGTTTGAGTTATTCAGGGTGGCTCGTTTTAAATGGAATGCACTGTATATGTTTCCAACCATTGTCTCTCAATATTTCACATATTTCTTAATCGTGTAATGAAATTATAATATTCAATTCCAAAGTAAACGTATCATCCATATATGATTTCAAACATTGTCTCTCCAAAGTTGTCCTGGTAGCAGACAAAATAATTATTTACACACGTTAAAAGGTAAGAGCTGCGTCTTCCCTAGCTCACACAAGTATTTAGAAGATTTCTGAGGGTTGCACGTAGGGGTGCAATCGGTTGACGGAATTAACAATTTTAACAACAATATTCTTTTTGAAAAAAATGCATTTATAGTATTTTTTACCTATCGGTATAATCACAAATATTTTGAATGACCCAGTATAATAGAAAACGAAGTCCTTTCAAATAAACTAACATGCACGATATTGGAGAACTACAATTAAATTTACAGCTTTCTACTAATCCAAATACCGCAATAATAAACATTTGATTGAAGCTATGATTTGGCCAAAAATAAGGAAATCAATGAATTTTTCAAATATACCAAAATTATTGGACAGCAATAGTGAAGCAAAAAGGAAAAATATGCAGAAACAGACACCACGCAGTAGATCTGTTCAACCTCTACCACTTTGAGAATCTTTCTAGATTCGGCAGTTCTATATTTTTTTTTCATGACTCATACGAACCATACTTCATCATTTCCTCTAGACCATTTTGTCAGTGTATCAGCTAAATTTGTTCATTTCTTCCATAATGTCTGAAGTATGCAACTGCTCCAAATATTTTTTCACTGCTATCACAGAATATGTTTAACTAGACTGAAGAAATAACGGTACCAAAATAATATCTAGGAATTTCCGTATGTATTTCTTTTTCAAGTTGATAAAGTACTGTGCTGGACCAGTTACTCATTCCACAGAAGAGTTCAGTTCTCAGAAATGGTGTTTCAGCGCCTTTTCGCCAGTACGTCTGCTATTTCATTGTCCTCCACTCCATTGTGTCTCGGAACCCATAGGAGGGTAACAATATTGCTCTTACCTAGCTCATTCAGTTTCGATAGGTACTCCCAAACATCTTGGAGATTAAATGGGAATTCAGAGCATTAATTGATGCTTGGCTATCTGGAATGATGACAATATCTTGTCATTTCTCATTTTTCATTTCAGCAAGTGGAATGAATAAATATTTTACATATGAAATTGGGCTTTCTTGGCGAAAGACCATAATTCTTCAATGAAAAGTGGATATTTGGAAATCCTGTTTTTTGCAAATTTCCTATACAGTAGAAGTTTTGTCGGCAACCATGGAACAGAAAATAATCCAACACCAAAGTGCAAAGTATGTTCATGTAGAATGGCTTTGCCAGATGTTGTGCAGGGATGATTCGGCAGTCGTATGATAGGAAATTTTCGATAGTCCATTTTTCATTGAGAAAATTATGGTCTTTCTCCAAGTAAGCCCAATTCTATGTAAAATATTCATTTATTTTATATGCTGCAATATTTCTCTGGACTTTAAATTGAAGTCTGGGCTCTTTTTGGGCATACTTCTAGTGGTTCTATAGATGGCTCTGACGCCTATTCTCTTAGTTGGTGCTGAAGTTATAGTAGGACCACTTGATAAAAGCGAATAGAAATCAATTGCAGGTTAACGGATGGCAGCATTAGCTCTCCGTATTGACCAGGTCTGCACTGATTGTTATTTTTTTAGTTAAAATTGTTACTTCCGTAAACCGATTTCTTCCCTACGCGCAACCCTCGGAAGTCTTCGAGAGACCTGTGTGAGCTAGGGAAGACGCAGCCCTTACCTTTTAACGTGGGCTGTCATGCACGAGAACGATGACCATGCGGGGATTTGAACCCCCGACCATTCGCTCCAAAGGCAAACGCTCTACCAGCACGGCCACCATGGCCCTTGATTGGTTGAATCGTGAAAGTGGTCTGCAGATGTAACATTTTTTTGAATTGACATTAGATAGTTGTTACAGGAAGCATTGCAAAGTGTTTCTTTGTAGAATGGCTTTGCCATGTGTTGTGATGTTTTTACAGTCTTATGGGGCTGTTGGACTTTTCACTATTAAATGTTTGCCGACAAAGTTCTTATTGTATAGGAAATTTGCGAATGACTGGATTTTCCAAATCTTTAGGAGGTGAAACGTTATTCAATTTTTTAATTACATTCACACCAAAAGTACCAAATATTCATCACTTAGATGTGTTGCCTTGTATAAAATTATTTAATTTTGACAAAAACAGATGTATTATCTTCAAACCTGATGAAAATTGAGTTTTCAGCAAGTTTTGATATAGTATCCGAAACGCCAACAATTTTTGAAAAAAAGAAGAATATTTTAGTTAGTAATTTTTTCAGATATGCAAATCACAGAATTCTAAACGTAACTGACAAAATTAAATAATTTTATTCAAAACAATATATAGTCTTCTAAGCGCAGTACCTTGTCAAGGCAAGTTGATTCAGTGCCCTTCTAGACTTGTACAGATTTCCTTGAATTAACATTCTTTCAGAATGAGGATGGTTGAAATTCCCATAAAACCATGTCGAAAAAGAAATGTCCTGCGTAAAACCAAACGTTCAATCAATAATAAAATTCAATACAATTTAATTGACAGAAAATTCCCCTGTTCAGTTCAGCCTTCTTTATCAGTTTCGCCTATAATATTGACAGTTCATGATGAATTTCTTTATTATTGTACGATGTTTTGAAATCCAATATCTGCTACGTAATTCAAAGATGAACGTTTGCTAGTATAAAAGTCCATAATCATTTTCATTGTATGTTGGTGATGTCTAATACTACAGATTCCTTTTCATTAACAACAGGAATAGTGTCAATTCGTAAAATTCTACTGCTATCTCTGAGGTTCTCGTCTCTGTAGAATTGTTTTGTACTCATGTTTTGCGATCGTTGGGAAATCCTGAATATTGAACATATTTCCTACTCGGAGACGGAAATAATAGTCAGTGACGTATTCTTAGCTCACAACCTCTCTTTCTCCTCCGGAACACTGCAGAAATGTTCGTGATCGGTGGCTATTCATTAGATATTTACATGTCCTATGTTTTTCTGTTGTTCCATCTTAACAGTTTCTTCAAGATTGACCCGTCGAGTGTCGAGCTTAGTGTTCACACTCCTCTGTCGTCACTTCGGAGACATGCAGAGCTCTTTCAACGAACGAAAAAGCTTTGTAACTCGTATTCTGGGGGGGGTGTTCCCAGATGCATGCAGCATTTATAAATTGAAAAAAATCTAAAATTACTACCTCCTTTACCTGTACTACTGTTCTCACGATATTCTCAGTATGTTTTACCTTTTAGTGGAAAACAGAATGAATTAGAATTCCGTGAATGATTGAACTAGAGTCCGATGCTCAATGCTTATAATATGCGTATTTATTTTTCAACAAATAGGTACCCCTCTCCAAGAATCCACCACTGTGAGGCGCTAGACAACTTGACTGTTGTTTATTTTTTCAGAAGAAATTAATTTTTCACGTTCAAGCATATACATACTTATACCTTATATAAATATTTAATTTTTATTCGTTTAAGGGTAAATTGTTTAGTTGAGAAATCATTAAGTTTCGTGTGACTTGTTACATCAGCGTGAACGTGCCCTCTCAATTCCGTTTTTTCACTCCTGCGTCGGACGTCTAGTGTGTTGTATTGGTTTTTGTGTAATTCACAGATCACTATTGTTTATTGTATCGCAATAGCTCAAATTGCGATAGTTCTTGAAAAGCGGCTAATAAGGTGAGTACATATGATTAGTTCATTTACGTATTTTTGTAATAATATAGTTTGATTTGTTGCACACTTGTTAAATTACAAGTAAACTTTCTCCAATATACAGTATATACAGTGTGTCCACTTAGATTGGCTACATTTTAAAACTTTTAAATTTTTTGTTTTGAGAAATAAGAATTTCCACATAAATCGTTCTGCATGTTCAATATCCTTATTTCAGATCATAAATTCCCAAAATATGTCAGTTATACAGTGAGTCCTTGATAAGGTTGTCCACCACGAGGATTCCTAAAACGGAAATAGATAGTTCTAGTTAAATGGAAAAAAAGCGTAACAAAAGGGCCATCTGTCCCGGTGAAATTTACAAAAATAATTTTGATTTTCAAATTATTTAAAAAAATCTGAATTTTTCATTTTCTTTTTTTGTGGTGTTTTCGTCAGAGCTGTACAAAGTCTCCTGAATTTTTCCATCAATTCGAAATTTTGATCTATATTCGATTTTAGAATGTAATGCTCTGTATATTTTTTATTTTTGTATTGTTTCGAGAGCCCTGAGCACCGTAAGGTTATTACAAATAATCAAAATAATGCCACCCCAGCCAACTGTGGTTGAAAAAGTCACGTTGTTTGGAAAACGTAAAAAAGTATTCATATGTTAAATTTTGCAATTTTTGTATTTTTTTTTATTTGACTGCCGTATTTTAATGCTATACCCAGGATTAAACATCAATAGGGGCGCCGACCGGCTGTATAAGTTATTATAAAAGTTATCAACAATAATTTGGTGATTGAAAAATCATGATTTTCTGACCACCCTATATGACAAACTACTGGATGGGATAATGGAAGTTAGGAGGGACTTTGTGTTTGGTGAGCTCCAGTTAATTAGTTTCGAATGGTAGTTCTGTGACCGATATTTTTTAGTTTTGGACCAAACGTTCACAACATACATCAGGAGAAGTTCCAATATAACTAGACAAATTCCATCACTGTGGTAACCAACAATTGTCGAGTAATTGCTGAAGCCTGTTTGAAAAAAAAAACAGAAAATAATTTCTTTACAGCATGGTGTTATTTTTTATTGGAATTTTTGGTAGATGCGAAAATTTCGCGTTATTGGCAACAGTACGACCAATTATGATTTTTTCATTAAATTACTTTCAAATATAATATGATGGTTACGAATTTTTATTTGGAACAGAAAATATCATTGTGTAAAGTAGAGAAATTCAGTTTTCTAGGGACAAATTCATGTAGTTGATTATTTCTTTTGGTAGGCTCCAAATTGGCAAATGAACTGCTGCACAAATCCACCATAAAACCCATTAGTCGAGGAAACTCCAAATTTTGTAAAATGGAAAACTACGTACAAATAATGAACATTGGCGAATTCCATTATCTCAGTAGTACTCTCACATAATTTGGCTGGTTTAATCTTTCTGCACCTGAAAATCAACTTAACAATTGTCGAGTCACCAAAATATAATTGTCGTGAAACTTTCGATTTTTCAGTAGCGGAGGAATTACGTTTTAATGCAGAGTAATGAAAATTTTTTATTAATTCACCAATGCACCCATGAACCTCTGTTGAATTTTTTCTGTTTTAAAATTAATTGAATAATTGTCGAATGCCAAAAATGTATTTGTGGTGAAAACTCCTTATTTTCTATCTTAAGTATCTTTAAATAATACATAATCAAAATATTCTATATAAACATAACTTGGTTGCTTTATAGAACAAGATATAAGAATAAAAGACGCGAATGGCCTATACTGATTTTTATAAGATGGTTCGTTAATGAAAACCCTACTTTTCACACCAGCAAAATCATTTTGTGGAATTTTTTAAACAAGAAATAGTGAAAAATTTTTTTTGTTTTTTTGGAAATACCTCAAAGATTATTCAAGGAATCGTTTTACAGTCGATGGAACTTTTGTAGAGATTTATAAAGCCTACAAAATGGATTCTCATACTACCGGATCGGAGCATTTTCCACTGAGATAATTCGGGAAAACCTCGAAAAAGAGACCATTTCTCATTTTTTTTTTATTTCTATAAATCTGGAGCTGGATAAACGATTTTGCGGAAACTGATGGATAATGATATCTGGTTCGCAAGATGTTTCCTGGAATCCCTTATACAGATGTCTAATAAATGTTGCCTCAAAATTAACCCCACCAAATCAAAAGCACTTCTACTTGGAAGGAAAACAAGTCGTGATCGAATCGTACAACAAATTGATTTGCATATCAATAATACGATTCTGAATCTTTCGTCTTGTGAAAAAAACTTGGGTTTATTTTTGGATGTTGACCTGAGATTTAGAAAACACGTTTCATTCATTATTCAGAAAGCATTCGGCTCTCTAAAAATGATCTATTCCAACAAAGGCATGCTTAACAGAAAATGTAAGATATCTCTATGTGAATCCCTTGTTTTATCCAAGTTTAACTATGCTAATTGTGTATATGGTCCTGCCCTACTTGAAGTTGATCGTAAACGCCTACAATTGATTCCAAATTCATGTGTTCGACTGATTTGTGGTTTGCGTAGACGTGAACATGTCTCAATTGCGTTAAAACAACTAGGTTGGCTCAATTTGAGAGAGAGGCGATTTCTCCACAGATGTGTCTTCTATCATAAAATAATTAATTCAAAATCGCCTTCCTACTTATTTGGCAAAATTCAATTTCATACCCAAGCACACGATGTAAATTTGAGACACTCCAACAATCTCACAATTCCTATGCACAGAACATCATTGTATAAGTCATCATTTTCATATGATATCGCCAAAACGTTTAACAATCTACCTAACGCGTTGAAAAACATTTCATCAGTTTTCACTTTCAAGAAAAAGATGAAAATGGCAATTTTAAACAACACTTGTTTAGCATTTTGAATTTAAATCTTTTGGCAATGATGGCAACAACTACTTATATTATTTTTCTTTTTCTCACCACTTCATTAAAACTGTAATTATCTAAAAAAAACAATAATTTTTCTTTAATTTTTTTTGTTATTTCCTAATTTTTTATTCTACTTTGTTATTATACTTCCTTTATTTTATTTCATAAACTTATATACAGTGTTAGCTTATAACAACGTGTTATCTACAATTAGCATACTTCACTCAGGGTTAAGTGGAAGAGCGCTACTCCTATGAATTGGGCAACCAATTCGAGGAAGGCAAACTTTGCCTTTTGTTCTGCAGGTTTTTCAGCGTTATTGTAATTTTATTGTAATAAGGAACAAGTACATGTAAACCTGCTGCAATAAAAACGATATTATTATTATTATATGTAGTTTTTGCACAATCGCGTTATAAACAATTTAAGGGCACATCTTGCGCCGATTTAAGGGAAATTGTCGTATTCAAATTCTGTAAGCGGCATCTGGAAGTAGAGATCAATATCTACAATTTCTATGTTTTGGATTTTCACCTTAGGAGTAGAAAATGTGTTGAAAATGTCTCTGAAAGTTGATCAAACGCTTCGGGTGCACTTTGAAGCATTTATAGTAGCTTCCAGTGACATTTTCAACATATTTCCCACTTCTCAGGTGAAAATCCAAAATATACAAATTATAGATTGATCTCTACTTCTATATGCCATTTACAGAATTTGAATAAGATGATTTCCCTTAAATCGGCTCATTTAAATTGTCCTCACATTGTTTATAACGCGATTGTGCAAAAACTACTTATTGGACAGAAACCATCTTGCGCACAGTTGAACCACATGTTATTATCTATCAGTTTCCGCAATATTGTTTGTCCACCTTTAGATTTATAAAAATTATGAATTTCTGAAAAATGGTCTCTTTTTCTAGGTTTTCAGTGGAAAATGTACCGATCCGATCGTGTGAAAATTAATTATGTAGGTTTTATAAATCTCTACAAAAGTTCCATTGACTGTAAAACGATTCTCTGAATCTTCTCTGAGATATTTTCAAAAAAACAAAAAAGTTGTTATTTTTTCACTATTCCTTGTTCAAAACATTTCACAAAGCGATTTTGCTGGGGCGAAAACCAGGGTTTTCATTCACGAACTATCTTAAAAAAGTAGTATAGGTCGCTTGCGACTTTTATTTTGTGTGAAAAGAGCTTCTTATATTCATTATTATTCATCTACAGCTTGGCCTATTACAATTTCTGCAAAAATCAACTCATTAATTGGATGGTGCTATGCAACAATGAGTCAAGCCACCTTTTTAATAATTGAGTTATCAAAGTCATTGGACTCGACAAGTGTTATTCTACAATAGTACTAAGCCACATTCCATCATTCCATGATCTGCTAAACTATTTTGATATTTTTTACGAAACTAGCTGACTGTGGCTTGATTTATTATTGCATGACATCATCCAATTATTGTCGACAAAAACATATTTGACTTGAACATACGAAATTTCCTGAAGCCGAACGACTACCTGTAGATGGCAAAATTCTATCATTTCCAGTCTCTCGACAATTATATTTTGGTCACTCGACAATTTTTTAGTGGATTTTTGGATGCAGAAAAAATAAACCAACCAAGAGTTGTCAGTACATTACTAAAAAAGTAGAATAACTGCATTATTCATCATCTCAAGGTAAAATAGACTTTTCACGACAAAAATGTTTTCGACATTCGACAATTGTTCAATAAATATCCGACCAGAAAAATTATAATTAGTCATCATACAGTGCGTAGGTAGGTACTGCCGAGAGACTGGAAATGATAGAATTTTACCAATTACCAGTCTTTCCGCTTCAGGAAATTAATTTCAGCTGTTCACGACAAATATGTTTTGATCTCTCTATTGAGTTGATTGTTGCAGAAATAATAGAGAAACCAAGTTATGTGAGTATATTATTGAAAAAATAGAATATTTTGATTATTCATCATTCAAGGATACTTTTCCAGCTACCAAAAATAAGGAGTTTTCAATTCAATACAAATACATTCATGGCATTCAACAAATATTCAATAAATTTTGAAAGATAAATCTAACAGAGGTTCATGGGTGCATTAACGAAACAAATTTCCGTTACTGAAAAATCGAAGGTTTCACGACAATTATGTTTTGGCGATTCGAAAATTGTTGAGATGATTTTCAAGTGCAGAAAGAGTAAATCACCCAAATTTTTTACTACTGAGTGAATGGAATTCTCCATTATTCAATATTTGTACGTAGTTTTCCCTTTCAAAAAATTTTGAGTGTCCACGACTGATATGTTTTAGTCATTTGCCAATTGTTTAGTGAAATTTGGAGCCTACCAAAAAAAAATAATCAACTACCTGAATTTATCCCTAAAAAACTGAATTTCTCTATTTTTCACAATAAGTTTTTCATTCGTTTCAAATAAAAATGGATGACCAATATATATTTGACAATAATTTAATGAAGAAAGCATAATTGGTCGTATATGCATGTGGTGTTGCCAATAACTTTCGACAAATAGACAATTACTCGACAATTGTTGGTTACTACAGTGATGAAATTTGATGTTTATTTGTCTAGTTGTATTGGTAATAAAAATAAAAACAAATTGTGCGACTATTATGCTTCGTTCACGACAAATTCTCGATGATTACTGGAATAGGTCTCATCGGTTTCGTGTCAAGTGGCTTAGAAAACTTTATATACATATCAAACAGGCTCTTAAACGGTGTTGAAGACTCGTAAACTATTGCGAAGGTACTCACTGAATATTCAATTTCTGATTTTTTTATAGTTCTGGTTCAAATTATTGAGCATGAATTAATTAACTTAACAGTCGGTAAGGAATTATGTCACGTCACTAAACCCAATCTCCTGTAATTCTGAACCTGATTTGGTGCTAGGAAATCTCTCGGTTCTTAATTATATTTAATTGTCATGTTTCAAAATTGTATACAAAATTTTATAAGAAACAAATAATTAGACCTTAGCCTGTTTGTTTCAAAAATAAATAAATAAAATAAAAATATATTATTAGTTTCCAAGGGATATGACTTTGAAACCTCAGAATAAAAAATTGACAATCTGTAGGATATCTGTATGAGTCTTTTATATCAGCATTCTTTTAATTTTTTTGCTAAAAGTGCTGTTTATTTCACAATAAACGTTATTCCGAAGTATGCCCATTATATATACCGGGTGGCTACGGAAGTATTGCCTACGGAATATCTCAGTTATTGTATGAAGTAGGTTTGTGAAATTTGGAGCGTCTGACCGGAAGTAACATCAACTTTCTTATTTTAAATGAAAACCCTATTTTTTTCCTTTTCGCTTTATTCAGCATTCAATTCCCTTTCTAATGACATATCACAAGTTGGTATCTAACCAGAAACTAGATCAGAAAAAAATTATTATTGAAATTCACCGAGTAGGCCGTGGAAGCAAAATGAAAGCCAAAAATTGAAAAGTTGGCTATGGAAACCATACGTCACTTGATAACAGTTGCTACTACTGTGATATTTTATTTTCATTCGTCGGCGTTATAAAAAGCCGCCAAAAAAAATATTGGAAAAATTGGGAAAAAAACAATACTCTGTAGGTCCATAACTTAAATAGGAACATACAACTTTTTCTTGCCTGTACTATTCAGCATAACCATTCCTTTCTAATGATATAATAGAAAGTAATTTTTTGAAATGAAATACCAAAACATCCAATTATTATTCTTCAAATAACGAAAAAACAGATTTATCGAAAAAAAAATTCAAATTGATAGGATTAAAGATAAAATAAATTCAAAACAAATGTTCGAAATGCATTCCCTCAGCGTCAATACATTTATTGACTCTGGTGATATTTTCATGTAAAACGTTTCTCAACATTTGGGGCGTGATATCTTGGAAAGCTCTACGAATTTTTACTTCTAGCTCATGTAGAGTTGTAGGCTGTGTGGAATACACCGTATTTTTAAGATGCCCCCATAGAAAAAAGTCGCACGGAGTAAGATCAGGTGACCTTGGTGGCCACCTGACTTGACCATGGGTTGTTATAAGTCTCTCTTGAAAGCGATTTTGAAGATAATTTCTCGCTATTCTTGAATTATGCGGAGGGGCGCCATCTTGCTGGAAGTACATTCTCTCAGTTATTTCCGCTGGTAGGTTGTTAATGAATTCCGAAATTTCATTCGTTAAAAAATTAAAGTATCTCTCTCCGGTTAGTTGGCCTTGAAAAAGAATGGGGCCAACAATATGAGTTCCAACTATTCCTGCCCAAACATTCACACCAAATCTCTCCTGGAAGCCGCCTTGTCGAAACCGGTGCTCGTTTGCTATCGCCCAGTACCTGGAACAAAAGACCGTTCACACTTTTAGCACTTTACACTTCGACTATCGACAATAATCCAAATAAAGTACAGTACCTACCTTGTATTATTCCTGTTAAATAATCCATTGTTGGTAAATCTTGACTCGTCCGTAAACAAGATATAATAGTTAAATAGGTGATTCTCAGCATTTTGTCGAAGAAACCAATTACAATATTCCAGGCGCCTTTCACCGTCATTCTCATACAAATGTTGATGCAACTGATACTTGAAGGATTTCAATCGATGTTTTTTCAAAATTTTCCTAGCAGAGTCCTTACTTATAGCTAATTCGGCGCCAATCTGCCTTGAGGAAATTGTGCTATCATATTGTACTAAAGCTAATACATTAATTTCAGTTTCCTCATTAATAACAAATGCTTCTTGGTCTTCGTGAACATCAGGCTCAGTTCTTAATTTTTCTTCAAGCCACTGGAAATACCTTCTTGACGGTTGCTGCCTCCCTGGATATCGCTCAGCGGCATAAGAATTTTTTAAACATTCACCATAAATGAGAAGCATGTCAATTTGTTCGGTTCGTGAATAACAGGGCATTTTTAAAATATTCCACTAACTGATTTCGATTTCCAAACCCTTTTAAAATGGCAGAATCAAAAACACTACTTCGAACGTCAAAATAATATGGATAGCAGCGTTCGTGACAGCTCTCATTTCTTTTTTGTTTCATTCCAAAATACATCTTAATCAGCCTACTTGTTAATATTTTGGTTCGAATGATTATTGCAATGGAATGATTATTCTGAATAGCACAAACATCGTCCATAGGTAGATATTAGAATATCTATGGACGATGGCACAGACCAAGTACGTTTATGTTCCTATTTAACCTAGAACCTACAGGATATAATTCATCATTCCACATTATCTTTAATTTTATTTTTGCGTATGGCGATAATCTGTTTTGTTATTTGAAGAATAATAATTGGATTTTTCGGTATCTCAGTTCAAAAAATTATTTTCTATTATATCATTAGAAAGGAATGGTTATGCTGAATAGTACAGGCAAGAAAAAGTTGTATGTTCCTATTTAAGTTATGGACCTACAGAGTATTATTTTTTTCCCAATTTTTCCAATATTTTTTTGGCGGCTTTTTATAACGCCGACGCCGACGAATGAAAATAAAATATCACAGTAATAATAATTTTTTTCTGATCTAGTTTCTGGTTAGATACCAACTTGTGATATGTCATTAGAAAGGGAATAAAGCGAAAAGAAAAAAAAGTAGGGTTTCCATTTAAAATAAGAAAGTTGATGTTACTTCCGGTCAGACCGGAAGTTAACTTCGACATGTCAATATGCTCAAATTCTAGCTCTTATGTCAGTATATCGACGCTCCAAATTTCACAAACCTACTTCATACAATAACTGAGATATTCCGTAGGCAATACTTCCGTAGCCACATGGTATAGACAGCTAATGATGTGTACAGTGAGATTATCACACGGTACGCTTCTGAAAATTAAGAAAATTCAAATATTTATTTAACATCCTTATGTAAAAAAATCGCCCAATAATTATTTGATACTATTATGTATTAGATGACTTCTTCATCTGGAAATAATCTTAAATTATTATCCATTTCCTATGAGTATATTTTGAAAGTAGAGTAGGTATTTACATCTTGAACATTTGTGATTTGGAAATAATTTTTATTCTCCTCCGTAACCGATACTGAATAACTAACTTCTATCTGAAAACATTAAACTCAAGAGTTCGTACATAAAGAGCATAAGTGTTTGTTGAGTCTTCGATCTATTTGTTTATCGATCCTATGGATTGTAGTCTCTTTACATTCATCGCTTGCCACAGTGCCGGCGGCCGACAGTTTTGCCCATTCACAGAAATTATTTTTATTCTTTTTCGTATGACTATATGAAAAAAAAAACAATTTCGTTGTCAAAAAATGTTTCCGCTTTCTTATAATAAAAGCTGTTTTGCATTGATAAATACCCTGTAATTAAATTTCCTTAATTTCTGGTAATATTCACCTGGTGATCAGAGAACCCTTTATGAAAATTTCATTGTATAAAAATATTTTTGATACCTGTTGTAACATATGTAGATAAAGCCGTTACTATGTGATATAAAGTAAAGATATGCGAAGAAAAATGTGACTTTATGAGTAATCCAGCACCAAATTTCAATTTGTTGATTTTGAAAAATAAAACGATGAACATTTCAGTATGCTACTTGGTTTGTTCAACTCTTAATTTTATATGGTCAATTATGGATTTCATTTCAAGTAATGTTCAACTCCCCCTATATCTAAGAATACATTTTCAAAAATCAGTATTAAGTTGAAGCTTTACGGGTAGGCATTATTAGCTGTGCAAAACATTTACATTTTTCTAAGAGCACTATAATTTTCGAAAATGGCCATTTTCCAACTTCAACAACTTGTATCTCGCAAACTAGTCATAGGATTGAGTTGTGCCCATGGACACATTTGTTCATGTTATCAAACTCTTCAACATAAGAAATATTCGTAAAAATTAACGGTGAAAATTTTTTCTAGACTTTTCAGCTGGAAAAGCAAAGGAGACAAGAAAGTAAAAACTCCTGCCCATTCCATATACAGTGTCCTTCAAATAGTTGGCATCACATTGTACATTTTGTATCAATAATTTATTTTGAAATTCGACTTGGATGGGATCACGTGTCTTTCGCTGTCATAAGTAATTTTTTTTTCAAGTTATCGCTTAGACTTATCGTTTTGAATAAAAAAAAGTTGTTTCTAGTAGTACAGCAACAAGAGTTCTAGGCCACTTTGAACAAAAAAGATTCCCTAAGCTTGCATGGATAAAAAGCCACCAGCCATCTTCGGATTCGAAAGCCGTAAACCAACCGATATGGCTATGAGACCATGTTGATAATGTAGATTTAAATGTTGGTTATACGTTTGGTGGATGACGTGCGCTGATAGATGTTTTCTTAGTACTAGAAAAAATATACTACCACAGAAAAAAATGTACTGGGTGTCTCACAAAGAATTTTACTATCTGAATGGATGTAGAAATAAAACTTATTATACAGTATGGCTCATAGTGGGTGTACAGAGTGGCGCATAAAGCATTTTTTTAGATAATATTCGCGTTATAGCAGTCGTGCAAGCATTCTTTACCCAACTGCATAGGGTTTTTTGAGTGTTATGGTGTTTTTGCTTGCCTACAGTCTTTGAAGGAGCCATATGATAATTGGGCTATTTAGAATAAAAATTTAAAAAAACTTCAAGACTAGTTTATATTATTGTGGTAGGGTGGTAGGGTATGTTAATAGCATTCAATACTCAAAATAATTAGTAGTAAAATGACTTCTGAAGAGTACATATCTAAAATTGTGGAATTCAGTAGACGTGTGAGAGAATTGAGTAAAGATATTAAATTTTATGAAGATAAAAAAAACGTTGTGGAGCAACTTAGTAATTTAGCTATTTGGGATAAGGTATTCGAACGTAATACACCTCAAACAATATACCCTTGCCGAAGGATTGAACCTCACCTACATCATGGTGCTACTGAAGTCAACCTTTGTACTCCTAACTGCAATCTTGAATGATGTTCTATATATAAACGTACCAACAGGAGTGAAATACATTGCAATATGTTTGAGAACAGAAGAATTCAATCGTAGATGTAATAGAACAGAATGGCAAATGATGAGTTCGACTTCAATGAATGGAGGGGAACTCCCAGTATTTGCTACCGATGTTCCGAAGAATATATCTTTCAAGTATAACCTGAAGCTGATATTCCAAGATCTACGTGAACGTGATACAGAAAATTGGTCAACTTTTCAATCAGATATAGATGAAGAAATAAATACCCCACTATTACAAGTAAAAAGGGTAGAATATGAACTTTATAAAAATTTTCTCATATCAGTGTTTATTTTGGTGCTACTTTTATTAAATATTATAGTCGAGAGAAGACTACCATGTAATATTCGTTAAAAATAAATGAAACTTAATCGAAATGAATCATCGCTTTTTTAATCCAAGTCGGCGCAAACAACTTTCCCGTTTTAATTAACATAATCTGAAACTCATGCGATATAATGCAATCGATTGAAGATAAAATTGTTATTCACACATGGATAGTTTTTAATTATCTACATGATTGATTTGCAATTCGAATCTGAAATCGAGCTCATCATGACTTTTCAATCTATTGCGATGTAGGGTCATCACCTAAATCGATATTTTATCGCAAGTCATGATTTTAATTACCATGCATGGATGATTTGCACTGCTGATGTGAAATCATGATCGTTACGACTTAGCAGAAGTTACGGTCTGAAGGTTGATTATCAACAAGTTGTTTGAGGTCAACAAATTTTTTGTATCCATATCACATTCAATAAAAGCAGGATCTGTGCTTGGAGAAGTATCACTCATCACCAAAGTGTAGCAAAGAATAGTACTGAACGCCTTTCTACGCAACCCAACCTTTGAATCAAAGTAAGTTTTTTTACGATATTTAGTGTGTGGAATTTGATTGTTGTGTGCGTTTTTTTCAAAAGTACTCACCCTGTCATTTAGATTACATATGATTTTGTTTCTACACGGATGTTTTATTATTAAAATTAACTGAAATTCAAGTAATTATTTCCATTTGATAGTTGTGTACGTTTTTCCAAAAGTACTTACACATTTAGATAACGTGATTTTGCTTCTATTCAAATATTTTATTATCAAGATTATCTGAAATTCAAACTGTTAACAATCAATTGAAATGATGTTTTTTTTTGATAGATGGATCTTTCAGCTATTAACGAGACTGCTGCAATTCTATACAAAAAAACGGCACCACTGAGAGATCTACCGGTCAATCACCCCCACATCATCGAGGACATAAGAGTGGTTCAGACGAGGTTTGGGGAATCCATAGTAGTAGAAATTGGTGAGCTGAACGTGTTCTTACCGAAACGGGTGACGGAGGTAATAAAGAAGCAGATCCCATTATTCCTTCCTGGGAAATATTCTCTGATCCGCAGAGAAACTGAGGCCGGCAGCAGCAGCGACGTGTTTGAGATCGCAGCCGTATAAAAAATTATAAAAGTGAGTTACATTTTGAGTGAAATATTTGATACAGTATGGATAATTTCAATAACACCCTAACCAAAATTGATGAGACTCTCCTAGAGATTAAAAATAATTTTTCAAAACCATTGACTAGCTTTGCTTTGAAATCAATTAGAGTACATATACAAAAATGTGTTTTAGCACTGAAAAAACGTAAGTTTTCAATAGGACAAAAACGTAAAATTCAAACTAAAATTGGGGAGCTCAAACGGATGCGATTTTACATCAAATCGATGAATGAACATGTTTCTTCTAAACGGAAGCATTCAATTCGATGGGTATCGGTGAATTCAATATTTAATTCCAGAATTCAAACGGGACTTGTTTTGAATTTGAAACATAAGGAAATCAAAGATTTTTTGAATGATTCTTTTAAATTGGTAAAGAGTAAAATTTTGAAAATACTCAAGGGATTTGCAATGTTGAAAGTGAACTTTACATTTTGCGGTGATTTTATCAAGAAGGCAAATGATGCCGAAATAGTAGATCGAAAACACTTCAATACACCTAATGTTATTGTGGACGTAGGAATGGATTTGGGTGATTGGTTCAGAATTGACGTTATCGATGTAATTTTGAATAAATTGAGTGAATTTGCTGAAAAAAATAGTGGGTGGGCTTTGAATAAAATAATTTCGTTAGAAGTCGCAATCAACAAATATGAAATGGGTAATGGTTCCTCATTTATCAGGCTTCCAGAGCAAATTTTGAAGAAGCATGCATGTATAAATATTAAGAATACCGACTTTTCATGTTTTTATTGGAGTATAGTTAGCGCACTCCATCCCATTGAATCTGGAAAAAAACCTTATAGAATTTCATCATATCCTCATTATAGAGCAGTTCTGCATACAGAAGATCTAGATGCACCTATGCCTTTACATCGCATAACAAAATTCGAAAAAATGAATAATATTTCAGTTAATGTATATGCGTTAGAATTGAGTGGAAGCAAAGAAAAATCATCATTTTACACCGTAGTACCTGTTCGATTAACGTTAAAAAAGTTGGAGCGTCATGTAAATTTGCTAATAATCCAAGATAAATATTTTCCAAAATTAAACGATTATGATGCTCCACCTGCTGATAGTGAAAATGTTGATATAAAATACCACTATTGTCTAATAAAAAATATGTCGAGACTCCTATCAAAACAGCTGAGTAAGGAAAATGGCAAAAAATTTTTGTGTGACAGATGTCTCAACTATTTTCGTAGTCAGCAAAATTTAGATGATCATAATACACTTTGTGAGAATATGAATGAATGTAAAATTTCTTTTCCAACATACGACTTTGTTGAATTTAAAAATCATATTTATAAACAAAAATGTCCCTTTGTAATTTACGCAGATTTTGAATCCCTGTTGGAAAAATGTAGAGCGAAAATTTCAGAAAAAACATTAAAGTATCAGCATCATAAAGCTTATAGTGCAGGGTACTATTTTAAGTGTGCATATGATGACTCTCTATCATTCTATCGAGGTTATCGAGGTTCGGATTGTATGGAGTGGTTTGTTAGAGAAATGGCTGATATTGCTAAATGTGTTGAGTCAAAATTCAAGAATATCATACCAATGACAGGTACACCTGATATTGCTAATGTAAGCGTATGTCATATTTGTGAAAAACCGTTTACAAAGAAGGATATAATAGTTAAAGATCATTGTCACTTTTCCGGAGCATTTAGGGGGTGGGCACATCAAGCACCCTGTAATATTAACTTCAGAAAGCTGTTCGTTGTACCTATTGCATTTCACAATCTCTCAGGATACGATAGTCATTTCATAATTCGAGATATCACCAAACATAGTCGTGTGAGTGTACTTCCGATAAATAGAGAAAAATATATTTCATTCACTCAATATGACTCTGAAACCAGTATCAAATTCAGATTCATTGACTCTTTCCGTTTCTTGGGAGCAAGTCTCGATGCCCTCGTATCAACATTAAGGATAAATGATTTGAAGATTTTGAAAAAAGAATTTAGTAGTTTATCGGAACCGAATTTTAAATTGTTGACTCGGAAAGGTGTATTTCCCTATGATTATATTGAAAATGAGGAAAAATTGAACGAAATCGAGTTGCCAAATAGGGAGTATTTTTATAATCGATTAAATGACACTAATATTTCCGATTATGACTACACTCATGCTAAAAATGTTTGGGAATGTTTCAATATCAAAACACTTGGAGAATATAGCGATCTGTATATGCGTACTGATATTCTTCTTCTCGCTGATGTTATGGAGAGTTTTCGAAAGTCATCTATTAAAACGTACTCCCTTGATCCAGCTTGGTATTATACTATGCCTGGATATACTTGGGATTGCATGCTCAAATATACAAGCTGCAAATTGAGAATACTAAAAGATGTTGATATGCTCCTATTCATCGAAAACGCAATAAGAGGAGGAATTTCAATGTGCTGTAATAGGTACAGTGAAGCAAATAATAAATATATGTCATCCAATTATAATCCTGACAAGCCACCAAAGTACCTTTTATACTTTGATGTGAATAACTTGTACGGAAAAGCTATGTGTGAGCCCTTACCGTACGACGGATTTGCTTGGGTTGATACGAACATCGATGTCACATCCATACCTGATACTGCTGAGGAAGGTTATATTCTCCAAGTGGATTTAGAGTATCCTCCATACCTCCACGATTTACATAAAGATTTACCATTTTGTCCTGAACATCGAGTACCTCCGAACTCTAAATTGTCGAAATTAATGACAACTCTTTATGATAAAAAACAGTATACTCTACATTATCGTAATTTGAAGCAAGCACTAGAACATGGATTGAAGTTGGTGAAAATTCATAAAGTTTTGAAATTTAAGCAGATGGCGTGGTTAAAACCCTACATCGAGTTGAACACGCGGTTGAGAACTTTAGCTACAAATGACTTTGAAAAAGATTTGAGAAAACTAGCAAATAATGCTGTTTTCGGTAAGACAATGGAAAACATTCGTAACCACCGCATTGTTAAATTGGTACGAATGTATGAAGGTCGTTACGGTATCAAAAATCTAATTGCAAGTCCTCAATTCCATCAGCGGACCGTTTTTGATGATGAGCTTGTAGCTATTGAACTGAAAAAGTCTGAGTTAATTTTCAATAAACCTTTGTATGTTGGTATGACTATTCTTGATTTATCAAAAATAGTTATGTATGATTTTCACTACAATTTCATGCTACCTTCCATGGGTGTTGCGAAATGTAAACTAATGTATACTGATACAGATAGCTTCATTTATGAGTTGGCATGTGATGATGTATATAAAGAAATTATTTCAGAAAATATTGAAAGATTTGATACATCTGACTATTCCCCAAATAATATATATGGTATACCGCGAGTGAATAAAAAGGTTCTAGGTCTGATGAAGGATGAGGCTAACGGAAAAATTATAACACATTTTGCTGGATTGCGCTCCAAAATGTATAGTTATAAATTAGATATAACAGATACTGATATTGAAAAGGAAAAAAAACGTTTACACAGAAAGGGGGTGAGTAAAGAAATATTAGATTGTGAGTTGGAAAATTTTGGTATAACCAAAAAATCTAAAGGAGTTAAGAAATGTGTTGTTAAAAATAAAATTTGTTTCAATGATTATGTCGATTGTTTAAGAGCAAACAAAGAAAAGACTGTAACCCAACAGACAATCCGTTCCTACGATCATGATGTGTTTTCCATCGAGCAATGTAAAATTGGGTTGAGTCCACATGATGATAAGCGCAAACTAATCACCGACTCATTTGACACAATACCTTGGGGTCATTTTAGTTTGAAATGATTTTTTTTTGTTTCAGATCAGATATTCATAAATATTAAGATGAATTTACAGCAACTTTGCATTAAAACAGTATGTGAAAATCTCGAGTCTGCTGTGAGATTCATCCAAGCATCACCCCTTCCTTTAATATTAACTAAAAAAGTCATTCAAAACTATGCTCAATATAAATGGCGACAGATTATTCGACGCTGTCAGCAGGAAACTGATTATGATGAAGACGCTATGCTCTTAAATTTCGAGCATTTTGACAATTTTCTTTCTTTTAACATGCCTTCCGATTTTCGTACGGCATTATTGAACGTTTATAATCTGGAGCCATTTTGCCAAAATGATTCCTATTGTGTTTGGTGGAAATGTTATGAGATCAAAGAATTTAATATTAAACTCTGCGAAGGTTGTTTGAGAGCTTTTATCGTAGCATTCGGATATAGTCATCCGACAATAAAAATAAGTTTCAGCATAAAACATAGTCATGAAGTTTTTTTAAGTGCTGAACTGCACGCTGCATTTCAACACAGAGCACATTGGTGCCAAGATCGTTTTGATCACATCCTTTTCGATTTGAAGGATCAATATGATTGTATCAACAACTTGCATCTAAATAAAAAGGTTAAATTTTATTAAGGTACCAAATTTTTGTCGGTGTTGGTGTTATTGTAATGAACTCCATATTTGTATCACTTCTTTCATAACGGAATGTAATTCACTTTACTCAATTTATGAGTTCATGTATTTTTTTTTAAACTATTGGACATATGTGAAAATAAATGAATTGAAAAACAACTATTATTTGTGATTTATTTTTCCTTTCTCATAAATATTCAATACAACTATTATTCATAAAAAGAAATCAGTTTCGACAGCATAACTTTCAATTCATCCAGAAGTTTACTACTAGGACATGGAATATCAAACATATTCCAATTGAAGTCTCCTACTTCAACAAGTTGTCTCCGGAACTCATCATACTTGAAGTATGAATTATCTTTGAAAAAATATATGTAACCGTCTATATAGCGGAATGCTGAAGTAATATTGTTGGGGATGTCTGGAAACACATCTTCAATACGACCTCTAGTGATGATTGCTTTTGCAGTGATATCCACCCCATTGAATTCAATAAAGGAAGTATCATCATAGAAGACGTAAGATTTTCCTGCATACGTTTGAAATAGGGCGTTAATTTTAGCATTTGGAGGTACAGAGGGAATTTCGATATCTCTATCAATTTGTAAGCTGGGGAATGCACTTGAATAAAATCTGTTTTTGCTGGCGACCAACAAATTACCGTTACCAGTTTGGAAAATGTGATTTATGCCGTCGGTAGCTAGTTCATTGGGCAGAAAGTCCTCGACTTTTTCAGGTTCAGTAATTTTTTTCTTCTTCCCTTTAATATCCACCTTCCAAAATAAATCCTTCACAATAATATATAATCGAAAGCTTGGAAAGCCTGGTGAGTACGCCAAAAACATCGAATCTGGAGGAGATGTAACTTCACATAGGTTTTTACTGGATCCAGGTGGACGATGAAAATGGTGTTTACCTGTAGTACGAACTGCAGTAGGAGTTTTGTGCGTCGTGGTAGTGCTAGTTATCCGGGTGGTAGTTGCTGATGGGGGGGTATACTTAGGTATAGGAACAAATCGATTTTTACGACCATATAGCACCTCAAGTCCATTGATATCATCATGATGTATGGGGCGAAATTGCTGCTGATACCATGGAAACATAATTGCATTTTCTGTATCACAATGAGCTAACCCTAAAGAATGACCGATTTCATGAACAGCAGTCATCAGTAAATTTGTATATCCATAGGGCATTACACCATCGCCTATATACCAGTTTTCATCACTATCAAAATGAATTTCTCTACAATTGTCAGGTGCTTGAGGAAAGTAAGCATGGGCAAGAATATTACCAGGACCATCAAGAGGGAAACCGCAATAAGCAGTACCCATACATGAACTACGAAATTGATGATTCAGTTTGACGAATGTTATCGTAATATCTGATTTAGGTGTTGTCATCATTTCAAATTTTAAAGTTGATACATTCTCCCACATGTCGAAAGCTTTTTGGAACACAGGAAGGTATTTATTATAATCATTATCATTGTTGAGTGGATAGCGAGAGAAATACCATCTTAAATGCGTTTTATTCCACTTAGTGTGCACTCTATATTCATTTTCTGCATGCTGACATCGAGGTCTTGCGATGAAATTCATTGTTTCATTATTCAAAGTCCCATCCACAGGTAGATTATAACGTTCTTGGAAATCACTGAGAGTTGTCGAAAAATCTGTCTGCGAATTATTACCAACATAACCATAAGTTTCAAGGTACTTCTGCATAATACTTGAATTGCTATCTATTACTGTTACTGCTACAGAGACAGACAGTGTAATCATCAGCAGTAATACTTGATCCATACCTAACGCTAGTATGCATTCGAATGAGTCTACTAAAGAAATAATTATACTTATATGCTATATCGAAATAAAATGCTAATATTTTGCAGAATTTCATTTAATTACATAAGTCATACAATAATTTGTTTTTATAATAGAACAGATATTCTCTCAAAGCGTTAGCGTACATACTATCTAGAGAGGATGCTTGACAAAATCCGTTTACGATTTCTTCAAGAGTTAAATTGGTTTTATTTTCACGTAGCCATGTCCTAATTATATCGAAAACACCTCTATAATAATCACAAAAATTCAAAGCGTCCAACATGGCTATACGATCTGAAAGTACACCCATATGAATATTGAGAACGTTCTTGACATCCTGCTCTGAAAGTTCTATGGTGTGGATGTCTTTGGAAATTGATATTTGCTTGATGTCGTTTTCCATGATCTGAGTGACGTTTACCAGATTTCCACATTGTATGGTGATAGGATTATACTCATCAGGATAATATTCGAATGGAGCTTCGAAGAAATTCTCCCTTGTCGCCAGCAGGATATCAATGAGAGTCGCCCACTCGAAAGTGGTAAAATTGATTTGACGGAGTGAAAACTGCTGTTTCAGAATAATGCATGGGCTGAAGTCTCGAGAGGGACTCAATCCGCAGCGAATCTCATACAAATCCATCGGAAATACTGTTAACAACAATTGATTTTCCTTTTGAGCAGCAGCTTCATACTGTTCGAGTGCATTGTCGATCGCACAAAGGGTTTGCTTATAGTCCTCACCCTCATCGTCACCACTATCACACATTACTTCAATTTCACTAACGCTGCTGCTCTGACTACCGTAATCACTATCGAAAGACATTTTTGATTGAACTGAAAAGTATCCAATTCTTGCAAATGATTTTATATATTTAGATCACGTGGTTGTTGTGATTCTTGTTACTATTTGACTTGAAGTGTGAAACTTTTGAGACGAACGGCCCAGCAAACTTGCATGATTCGTGCTTGTTTTCCATCAAATTCTATACAAAATCAGCATTTTCAACCCAACTGTTATGTTTTGCATCCAGACCAAGCCATTTAACGAGCACCTTTTTGCCTTTTTTTCTCAAAACTTTTTCAACGAGATAAATATCAGGATTGGCAGTTTTTTGTAATTCTTCTTCATAAAACCCTCCTTTGATCGGTGTACCCTGCATATCTTCCAACATGAAGGTCGTGGGGTTGGTGATGTTGATTTTAACAATTTTAAACAATTCAGTCGTCCAATTAGGCGTATACCCTTTTTCAAAAACATGTTTCGCCTTACTTATTCGCACAACATCACCAACTTTGAATTTTCTTGGTCCAACAATTTTCAAGTGGGTGTATGTTGATTTGAGAATTTGTTTTTCGTTGGATTTGTCAATTTCAGATGGTCGCATACCCGTCTTAGTGTGTCTAGTTTCATTGTAGGATTTTGTGATTTCGGGTAATATATTTAGCCATTTGTAGGTACCATTCAAACTAAAATACTTATAGAGTCTTTCTTTCAATGTTCTTATAACACGCTCAGCCATGGCAGCCTTCATGATACTGTACGTATTGTAGTGATTTATTCCATGTTTTTTCATCAAATTCTGGAATTTGGCATTGTAGAATTCCTTACCCTGATCCGTTTGCAGATTTTTTGGACAACGTTTCGTATGTGTCAAAATATCTTCAAACGTTTCGGTAATTTCTTCACCCGTCTTTGTTTTCAGCGGTCTAGTCCACACGAATTTCGAAAAACAATCTATAACAACCAGAATCAGTTTGAAATTTCGATTTTGATGGGCGTACGATCTCATTTCAGCCAAATCCATTTGCCACAAATCATCCAATCCCCTGATGATGGTACGACGACGGAGATAATTTTTTCTAATTGGTTTATGTAGTTCATGTACAAGTTGAATCTTCTCTGTGGAAGTCATAACTGTGGGTAAGAATGGAAAACCTATCAATTTATTACCCTTACTCTTGTAGATTATATAACTTCATATTGCTGTTGTTGAATTCGCCGCAGCGGATTCCATTTGAGTTATTTGTTGTGTGAAATCATACTCCAATTGGGAAAACTTCTTTTTTATTTGTTTGTCTGATGTAACATGAAGCAATTTCATTTCAGCTATTTCTGCCGATTTCTTCAGTATTTCTTCACGGATACTACCAATTTCAGCTTTGAAATTCTTACCGAGTTCATCACATAGAGTAAATAGCTTCTCATAGCGTTCAACGTTCATTTGAGTTGATTGAACTAACTTACTGCTGAGCGTTTCGATTTTTCCACCAAATTCTTTTGACAATGTACTTACTCTAGTATGAATATTTTTCAAATCTCCCCACATTTCAGTTGAGTCGAAGTTTAGTTTGCGTATAGAGCTCTCTAATTGTTTGGTAGCTTGTTGCTCTCTATCAGCTAATACCCCAATTTTATTTTCAATACTTTTTAGACCAACTTGCATCTCATTAACTGAAATAGTTATTATTCTATTGATTTCATCCACATATTCTTTGTTTGCTGCATCCGTACCTCGGGTAGGTCGTTTAACATTACTCAACTTCAAATTGTCAAAGTCTATGTTACCGTCAGGTGTGTGCAATAGTCCACCACTAGGGGGTGTGGAATGCTGCAATTTTCGCTTTCTACCTACGCTACTATCGCTATGACCAAACTTATCGATCGCCATTTTGAAAATGAATAGACGACGTTCAACGTACGCCATTTTATAGAAAAATCATTGAATGATTTCAGCTTCTTTCAGTTCATTGATTATAGCAAGGATTTCATTATCGTGAGAAGAATTTCCAGCTTCTTTAGAGGCAATCAATAATTTGAGTCGTTCACACAATTCATTCGGATCATCCCAATAGATATATTCGGTTGGTTTGGTATTAAATATCATGGATTCTGGAATACGTTTTTGTGGATATTGCAAAACTGTTCTACCACCGCCAGTTTTTCTGCGGCTTGCTGGTGGAAACATCAGGCTGATTATGTGTGTGTATTTGTACCTCTGACTACTTCTTGGATGACCACGGGTATTTTTGTGAACGCTTGATAATTCTAAAATTCTTTTGTATGCTTGCAAATCCTCATTATTATAGTTTTCAGGGAAGTCGAGAAATATCAACTCATATAAACCGGGTGTTCCTCTAACTTGATTCCCATCTATTTTAACATATCCATAGCGTTTGTCAAAATCGATTTCTTTTTGACCTAGGAACCATTTTGAACTAATACCATCATATCTGGGACCGTATACTCGATCAATTTCATCACTTTTTTCCCAATGTTTTATAATGTATGGTTGAGACATCTCAGGATACTGATCAATGTATTCATCTAAAACATCCTGAGATATCGGAAGAACATCCTGTTCACCCTTACTTCCAACAAAAATATCATCGTCATCTGTATCGTAATTTGAACCTGCAACATGTTCGAGTGATAATAATGGTGTTTCCTCTTTTTCTTCAACTTTCTCTGGTTTGGGTTCAGCTTTAGGTTCAGTTTTAGGCTCAGTTTTCAGTTCAGTTTTGATGTTGGTAGCTCGAGATGATTCATTTACTAGTTTCTTTAATGGCATGGATAAAGGTTTGAAAAATTTCTGTAATGACTCGTCTTCCTCAGATTTACCTAATTTTAAAGCTAAATATTTTTTTCGAATGACATTCGCAATTTCATTGATTTTGTTCTTTCGAATGACATCAACTTCTTTGCTTAGCGGTTTCATACTGATAAATGAACGATCACACTCTATGATGAGATACTTATATATTTATCGAATCCCTGACGGTAACGGCCTGCATTCAAATCGAAATCTTTCACAATCACGATGGCTCCAAATCGATTGGAATTCCAACATTCAGCACACAACCTCTTGAATTGATCGAAAGACATGTCTGGTGAAACATGTTCATCAAATACATGCTTCAAATTGATTTCATCCTGTTTAAAAAGAACAATCATATTACAATTGTCTCGAATCAGCTGTTTGGGGATTTTTGAATATGTTTGACAAAGATAGGCGGCATCAATGTTCTTGTGTCTGCACATGGAGTAATATTCACGAATTTTTTGCTGTCCATCACATGCTACATCATCGAATATGAATATGGAATTTGATTTAGCATCGTGGGGGCTTATGATTTCTTCAGTTTCTTTAAACGGATGATAACCAACACCTTTCACTTTTCCCAGTATCTCTTGCACTAGTTGGTATTTGGGTTGATACAATGACTTGGAATATACGTAAATGTTTTCAAATTTAGCACCATTCGGGTGAAATAACAGTGATAAAATGGCGTTCGTCTTTCCGCAACCGCTTGGTCCACAAATAATTGCACGAAATGAGTTGGGTAATAATTTACCATGCTTGCCCTCAATACCAAAATCGTTATTTAAAAAATCTAAATTCTCGATGGGTAGTAACTTCTCTTGTTGAATGACTTCCATGATGTGAATGCAGGCAAAGCGCACCACGGTAATAAATAAACGTATTAACATCATTTCTCATCATTATCCATGTTAACTTACGAGGGTGCAGGTGTTGTCAATTCATTAATCAATAAGCTCCCATTCGAATTACATCTGCCCGGTTACTCGTTTTGCGGACCAGGAACCAAATTAGAGGAGAGATTGGCTCGTGGTGAAACGGGTGTGAATCCTTTGGATAAAAGTTGTAGAGAACACGATATAGCATACTCACAAAGTAACACTTTAGAAAATCGTCATAAGGCTGATAAAGTGTTAGAAAACCGAGCTTGGGATCGTGTTAAATCTAAAGACGCTAAATTTGGGGAACGTGTCGCTGCTTGGCTCGTTACATCAGGTATGAAGGTTAAACGTAAGCTTGGAATGGGAATGCAACCCTCCTTTCAACGCAACATTCTTCAGAAGATTATCAAAAATTGGAAGCCACATCCAAGTAATGTTAAAAAGTCTAGTGCTTCGGCTCTGCGGGTTGCTAAAATGGTTCTACGTCAGGCTGGAGGTCGCAAGAAAATACGGATACCAAGAATAATTCCGATCGATTCAAAGTCTGGGGGAATTCTACCGCTCATACCTATATTTGCTGGACTTTCAGCTTTGGGGTCGCTAGCAGGTGGAGCGAGTGCCATAGCTAAAACGGTAGTCGATGCTAAAAATGCTAAAAAAAAACTCGAAGAAGATCAACGACACAATAAAGTTATGGAGCATTTGGGTTCTGGTTTGTATCTACGCAAAACTCCTCGAGGATTTGGGCTGTTCCTTAAGAAGCAACCGCAACAACGCAAAGGTCGTGGTCTTTATTTGAAAAAGCAAAAAAACTCCTGTTGAAGCTACCTCATCGAGCATTGTATGACAAGGAAATCCGTCTGTATGCCCGTCAACTGAAAATACCACATTTTCGTGGAGTCTTCATGCGCGACACGTTGCCAGCTAGTGGTCCTTGGCAAAGGGAATGCGCTGTGATGAACTTAGATTCTCAGCTGAACAAGGGTACTCATTGGGTAGCTTATAACAAAAACGACAATGCTGTAGAATATTTTGATAGTTTTGGTAATTTAAAACCTCCAATGGAATTGGTGCGATATTTTGGAAAGGGGGTACGAATCACTTATAACAAGAGTCAATATCAGAACTATAATCAGAGTAACTGCGGTCATCTTTGCCTACAGTTTCTACTTCATAATGTCTGAGGGGTATGGAATGATTAGGAAGAAATCTTTGAGAGATTTCACTGACGTTGAACTGAAAGCTTTATCGATCGACTATTTGATACGGAATGCAGGGCCCTGGGAACTGTTGGATGTTTGGCATAAATTACCTGAAGCATATCAACATCATTTCGCTCTGCAAATTCGTCTACCATGTTTCATCCATTATCTCAAGGAGGGTAGATTGTCAACAACATCACTACGAGAGGCGCAGTATCATGGTCCAGTTAGTTCCCAGTATGAATGTTATTATTGTTTGAATAAATGATTTCATTTGATTACATTGTTTTATTGAAAACTTCTGATACTTCAAGACTGATCATCTCTAAGATTGCGTGTATGATGGCGATGAAATCAGAAGCTGAGTATTATTAAAGGTGTAATACTTTTTGGAATGGGTCAGTCATGTCTATGATATTAACGCTAACGAGTCGTTCATCGACGCTTTCTGTTGATTTCACTCCCCCCATTCAGTTGGATTCAGATTCAGAGTACAGTTTAGCTCTACTCAGTTTTCATTCATATAACAGTATACCGAATATTGGGGAAGGTACGAAATTCTATTACTACGAAAACGCTGACAAAAACAAAAGGAAAAGTATTGATATCCCTACAGGTTCATATGAAATTGAGGATATTGAGTCTTTGATTTGTAAACATATTCTACCTAAAACGTTCAAGGGTTCAGCTGAGGAATTTTTCTATCTCAAACCAAATAATAATACGCTGAAAAGTGAAATATTTTGTCTGAAACACTCGATAGATTTCACACCTACAAATAGTTTGGCTCACATTTTAGGATTTTCACCTACTCTGCTGAAACCCAACTTGCATTACACATCTGACCTACCAATCGATATTGTTAAAGTACGCACGATACACATAGACAGTAGCATAACGTTTGGTGCCTTCTACAACGATACACCGGCTCATACGATATACGAATTTGCTGTTGCTGTTGATCCTGGTTTCGCTATTGACGAAACACCGAATCATATCATTTATTTACCTATTTCACATAGAAACGAAATAAACAATATTACGCTGCGGGTTCTTGACCAACATTCTCAACTAATCGATTTTCGAAACGAAGAAATAATAATTCGATTAGAATTGAAGCGAAAGTATGGTGTTAACTATCTATAAGAATCTCCCATCATCATACACACCCCTAGTCTTCACCAAGACCTTTAACCGACGACAACTACTGACGGAGGAAAATAAACTATTCCTGGAATCTCTTGGTTATCATGTTGTCCAATCAGGTGTTCAACATTTTCCGAAAACCACAAAACGATGAGTCTATACAAAAGGTAGAGTGGCGGACCTTCTACCCTTATGTCAAGTCTTTTCGAAATAATGATGTTATCGAAATTAACATCAATCAGTCTGATGCATACGATTCCTTATGTGATAGTCTGCTATTCATTAGCGGAAAAGTTGTGAGAACTGCAGGAGACGGTAGGGTGACATTCGTAAACAATGCAGGTGCCTTCATGTTTCAATCTGCAAGTTATGAGCAAAGTGGTAAAGAATTGGAAGCAGTTCGTGAAGTTGGAATTGTTAGTACTGTAAGAGGCTTTCTCACCTATACTGATGAGGATATTAAACACTTAGCTACTTCAGGTTGGACTTTTCCTAGTAACATGGGAATTATTAACACAGCGCATCTTACGTTCAACATGCTCATACCAATAAGGCATTTCTTGAATATTTTCAACGATTATCAGCATATTTATTACGGTAAACATACTATCCGATTAGTAAGAGCTGGAAATGACAACAACTGCTTTAAAATTGAAGAGATAACTGCTGATCCACTGACAGCAAAGACGGAGGTTAGGCTGGAAATTGAAAATATTGAACTCAAGGTTAAGCGGATCTTCCCTCATGATCAAATTAAATTACAGCTGTTGAAAGCTATCAAAGCTGACACTCCCATCCTCATACCATTCAGAAAGTGGGAACTTCATATGCTGCCATCTCTTACGAAGGGTGCAACGAATGAAATATGGGCCGTTAAGACCTCTTCGTTCCTCGAAAGTCCACGTTATGTAATCGTATGTTTCCAGAAAGATCGAGATTACACCAAAGTCAATGCTGATCCTACAACATTCAGTCATGTGAATATTACAAATATAACTCTAACTTTGAACGGTGAAAATTATCCCAAAGAGAATATGCATTTGAATTTTGCCAAAGGTAATATTTCACAAGCTTATTTCAACTATTCACAATTTGGACTCAGCTACAAAAATACTTATCAACATAATCCTCTGCTGAGCTCCACTGACTTTGTTACCAAGTCTCTTTTTGTCATCGATTGTTCCAGAAGGGATGAGAGCATCAAAAGTTCCAGTGTTGATGTGAAGCTTGAAATTGAAGCAGCCGAAGGTTTTCCTGAAAATACTCGAGCTTATTGTATTATTGTACATGATACGGTCATCGAGCACCTCCCACTCAGCGAAATTATCAAAAAGTGGAATTGAAAATTATCAAAAAGTGGAATTAAATGCAGTTCACCGTCAGTGTCAGTCAGCAAGTCATCATGAAAATAGCTACTGTAGACATTCAAGGTTTCGTTATCGAGCAACAATTCCAACCCAAGGAGATAGCTATTAGGATTGGAGTTCAGTGTAGTAACTTTCTTCTATTACCAAGTAAATCATTCCTTTCTCTAAGTAGAGAGGATCGTCGTGCAGTTACTTATGTGGAAAAAAACATTCATGGTCTGAAATATTCCTCCGGTTTTGTGGAATATCAACAATTGGATAACATCCTCAAGGAATACCTGCAAGATATTGATATCATCTACGTACGAGGTTATCAAAAGAAAGACTTTCTAGTGAACAAATTTCAACAGTCCAACATTTGGTTCGGATCATCAATACCGAGAATTGTAAATTTGGAGGATTTTGATAACACCTCGTGGATGGTCCCAACATTGGATAACGCTGGCGTCTCACCATGTATGAATCACTTCCGAGATCAAGTTCACTACAATTGCAGTCTTCGTAACGTTGATATTATGTACAAATGGCTTTATGATATGCTACCGAAATAGCACATGTATTTTTTTATTGTAATAAAATATTATTTGTACAAATGCTTTTTTATATGATTCTACTGAGCCACATTCACATTCTATGCTCGCTAATTTATAGTTGAAATGACAGCTCGACTGAGTATACTTTCTATGTGGTATCCTACTGGTAAGTCACTCTGTATGTGTTGTTTGTGACGTAATACGAACGTTAAGCACTTTTTCACTCAGTGCAGATGAGATGCATTATATAAACAACAAATTATTACGTATAGGTGCAATGACAGCTCAACTGAGGTAATGCATCTCAGTGTACGTTTTATGTGCCACCCTTTATACCTTTTATACGTCACTCTGTATACCTACTATGAGACATCCTGCGTGTACCTTATGCGACGTACTTTATAATAAGTTTTATTTCTACATCCATTCAGATAGTAAAATTCTTTGTGAGACACCCAGTACATTTTTTTCTGTGGTAGTATATTTTTTTCTAGTACTAAGAAAACATCTATCAGCGCACGTCATCCACCAAACGTATAACCAACATTTAAATCTACATTATCAACATGGTCTCATAGCCATATCGGTTGGTTTACGGCTTTCGAATCCGAAGATGGCTGGTGGCTTTTTATCCATGCAAGCTTAGGGAATCTTTTTTGTTCAAAGTGGCCTAGAACTCTTGTTGCTGTACTACTGTTTCTATTTCAATTTTACACTTATCTCTCAGATTTGAACGTTCTAGCAACTTTTAGATTTTTACATTTTTTCAGATTACTACAAAATTTCTGGAAAAAAAATTCTGTAATTTCAACAAAACTTTTTCATACTAGCACCTCTTATATTTTACCAACTTACAATAACGAATTATCATCAAAAATTTATTATTATTAGAAAATGAGAATTACTGCTGAAAATTGTTGATGCAAAGTATTGTCAAAAGGATACAAAATCATTATTGAAAAATAAAAAACCAATTCTCATGATCATGAATCAAAAAAATCATCGAGTACCTCACATATCTAACCAAAATTTTGGACTTTTTATTTCCACAACTAATTTTATGCAATTATTTTGCAAAAATGTAATTGCTGTGAAACCAGTCATAAAATTGGGTTCGATACGTAAAGTATTTCGATGATTTCTTGATTTGATGAGTTTACACCATCTTAGCACTAACAAAAATCGATGAAAATAAATCTGTATCCTAAATGCTTGACGATATGTCAACTTGGCTTCAAACATTTTCAGAGTTTTCATTTTGTACAGAATATCATATTTCTGTTGATAACTCGTGATTTAACGTTAGTAGCATATTAGAGCTACTGTTATAGGAAAGTTTAGTCTAAGTTACGAATGTTATTACCTATCAATAAAAATAGCAAAAACGTAAAAGTTGCAATAGAACGCTCACATTTATTTTGAGCCATAGATGTAAAATCAAAATAGAAACAACTTTTTTTTATATTTTGAAATACGAACGATTGAGCCCATTTTATGCGACTAGTTTGAAATAAAAAAGCTATTTGTGTATTCAGAGCGCAAAGTGATTGATTGCCGTTCCAAAAAGAGAGTTACCGCGTGACGCGAAGCGCGGTAATCTTTGGAGAGTGACAATGACACTTTGTGCTCGAAATGCACATATGGTTTTTGCTACAAACGCAGCTCTTATACATAAAAACGATAGACACTTCATTCAACATAGGCACATAATATCACCTATGAGAAAATTTACATTCAATAGTATTCCCAAATGTATAAGCTATCCAAATATGCAATAATTTACATCTCTAACAAAAGGAATTAAAAAAGAAAAAACTTGCCTAAAGAAAAATTACCGAGTTCTGAGTTCGAACTCACGCCAAGATCAATAAATCAGATCAGTAGGAAGCATCTCTAACCTTAACACCACCGCAGTTACTTGGAGTACTTTGAATTTCTTGTGTTCCCTTTCCTTCATGCAAGAAAATGTTCGTTTTCAACGAAAGCTAGGGAGATCGAGCATTTTTTCAATATTCTCGCTATAGAGCGTAAAAGCCGTCACAAAATGACATTCCCCTAAAAACGACAACTTTGCGTTAAGATCTGAAAGCGTCGAAGGCTACTTTGGTAAGCGGTAGTAGAAAAATATATTTTCACAGGAAGCGAAAGTCACGTGACCCTATTTGGTCCACTTTTCATCGATATTAATGAAATATTTTTCGATCATATGATGCCAACTCTTTGAAGGACAATATTTCATAAATAGTTTTGATTTGGAATTGATGAATGATCTGTATTATTTTCAATCTATTTGTGTTAGCTAGAATGACAAAAAACACAAGGACCCCCTTCGAAAAAGTTTTATTGAGATAATCAATTCGGAACCCATTTCGTGTTCACAATGTAATTAAATTTAGATAGAAAGTTTGTAAAGTATTCTCAGTAAAATATTACTGTAGAAAATTGTGTGCAACAAAAAGTACTTTTTACAGTTTTCACAATTGTATCATTTCTTTTTAAAATTGTTACGTGAAAATGATACCTAGAACAATGAAATAATACCCATGATTTTTGCAGGCTGAAGGTTGAATACCCTTTTAAAAACCGTTGTCTGAAACGTTTGAAGAATCATGGCATTCACCATGATTAGTTTGGAAAACCATTTAGTAACAGTCGTCGCAAAATCTGAGCTAAAAAATCGAATAGGTGATGAAGCTACCTGTATATTCTTAGGAAAGAAACAGAAAGTGACTGTTGTTGGAAATAATGAAGATTATCACATTTTGTCTATTATGTGTAATCAGATTAATTCCAAAACAATGGTGGTGCAGCTGGAACGCTATCCAGGCATGATTGATCTATGTGTCAGGGGGAACAAAAAAGAAATAATGTCAAAGTCACCTCATCCGAAGTTCAAAAGTTTGGACACCCCAAAGAAAAAGTGTAAAAATGAAACAGAGAGTGTTTTCAAAAGATTTGACAAAAAAGTCTGTGTGCTGCAAACTAAATTTTGAAGAGAATAAAAATCATCCAATTTTCAATAGAAGTAATATTGATAGTTCTTCGGGGGAAGATTTGGCAACTACAATTGATGAAAATGTAAACGATCGCATTTCTACAGCATTTAATTTGATAACTGATGATTCAAGAGATATGAATGTCTCTGACATTGAAGAAATTATCATCGGTTGTTCAGCAGAAACTGGAAGGGCAATCCCATCTACAAGTAAAGCTCAAGATGTCAAAAACAAGAGAAATTCACCACCTCCATTAGCACCTTTACAGAATGTAACTATTGGGAAACAACAAACTAAAAGGTTAGTATGAATTATAAAGTGTGTCCAATTGCGTCGGCACCATAAGGAAAACTTTTTTATTATTTTTTTACGAAATAATTCTTGATGAAAAGTTCTGCATGGCCTAAAACCCAAATTGAAATAATCAGAAATCAATTGTTTGCAGTGGAAAAATATAAATTTTGCTCAAGAGTATAATGTACCTTAATTTTTACAATATAGACTTTCATTTATTTCAAAAAGTTGATCCTTATTGAAAACTATACTAATAATGATAGCATAGCCGGTGGCTCAGCGGTTCGATGCATGGACTTAGGTTCGATGTGTCGGCCGTAGACTTTTGCTGGCATCTGACCCGGTTCGAATCCGGAGTATGAGAGAAGTAAATTTTCTCAATCGCATCGGTATCGATAGGTAGAGTTGCCTAGATGCCATTTCCGTTTGGTGTTTGCTGCACCGACCCCCCGGGGTGGAGCTTCGGTTTTCCGGCTTTTCCTGCAGTTCAGAAATGAATACGCCACCAAAAATCAGTAAGTCGCCCCGGAGTGCCACGACAAATACTAATAATATTCGTCCTTCATTATTATTGATAACTTATGTCTACAGATCGACATTTAATCTAGGATGCACTGAAAGCAAAAATGAATTTTTGATAGCAAACGTCAAAACTCTATACAGAATTTACAAAATAAATCAATATGACATATATGTATTGATTATTATATTGCAATAGCTAATTGCTAACATATCAATAAACCGAAAGGTTGTCATGTTTTTCAATACAATAACTGTTTTACAATTTGCAAAATTAACTTAAATTTCGATATCTGACCCTAGTTTTCAACAAGAATAAACTTTTATCGATATTTATTGTCGATATTCTTCTGCTCTTCTCTTTCTCTCTCCTTGTTACTGTCCTTTTTCTCTGTCTCTCTCTTCCATTATAATGTAAATGTATGTTTTAAGTACACTGGTGTCCATCATTGAAGTTAGTATTCATAATTGCTGGCATTGGTTGAAGAACAGACTTAGAGGCCTATCCTCTGGTATCTGAACCATACTGCCTACCAGTAATTGCCAAGTTATGTATTATCTTTTTTTTTTGTATTCCTAAATGGGTATATAATAAACATATTATTATTATTATTATATCCTGAGAAATAAATTAACTTAACTCTTGAGCAAAATTTTCATTTGTGCAAATGCAAAAAATCGATATCTGACTATTTCCTTTTGGGTTCAACTCCATGCAGAACTTTTTATCAGGAATTACTTTTATTGTAAAACAAATCTTGAAAAAGTTTCACATATGGTGCCGACTCAATTGGACACACTGTAAACAACAACAATATTCACATTACAGAAGTGCTAAAAATTTACCTTTGAAATCTAGATCTAATTTCCCTCACTACTTGCAATCAGCCAGTTTCCATATATTCTCTCTCTACCTGCATTCATCCAATTTGTTTTCTCTTTTTTGCAGAGCACCTAACAAAGCAAATTTTTGCAAATTTTGCAATGAAAAGAAAACTTGTCTGTCTCGACACATTTCCGCGAAACACAGAGAACATCCGGAAGTACAGACTTACTTAAGTCTATCAAAAAGTGAGTATAAATAAGTTTCTTATGGAAGTCGTTATTTAGAAGAAAAAAATCATGTATTTTTTCACTATTGTTAATACAATGGGTTAATTGTTTACTTACATTGTCAATGGCATTTTGTCTGTTGACTGTCCAGATTGAGATTTGGTATTATTTTTGATATTGTGTAATTAGTTAATTTTCTAGCAGTTGTCTTGATGTGTATAATCGCATAAAAAAGGCTCAACTTTTTGAGTTTCAGAAAACGTCAAAGTAAAAAACTTGTTTCTATTTCAATTTTTCACATGATTTGAAATTGAACGTTCTATTGCAACTTTCAGTTTTCACCATTTTGATAATAATCACGAAATTTCTGGAAAATCAAAAATTTATTACTTCGATGAAACTGTTTTATACCAGCAGTGGTTCTAATATGCCATCATTTTTCAATTACGAACTATCAACAAAAACATGATTTTCTTTAGAACATGAGAATTCCTAGTGAGGATTTTCTGTTATGTTTGAAGCAAAGTTGACATATTGTCAAGCTTTAGGATAGACATTTATTTTACTCAATTTTTTTCGGTACCAAGATGACGACAAACTCATTGATCAGAAAATCATCAAGTACTTATCGTTTATAACGAAATTATATGACTCACAAAGACTAATTTTTTTCAAAATATTCGCTTAAAATTTCTTGTGTAAAAAGTCCTAAATTTGGTTAGATACGTGAAATACTCTGATAGTTTTTTCATTCATGAGTTTATATCCTAAATGCTTGGGAGTATTTCAACCTTGCATCAAATGTAACAGAAATGTTCAGCTGTAATTCTAATTTTCTGAGGAAAATTAATTTTTTCTTGATAATACGTAATTGTAAGTTAATAGCATATTAGAGTTACCTACTGTTTTGTCGAAGTAATTTTTTTTTTATATTTCACAAATTTCATAATTATCAAAAAATGGTAAAGATCAAAAATTGCAATAGAACTTTCAAATTCGAAATTTCGGTGGAAAATCGTAATCGAAAATCAATCAAATAAGCCTACTTTGAGCGAAATAATCACTTTTAATAGTTTGCGAAAGCCACGTGATCCTATTCGAGTAGGTCACTATAATTTTTGAAGCACACCTTGACGGCAAAGTCGATTTTGAAAATAAATAATTCACATAAGTTTTCCACATATTATGCCAAATCTTCGAAGGACATTGTATGATATTGCCGACAAAATATCACGTCTTGTAATGTTAAATATGACAGATACATTAAAAACTGCTGGGACTCCTCAATAAACCTATACAATTAGGAAATTTTCATCAGCAAGTCTACAACAGATAAGGTAACACCACTAATCGAAGCAATTTGATCTCGTTGTTTTCTGACAAAATCACCATCGAAAGTTTTGCGAGCACTCGTGGTATAACCTTCGGAAATATCCATATTGTTAAAGGTTTATGTGGGTATCTGGATTAGTTATAATTCATTTGTCATTACTTATTCATATTTTTGAGTTGATCAATTCCACATAATTTCACATTTACTTTCACTTGATTTTTTTTTCATATGAACTACATTTTTTAGTGTGAATGATAGTCACTCGGTTTACATAGTTGCACTAGGTTTGTAACTTGTAACGTTTTTCAGTAGTCTGAAAAATGCTTCTGATAATTAGTACGTGTCTCAAATGCACTGGACTAAAACTCTGCCAAACGCAGTACCTCCTATGAGTTCATTTTTTTTCTGGTCATGTTATTTAAATTCACTAACTATAGCAGATGCAGTCATAATGTCTTGAAAGACCTGGGTGCTAACTATGAATCGACCCACGGAACATTTTAATTGTTGATGTCCAAGCTGTACAGGTATCATTCACTCGATTTTCAGGTAGCATTAGATATGAGTTCAAATCTCTGATGAATGAGACATTGTTCTCAATTGTATTGGGTTTGCTTAGGCGCCCACATATTTTTTGGAAGAAAGTGTGATAGAAGATGTCTAGATGTCAATCCTAGAGTCGAGTGCTTTCTATGATTACACTGACTATTTGGGGTGGTGCTGTGAGTATTTTCAGGATCTCCTACTGAAATGTAAAAGCGCCACCAGAAATCAGTGCGGAGCAGAACGGCTATTGTAATAGCTGATCTCTACCATCACAAGTGAAATTAATATATCACAGTTTAGAAAAACATATCAAGACATATCAAGATTCGGAAAGGATTCGTTCGTGAATATTTGTCTACAGTGTGTCCCACTTACCATGCTCACCATGGGTATCTTTTTAATGGTGAGAGATACGAGGTTGGTTAAATGACACCAAATGTGGAGTTTATCAAGGCCAACTATAATGTGTAAAAATATTTTGATTCAATCACTTCGTTTTTGTTTTATACGCAAAAATAGATAATTTTCATGTCTCCTCCGTAACTTCTTTATTTATGAAAATATTCGAATAGGAATTTCACATTCTCATAGCAGTTTTTCAATGAGATTTCGAAAAAAGTATGAAAATTATACCAACTCTTCTAGAATTTGTGATATCAGCACCAACTTTTATTTTTCAAATATGGGTCATAGCTCACTATGACTTAGTTATGAATAACTTATTTTTCTCTTACAGATAATATGTCACAGTAATAGTTTTTTGTTGATAACAACGGAGTTATCGCCATTTATACAAAAACAAGAACTATTTTGAAGTCGCCATCTTGAATTAATAAATTTTAACAAAAAAATCATGATCTCCGACTTCAAAAACCCCCACATACCAATTTTGAATGTAATTGGACCATAATCACAAATCTCGTCCGCCATATTGGAGGAGCCGCCATTTTTAATTTTTTACTTCAATAAAAATTCCATAGTACATTGTCACCGGAATTATGAACATCTGCCAAATTTCAAGTCATTAGGACCGCCGAAGTGGGTCAAAATTCACTTGCAAGAGACATGAAAATGATCATCAAAATCTGTTATTTGCGTATAAAACAAAAACAAATAGATTTTATCAAAATATTTTTTCACATTATAGTTTATAGCCTTGATCTCTTACCATTAAAAAGATACCCATGGTGAGCGTGGTAATTGGAACACACTGTATACACCACATGAACTGATGATGAAAGCATGATATTCTACACTGTGTACATTTAAAACAACTGTCCATTTTCGAGGGTGGGGCTGATTTACTTTCGATTGGAATAGTAACTGTAGCATTTTGTTTTGACAGTTACACCTAAACATGATTTGCGTAACAATGTTCATTGTCCTCTCAGTCTTATTTCCCCTTTTCTCACCTTCAGTGTTTCTTTACAGATAATCCTAGGAAAGGAGAAATATTGGCAAAAATTCGAAGAGAAGGCAATTTTAACGCAATGATTGCTGATAAGTCAAAAACAGTGCATGCAAGATCGACTAAGAAGACAACTAAAAATCCGAATGATTTCGTTGCATGTCACAACTGCAAAATTATAATTACAAAACATGCACTCAGAAGACATTGTAGATTGTATTGTAAGGAAGGGGAAGGCCAATATTCTCGAGGGTCGATGAAGGCAAGTAAAAGCCTCGTTGAAAATATTGATGATCAAGCATGTAGAACTCTGAAGGACGCAATTTTTCCCTCACTGAGAGATGGTCAAGTGAAGGAAATAATTCGATTTGACAAATTGATCATTGTTTATGGAAATGAGTTATGCTATAAATACAGATCACAACATCATTTCTCTATGATAAGGAATAGGATGATTTTGATGGCTAAGCTGTTGATAGAAATGAAAAGTGTCGATACTTCAGTTGATGACTTTGGGAGCATTTTGAAGCCGCGACATTTCGATAACATTATGTTATGCATCAATAAGTTTGGAAAATATAATGAAATCGCAGCAGCCTATGAAAAACCTACTATTCCAACAACAATAGGTACTGCTCTAAAGTACCTGATAGATCTACATAAAGCGCAGTGTATCAAAGAGAGTAATGATAAGATGAAAAAAGAGGCAGATGATTTATTACATTTACTAAAAACTTGTTTACCGTCACATGTCAACAAAACCGCTCTTGAGAGTCTGCTCAAAAGGAAAAGAGAGAAACCAATAATATTACCATCCACTCATGACATAAGAAAGTTAAACGAATTCGTTCTTCGAAATAGAAACAAATATTATCGAAAGTTATTGGATGAGCCTTTCGATATTGGAACTTGGACTCAACTTTCCAAGTTTTCTTTAATTTCCTTACTTATATATAACAGAAGACGTCCGGGTGAACTACAGCGTACTCATACAACTGACTTGAATAGTTCACAGAATGTTGAAGAATATGACTGTCAAAAATTTTCAGAACTTTCCCCTGAGGCACAGTACTCCATCAAAAACTTTAAGAGAATCGAGATAAGAGGGAAAAAAGCTAGAGGTGTTCCTGTTTTATTACATAGAAATACATTAAAATGTGTTAACCTATTATTGAAACATCGTCAAGATGCTGGAGTTCATCCAGATAATCCATATTTATTTGCACTTCCTCAGAATAAAATTAGAGACAAAGAAACAATTATCATGTACAGACATTTATCAGCCACTGATTTGATGAGAGAATATTCAGTCAGTTGTGGTGCTCGTAATCCAGCAACGTTGAGGGCTACCCAGTTGAGAAAGCATGTAGCAACCAAATCTGTAAATTTGAATTTAAGTGATAGCAGGGTGTCCACTTTGCAAAATTTCATGGGGCACGATCCACAAATACATAGAAATCATTACCGGATGCCAATTGTATATGATGACATTGTATACATGACTGATATTTTGAACAACGCTCTCAAGGACAATCTTTCAGTTTCATCTAGAACACCCTCATGTGATATCCCAAGTTACAGTGCAGTCCAAGAAAACGATAACAATATGCCATCAACGTCTAGAACAGCTTCATTCAATATACCCAGTTGTTCAAAATCTCTTAGTCTTGACCAAGAAGAAGACGAAAATATCCAGACACTGTCAGTATCAAGATCAGAGAAAGATCAAGATCCCAGTTATGCTTCAGACGATAGCAGTAGTTCTGATGATAATGGTCCCCCCGTCTCAAAAAGATCTAGACTGATAAGTATGTTTCCTAATACTTCTTGGCTTACTTTTGTAGGGAAGGCTAACAAATTTTCAGAACTTTTTTCTAAAATAATATTTATTGAAGATTTGTCCTAATAATTTTTTTGAAGGTGATTTGGGATTTATTATACTTTTTTAAATAAGACAAGCTATGATTCAAACCTCATATTCCATTTACAGAAATGGACTTGGGAGTTATTGGAAGAAAAACATGGAGAACTCCTGAAAAACGTACAATAAAAGAAATATTTCGTGAGCAAATTGAAAATAATAGGGCGCCAACATCAAAGGAATGTATTGAGGCTCTAACTCGGTATGGCGAATTGAAAAATCGAACAGTACCTCAGTTGCAGATGTGGGTTAGAAATTATTTGAAAAATATTAAAAGCAAAGGTAGGCAATATTTTCATATGTTGTATTATTCAGGGGAATGCATATATACTGTTTTTTTATGGGATTATTGTTCATTGAAAATATCAAAAGTAAATCTGTTCTTTAAGAACAAAGTAAATTCAATATGGTCTGTTATTTCAGGAAGGAATCTCTTAATGACATAAAAATGAACTATTTGACTTGTCAGTTATAAAGTTGAAAAGTGTATCTTCAGGATATTTTGTGCAGATACATAAATGAGAATATGATACTTCTTTTTCTAGTATCATTTTGGGAATCCAATCTACTTCTCTGTCCAATTTGTTAACTAAAATAATATTTGTTTGCAAATACTGTCATTGCACAATTATCATTGTAATATTCATTGTCTTTGGAATCCCTGTAGTTATGACCATTTGTAATATAAATTTTCTTCATATAACGCAAGATATTTTATCAACTTTTGAGTAGACTTTGAATCAGGTTCTGAAATGTTTGGTTACTACAATCAAGGGGACTCCTGTTTACAATGTACGCCTTTGCTTGATGTTACTCAGTATATCCTATTTGCTGAGGTTGTAGCTTAAAAAACAAGTACGGTTTTCAAAATAACATTAATTCCGACATTTTATCAAGTATTAATATCTTGATTATCATCATGTGAACTTTCCTTCATTAGGAGGTCACAAAGGTTCGTGAAGGAAGATTGGGAGGATGAAAGTAGATAAGTGAAGAACAGGGGATGGCAAAATGGTCTATGAGGACCCACTTGCCTGGCTTCGGCAGTGGCCTCCCCAAGAACTACTACTACTAATATCATCATGTATTAAATACACCAATTACAAATTGTGGAAAACTTTCAGTGGATTACTAGATTTGATAACCAAATTTATCCCTCAAGAACTGTTAAACAAATAGCTGACTTATTAGGTAATGTTGAGAGTAGGATCGTGCAAAGTAGGATCAACTCTAAATTTCTCCTCCAGTTCAAATTTATTGTCAATATCACAAGCATGTTACCATTTTCAATAATGTGCTAAAATGGATCATTAACATAGGGAATTCATACAATACAACAATTTCGTAATTGAATGTATTATATTATTGGAAGTGGTGAATTTGGAATTTTCCATTTGACTTTGTCTGTCTCTCTGTGATATATAAATGAATGGCCGGAGACTCAGCGGGTCGATGTGTCGGCCATTGAAACTTTTGCTAGCATCTGACTCGGTTCAATTTCGAAGTAACAGAATTTTCCTCAGGTGCACCGTTGTCGATAGGCGACCGCATTCTTTGTTGTGTAACAGTGTTATGTGAGTTGCCTGGATACCAAACCCGACGTCTGGTACTTGCTTGAAGTGCGTTTCGACGACCTGGGTTGGTGCTGCAGGTATTCCGGGTTTCCTAATTATCCAGCCACCAGAAGTCGCCCCGTAGCGCCACGGCAAATAATAATGATAGCCGCCCTCCACCCGCCCAGGCTATGCCGTTGAGTACAGGGTGGGCCAAATTGAACACTTTTAAAGGGAAAGTCCCGATTTCACACTAGATAGATGAAAACTGATAACTGTGTCTGAGAATCAAATTTTATGACAAACTTAATAGTGGAAACCGCATATCAATATCTAGCATCGTTTATGAGTTACAGCGTGTTTTTCGAAAATGTGCATTTACGAAAAGTTGCTGTAACTTTTTTCCTGTCGAAAATTCCTTGTTTCTATAAAAACATTTCCGAGGCACTTTTCACGCAGAATTCAATGGTGTAAGTGATTTATTTTTTCAAATAACATATCGATAGCTATTGATAGATTTTTTTTTAACGAGACACCCTGTATAATCCTGTACATTTCAATAATGCTTAAAATTACCGTTCCAAAAATTTAGCACACTTGATATTTTGTTATACTCATCTTTGAAATACATAGCTTTTAGATTGTTTCATCTAGACTTTTAAATACACATTTTGAACAAATAGGCTTTGTACGACGCGCCATAAAACGAAGAGCAAATGTTTACTGGTAGCTGCCAAATTTTGATTTGAGCAGTAGAGATGCTTCTCAATTCGTGGATTTTGTTCAATTTTTCAAACACATTCGCAATGAAGTATAAGAATTATGAAAAATATGGGATATAATATAGTCTGTTTTATACAAACCGGGGAAAATGCAGAAGCAGCAAGCAATTTGTACTACGAGAGGTATCCAGAGAGAAGACAACCTTTTAGAGACATTTTCGGAAGATTGCGACACAACTTAATTGATGTTGGTTAATTTGGAAAGAAAAGACCAAAATTATATGCATCAAATAGGGATCCGGAGTTGGAAGAAATAGTCGTTTTAGGAGCTGTCGAAAATAATCCCAAAACGTCAACGCGAAATTTGGATATATCAACAAGTCCATCAAGAAGATTTTGAGAAAGCACAAATTCAAGCCATACAGGACCAGGAAAGTTCACAAACTCAGACCAGGTGATTTTGAACGCCGCATTGGTTTTTGCCAGTGGTTCCTGGAAAATTGTAACCAAGAGCGTGATTTTTCGTTAAATTGTATTCGGACAGACGAAGCTCATGTAGGCGGCATTTTCAACCGCTACAATTTTTATACTTGGGCAAAACAAAATCCTCATTCAATTGTGGAGTAAAAAAGTCGAGGAAGATTTGAATTTAGTGTGTGGGCAGGTGATTTCAGGGGTAGAATTATCGGTCCGTTCATTTATAGTATAGTCTCAATTTTTTTTCCATCAATAGTCATCGAAATGTTATTTGAAAAAATAAATCAGTTACACCTATTCTACGTAAAAAAGTGCTTCAGAAATATTTTTATAGAAATAAGGAATTTTCGACAGGAAAAAAGTTACAGCAACTTTTCTTAAATGCACATTTTTGAAAAACACTCTGTAACTCATAAATGATGATAGATATCGATATGCGGTTTTCACTCTTGAGTTTGTCATAAAATTTGATCCTCAGACACAGCCATCAGTTTTCATCTATCTAGTGTGAAAACAGGACTATATGACAGTGTTTATGAGGCAGTATTATTATTTATTATGTTATTATATAGTCTGTCCATAAAGTAACCACCCCTGTTAACTTTTGAACGGAGTGGAATTTTCCTTTAAATTTTTTTTCGGTCGAATGGTAGTTCATAAGCTACTTTTTGACAATGATGAAAAAATTCTACCTTTCAAAATGGCGGCCAGGCGCTATTTTGGAATATTTTTTTAAATGGCATGGGGGGTCGACTGATACCTCATTCTATTCGTTTTTCAATTCTCTAGTAGGCAGCAAAATTTCAAACAAAAATATTGCTCCAAAACAAAATGGCGGTACATTATTTTAGAACTCTCACGAGAGGATCCTGTTGAATAAATGACTATTAAAGAGCTTTGATGCAATGATAAAATATTTTTTCGTTTCTGCAAGAGCTTCTTGTCACTCAAAATGGCTGATGGGTGCCATATTAGAAAAAATTCAAATAAGTAGATCAGTAGTGTAATACCTCGTTTTATTGAATCTCACCAAATCTCAGAAATCATGTCCCATATACGATTCTGAGGGACAGAAAACATTTGAAGATATTAAAAAATATTTTTTCATTTCAATTGAGTTCGTTTAAAGCCATTTATTCAAAGAAATCGCGTATAAAAGTTCTAATTTAATATACCGCCATTTTGTTTTGGTCTGAAATTTTGTAGTCGTATAGAAAATCAAAAGACAATTCGAATGAGGTATCACTCGACCCTCCATGCCATTAAAAAAAAAACTTTCAAAATGGCGCCTGGCCGCCATTTTGAAAGACAGACATTTTTTATTATTGTCAAAAAGTAGCTTATAACATACCATTTCACAAAAAAAAAATCCAAAAAAAATTCCATCCCGTTCAAAAGTTAACAGGGGGGGGGGGTTACTTTATGGATATAATGTATAGAACCATTGTATGAAGCACTTGATCCCTAGAAATACAAGATATAAATACTAACCATATAAATTATAGAAGAATGTAGTTGGATTGCATAAATCAGTTTTAAAAAACGATAGTCTTTTGTTGGGGTCAGGGAACGCCCATTTAAATAGATTATTATCCTGAATTTTCTGATAGTAGGTACTACCATTCAAGTACTGAAATGGTATTTCGAAAAATAATAATGGCAAGAAATAATTACTGATTTGAAAACTTTATGGAATTTTAAAGAAATAGATATTTCACATATAAACTTGAAACAACCTCTATACTAAAATAATTTATTAATTTTTTTTCCTAGCGAACTCCAAGTTTTTGAAGCGTTCGTGGACAACACCTGAACGACACATAGTGAAAACAGTTTTCAAGGATTATATTGAAGATTCTAGATCACGCTACCCATCATTCCAAGAACTGCAGAATACAATAGACAAGCACCCAGCTCTATGTCACAGAACACCTAGAAAAATAAGGAGTTTTCTCCAACACCAGCGCAAACTTTACCATCATCCATAATTATGAGATGCAGGAACAAAAAACTTGAATGAGATATAAATTGTAATAATGTTGTTAAACTACTTCATTACGGTGAAAATATGAGACCATATGGATGCAAATGATGTTTATAAACTATGGGCCGTGGTGGTCGGCAGGTAAAGCGTTCGCCTCGCAAGCGTGGGGTCGTGGGTTCGATCCACCGATTCACCGGTCTCGTGCATGGCATCACACGTTAAAAGGTAAGGGCTGCGTCTTCCCTAGCTCACACAAGTCTCTCGAAGATTTCCGAGGGTTGCGCGTAGGGGTGCAATCGGTTGACGGAAAAAAAAAATTTAACAAACAATGTCTCATTTCAATTCCACACCGCCTGATTATCTGCTATTACTTTATTCAAAGAACAACTTCTTGGAGAATTATACAACGGCATATTTTAGAATTTGATATCTTCCTGGGATTGATCGATTTTGGTCATGAAATTCAATGATCCACATTAGATGGAGAATGTATCCTCTATTTTTGAAAAAACCATTTCAGTCAGAATAAAACTGACAATTTTCATTTCTTAAACTAATTTTGGTTAAGAAACAATTCAGCCCTATCTTATATTTTTTCTTTCGGATAAATATGGATGAAATATGAAATTAGACCTATAAAGTGTGTTTTTCTTGATTGCTTTTTTATTCATTTGCATCCATTTGCAGACGTCAATTTTTTATACGAATGTCTCCACTACTTTGGAGAGTTTCTGAAATATATGGGCCTCTGTGAAAATATAATTACAGTAAGTCCCGAAATTCGACTTCATGTATCATGAGCACTCTGCAAATGGTTTGTGAGGTACGAATTGTATGACCTTCTGTATAAATACTAATGGAACTCTTCAGATTTAGAGACATTAGAACATAATTGGTAAAACTTGATGAAATGTTTCAAAATGTTTACCATAATACAGGCTTTTGAAACTAATGCATGAAAATGCAGAGTTCTGTTACCAACAAGTGTAATAGACGTCATAACGGGACAGAAAATTACTATTTCAGCTTATGTTGAAATATTTAATATTTCATCCGTATATGGAAATTTAAATGAAAATTCGAACTGAACAAAAAATGTATCACATGTTTGTTGAAAATTCATATAAGTAAAAAACAAAAGTCTACATTTAAAATTGGAAAAAGGGATTTTTTTCCCATGTAACATGTATAATTTTTCAATTTCAAAGAAACAAGAAACTGAACTGACACGAATGAATGCGTGGCATTAAAGGCTATAACAAGAAATTGGCCCTTTCGTTACTATTTCCACACGCTGTTCAAAATACAGAGCATGTGATTTTATTGTATATATATAAATAAAATACCATTGAGAAAAAATCTAAGGAAGATAAATGCCTTTACTGTGTAATTGTTCGTCACAAAATATATGGAAACTATTTAAAATGTCGACTCTGGAAATTTTGTTTGGATACTTGTATAGATAATATATAAGAAACAGGGGCGTATCTTACCTTGCTGTTTTACGTAACACTTTCTTTCATTTTTCTTTTTGCACCAAATGCTTTCTTCCTTTTCCAGGATCATACGGAATAATTGGAATAATCATAACGAAAATATGCTGAAAATTGTCAAATTATTCCTTAATACGTCCCTACTGCTAAAAAACAGCGGATTTCTCACGATCTAATAGCTGCACTGTTATTGTTCAAAGTTACCAAAGTTACCAAGGTTTGATGCCAAATATTGTTGTAAATACAGAGTTTCGACTTCAACTTATTTATTCTACCTAGTATTTTTATATGATTCAACAACTTTTGAAACTAAGTAATATTGTAGGTTGGTGCCCATACCTCTTATCTTTTTTTAATAGCTAACTTTTTTTTGTTTCTATACGACTCATATACAGTAAAATATTTTCAGAGTAAATGCCCTGGGCCACCCTCAACCATTTAATTTTGAAAATGTTGTATTACATTTCCCCAAATGTTCAAAATCTCCGTTTTCAAATCCGTGAAGTTCCCATAGAGATTATGAAACCTTTTTGAAATACGCGTTTAGTGAAACAAATCCGAATAAAATTTGTTATACTGATTATATTCATTGAATTTTGTTTTCCTACAGTTAATCAGGTGCAATAGTCCTCTGAATATAGGTCATACCTGACCTAATTGTAGAATTTGTTATAGCGAACAAAATGTTTCCAAGTCTTATTTGGGGAAACAATAAAAATGTTCATTCATAAACACAGCTATATTGAGTTATCATAAACTTGAGCTGATATGATTCTTGTGGTTTTTTTTGACAAAACTTTAATGGCCATTTACACCATGATTATAAGAAATTTAAAGTTGGGTTGTGGTGATCGTGAACCCCAACACGGCCGCCGGTTCCTGATTTTCTTTTGCTTGCACAAGCTCTCAGGAGCTTCTGATGGGTTCCACTCTCGATACCTTCGTGATTACTTACAAAAAAAAACTGTTGATTCATCTATCTCATAAAGCAAAATGTTGCTCATAGCAGATAAAGAGAGTCAGTAGCCACAGAAAGCTAGAATAATTTATGGATAGATATATAGAACAAGGTATGTGGGCGGACGAAGCCATAAGCATGTAGGCCTCTCAATCAGGCCCGTTATGCACCCACTGCTGCTGGGAGATGGTTCAGTTTTGAAGGTAGCCTATCTCGCGAGCGAAAGAGGCCCGCCTTCTGACCGATACCACCCTCACACTCTCCGGGTTCAGTACGATACTCCCGAGGTGTGCTTCCCGTATTGCTGCCACTGCCGGGCATTCCGTGAGGATGTGAGTGGCTGACTCCTCATCCTCCAAGCACCACCTGCATTCGGTATCATCCGTAAAACCTAAAATGTTGAGGTGCCTGTTGAGGTGGCATTGTCCCGTCAGGAGCCCTGTCACTAATCTGATTTCCTTTCTGCTCAGTGTGAGCAGAGTCTTGGTCCTCCTGGTAGAAGGGCCTCCGATGTGGAGTTTCGATTGCCTCATGCCTGGTGTATCTTTCCATGTATCCTGGAATTTTACTTCCAGAATTTCCTTCATGGTTGAGACGCACCATGATCTTGAAACTCCTATGATAGGTTCTGGTCCCAGCGCTGGGCTTTTCGCACCTTGTCTGGCCAAATAATCAGCCCGTTCGTTTCCAGGTACTCCGGTATGACCAGGGACCCAAAGTAGCTTTACTTTATTGGCGTAAGATAGCCTTTGCAGATCATCGATGCATTCAGACACCAGCAACGAAGTGACTCTATATGATGTGAGAGCCTTGATCGCCGCTTGGCTGTCGGTGCATATCGTGATTTGCTGGCCGCGGTAGCCTCTGTTGAGATTTTCTCTTACACAGGCGAGTATGGCAAACATTTCTGCCTGAAATACAGTAGCAAAAGTTCCTAGAGCGTAACAAAGTTCCGCTTTCGGAGACTGCCCGTATACCCCGGCGCCGACTGACTTACCCATTCTGGAGCCATCTGTGTACCAAATGATCCCCTTGGTGGAAAGCAGGCGGTGCCCGATCCGCTCCCAGACTTCCCTTTTGGGAATTACTGTCAGCGGCCTTTTACTGAATCGTATGACAGGTAACGAACTGTCACCCGGCATTTCAAGAAGGGGACAATCCCTTACCGTCTGATTCCATAATCGAGAATGTCCATACATTCCCTCGCTCCGCCATTGGTTAGAACTTCTTAGGCGAGCTGCTGCTTTGCGTGCCTCATGTTCGATAAGAAGGTATAAGGGGGGCAGTCCTACGAGCGTCTCCAGCGCCCTGGTAGGTGCCGTCCTCATTGCACTTGTTATCGCAAGGCAGGCAAGCCTTTGTACCCTATCTAATTGGGTTCTCGACTTGCCGGATGTTGCACCTTGCCACCATACGATGGTTCCGTACGTAATCATTGGGCGTATGAGAGTTGTGTAGATCCAATATAGAATCTTGGGGCCGAGCCCCCACGTACTACCAAATGCCCTTCTACATGCCCAGAAAGCCGCTGTGGCTTTCTGAACTTTATGATCAATATGCTCGTTCCAGTTTAGCTTGGAGTCAAGGATGACTCCAAGGTACTTGACTGAGCTTTTATATTGCAGGGACCTTCCAGTGAGTTGAACATCTGGGAGGTCCCCGCTTTCTGGTAAAGAGAACCAGTTCAGCCTTTTCAGGGTTTACACTGAGTCCCACCGAACGGCACCATTCATCCACCCCGCTGAGAGCCCTTTGTATCTTGCCCCTCACGAGGCCGGACCCCCGGTCATCGACCAGAATAACAATGTCGTCAGCATAGGCCTGAGTGTAGTAACCCAGATCTTTTATTTTCACTAGGAGGCCATCCACCACGAGGCACCAAAGTAGAGGGGACAAGACTCCTCCCTGTGGACAGCCCCTCATGGGTATAGCCTCGCTGGAGCTACTTCTAAGAGTTGCTCTGGCTAGTCTTTGGGACAGCATGGCGTGAATCCATGCTATTACGGTTGGGTTCACGCCCCTTTCCCTTGTTGCTTGACATATGGATTCAAATGACGTGTTGTCAAATGCCCCTTCAACGTCAATAAATATACCTAAGATGGCGCCGCCACGATCTAACCTTCCCTCAACTCTATGAACAAGTCGATGGAGGGCAGTCTCCGTGCTGGAGGTCGCTAAGCGGGTTTAGCTTCAGCACCTCCTCTCTTATGTATCTGTCCACCAGTCTTTCAGTTGTCTTCAAGAGAAACGACGTGAGGCTGATGGCTCTGAACGCTTTTGCCTGAGTGTAATCACTTTTACCAGGCTTGGGGATGAAGATAACTTTGGCTGTCCTCCATACCTTGGGAACGTATCCGTATGCGAGGCAACTGCGGAATATCTTCAGAAGATGGGGGATTAGGATTCCTTTGCCCTTTTGTAGTAGGGCTGGAAAAATACCATCTTCCCCCGGAGATTTGAAAGGTGAAAAAGACTCAATGGCCCAGTCCATTCTTTCATAAGTTACAATCCCAGCAGCCGTCTTGTAGTCGACCTTTGTTTTGGACGGTACAGTTGGCTCTGGCATGGGTGTCGCAGTGTCACTGCCCGGAAAATGGTCTGAGAGCATGTGTTGGAGTGTTTCCCCGTCCGAGGCAGTGTATTTGCCTCCGGGCAGGGCCAGCACTTCCAGCCTCGCTCCCGGATCTTTGGAAAGGACCTTGTTGAGTCTCGCTGCCTCTGGTAAGGTGCTTATACCTTGGCAGTAGTCTCTCCAAATATCCCTCTGTGCTACTCGAATACTTCTTTTGTATTCCCTTTGTGCTGACTTATAGTCTTCCCAGTGTGCGGGTTGCTTGGTCCGTTTGGCTTTATTAAGACGCTTTCGGACTTCCTTGCGGTGGGTCTCTATTGATGAGTTCCACCATGGGGTCTTGCCCGCCTTGTCTACCTTTTTCAAGGGACAGCTGGCTTCGTATGATGATAGGATAGCGGAATTGAGACAGTCTGCAAATGTCTCGATTTCCGCCTCCGATCCGTAGCGTGTAGGCATGATCCCGAGCCTTTCCTTCAGTTCCTCCTCATAGAGGTTCCATCGGGTGGCCCTGGGATTCCTATACCTGTTGTTGTCTGCAAGGCTGTTGCCTGCTAGTGAGAAAAGTATGTGTCGATGATCTGCTAAAGTTTCCTCCACCGACACATGCCAGTTGCTGACGCTCCCTGTCAGTTCCGAGGAACATAACGTGAGATCGACGATTGTTTGAGCCAAAGGCGTGAAATAAGTGGGCACTGATCCTCTATTAAGAATTTCCAGGTTACTGGAGCTCAGGAATTCGAGGAGTGCCCTGCCTCTTGGGTTCGCGTCTCGATTCCCCCACAATGTATGGTGAGAGTTTGCATCGCAACCCAAAAGGAGGGGCAGTCCCCGCTCCTCGCAGTGTCCAATCAATGATACTACCTCTCGTGGAGGGTTCTCTGTCTCATATGGGAAGTACGCAGAGCCTACTATGACTTCGCGTTCGTTCCCCTTTGTATCGTCGGCCACTGTAATCTTTATGGCTACCAGGTCCCTGTGGCAGAATCCTGGCAGCGGAGTGGCGTCGACATTTTTTGCATGAATGCATACCCTGGGCCTTGCTCCAGTGGTGTAGAATTTGTTATAGCGAACAAAATGTTTCCAAGTCTTATTTGGGGAAACAATAAAAATGTTCATTCATAAACACAGCTATATTGAGTTATCATAAACTTGAGCTGATATGATTCTTGTGTTTTTTTTTGACAATACTTTAATGGCCATTTACACCATGATTATAAGAAATTTAAAGTTGGGTTGTGGTGATCGTGAATCCCAACACGGCCGCCGGTTCCTGATTTTCTTTTGCTTGCACAAGCTCTCAGGATCTTCTGATGGGTTCCACTCTGGATACCTTCGTGATTACTTACAAAAAAAAACTGTTGATTCATCTATCTCATAAAGCAAAATGTTGCTCATAGCAGATAAAGAGAGTCAGTAGCCACAGAAAGCTAGAATAATTTATGGAATATTCAACTTCAATCTATACTGAGATCCCTATGTCTAGACTTGATATTAAATGATTGATGAAAAACATTATAGACCAGAATGTAAGTGTTAGAGAAAATGCCAGTCTGTACCCTCGATACCCCTTGAGATTTCAGCTGTTTGCTTTTTGTCCACTGCAAAAGTTTCATCACGGTCCTTTTTCACGGATCAAATTGTGTTCTGGTTGAATTTTACCTAAACTTCAGATTATATCATTTAAACAATTTCTAGAACTTCCTCTTTGTTTCAAATGCAAGAAACATAAAAGGTTTTGAATTAAACGTGGTGGGAGATGAAAGAGGTGAGTTTGGTGAATGACCCAGAAGGCAAATCTGGTAATGAATCTTGGAATATGAAGAGAATCTCTGTAGGGTTATGTTGGAAAAAGGATCGCCTGATCAGAAACAATGAGAAAATATGAAAGCCTAATCTCGTCCATAGGACTCAGTTAATAATAATTGATAGATGACGTAAATAGATTATTGGTTATAAAGTAAATTCCAGTATGAGCCCCAACTCTGAGGGAACGTAACACATTTGTTTTACTTCTCCTGTATTAGTTTTGACTTAATTTGTCATCTTTAGTTATAGCATAAATGAGAAAATAACAAAGAGATAACTCGATAATGGATTTTTTATGTTTTTACAAATTGTTATATCGATTTCCTTTCTTGTTACCGTTTTTCTTCTTTCATCTCAAAATATTGAAAAATCCACTCAAACTGATTCGGAAATGATGTGTACCTTCGTTATTTGTGAACATTTATTGAGATTTAATGTTCAAGATCTACCCCATATTTCTTGAAAACTATTGTATTCTGAAAAATAACAATTTCGTAGTAGTAAAATGTTTTTCCGGAATATCTTTGTATTGTTGCGAAAACTGAAATCACAATAGAAAAGGTTTCCTCAAACCAACGCGGGAATGCGGGAGCAGGAACGGGATGATTGCGAGTCTAATGGCCGATTTCTGATGACTGATTCCTAAAGTTAGGAAATAGCTATATCGGATTTAGGAATACCCAAGTGCAATTTGCGTTTTATCACACTTTAAATAATGCTCAAGAGTGATAGGAAATACCTGCGTTAGGTATTTCCTATCACTTTTAATCATCACTTAACGCTTTATGAAACGCAAACTGCACTTGGGAATTCACGAATTTGATTTAGCTATTTCCTAACTTCAGGAATTAGTTGGTGAAATCGGCCATAAATGCTAAAGTGGGATATGTAAACATACATACCGGTGTGATTATTTGTATTTCGAATTGCAGACAAGCAGCAAAATTTATATGGTTTGCTACGTGTTCCGTTTTTCTAGCAATTCGCACGGTTTCCATGTTCAGTTCCCGCTCCCGCGTTCCCGCTTGAGTTTGACGAAACCTTTGGAGTCGAAGAAAGCGAATTGTGGAGAAGTGTAAAAATCATGAGTTTTCTTCGATTCTTCGTAGTTTTCTAGGTCATGATATTGGTGAAACAAGGCAAACAATTGAAAGACCGAAGAAGGTAATGAAAACAAGACACAAGTTATGTAATGAAATTTCTAATAAGTTGACAGAATTGAGAATAAATAAGAACTGAAAAATAACTTATCTTCAGGAGCTAAAAGCTCACTGAGCTTTTTAGCTAAGCACCTGAAGATTCTAACTTTTATATTTTTATATTCCCAGAGATTATCAAAACTTGATTTATATTCCTTATAAATACAGAAAGTAGGAATACATTGTTATAATAAATGTTCAAAAATGATATGTTGTTTTCTTTCGTTGATTTCCTATATATCGCTTCAAAACCAAAAAATGGATATTGTGAACAAATTAAATATAAGAAATATAAATAACATTACTGTTTTTCTATTTTTCCTACCATTTTCTCCTTCAGAGTACATATCCTCGTGACTCTGAAGGAATCGCAGCCGTGGAAACTTATTTTGTTCCTCAATATCCTGTACTTTCGATACCGTTAAGTTGACGTTTTGTATGACTTCAAGTTTCCACTCCTGAATATTTTATGAATCCTACAGTGTAATGCCTCAGGCATTCGTTCAGTACGTTGTTAGCTATTTCTGACAACCTACCATAGTGGGAATTGTATGTTTGTACCATTTTATACAAATATTCCAAACAAAGAACCATACCTGATAAGGAGCTCTAATGATCACTGATTTTTGCTTCAAGCAAGCAACTGTTGGTGTTGGATTTGTATTTCGTATGGTTCTGCAATAAATAGATTCCAGCTTTTGCTCTCTTTCGTTACTCCAGTATTTTTGTTATTTCAATTCCCCAAGAACAGTATTTATTGAACCAAGTTAATCCTGGTTTGTAGATGAGCAAAGAGGTTTAGTGAGTTCATCAAGAGTTATCTGCCGATTTGTCCAAAATGAGCGATGCGCATGAGGTTGATCTATTCATTGTGAAGGAGTACGATCCGAAATGTTTCAATAAAATTTCCTTACGACCCAAGTCTGATTTCGTGATATTTACAGCCGTATGCATAGTCAATCGCCAGCGACTCGCCAGAGTTTCGCCGTTCGCTACACAAGGATTATAATGCACAGTCAAAAAAGTAACAACTACGCGATAAGTCACATTTTTGCGAAACGCTGGCGATGGACCGCTTTTTTGGAGCTCGACTGTACATTATAGTTCTTGTGTAGCGAGCGGCGAAACTCTGGCGAGTCGCTGAAATTGACTATGCATACGGCTGTTAGAGTATTTTTGGGTAGTTAATTCCATATTTCCATTGAAAAGGATCTTTTGGAAAATACAAGATGAACTTGGGTTGAGAAGGAGTTTTTAGGACAAATTTTGCATTATGCAAGATGTGAATTTTGGAATAATTCCTACCCAAAACTATTCGTAGGTAATATACCAAGACCATGACAAATAGCCGACTATTATTTTCTTCAAAATTCTATTGAGAGTAACTTGTGTTTTAAAAATTTAATAAGACTATATGAACATTAATATTCTGAATAACTCCCGAGGGCTTTAGCTCGAGGTAGTTATTTTTTGATTATTAATGTTCATATGTTTGAATTGGATTGTCACAAAATACGAATTACTCGAGATGAACTTAAGAAAATAATAGTCGCTGTTTGTCATGGTCGAGTGATATTCAGGAAGATTATTTTATGAACAGCCTAAAATCATCCATATTCTCGTTCTTATACTTTTCAACATCTCATCCAACCCGTGCTAAAGTAGAAGATAACTCAAAACGAGACATTTCAATTTTGAGTGACTGAGTTATGTCCAACTTTGACACTTGTACAAACAAAATAATATTCCTTTGTGTACATGAATAGCCGTGTTTACCTAAATATCCGCTTGTTTACCTAAATAGCCGCTCATATAGCACATCATCTGACTTCAATCATGAAATTTTATTGGTGAATGAAAAAATTGATATCATTCAAGAGTAAACTAGAATCGCGAAAGGTATTCCTGAATAATTCCAGGTCATCATAATATAAAATGTTCCCAATGAAAATGTAAATTTCTGATGAATAAGTCACTATATTATGGCATTTTTATAACGTTTCGATGGTATCGTTGATTTTATTGTGGACATGAAACGAGGGTTTTTTTGAATTATTGCTATGTTTTCGAAAGTTTCGAAATTTTCGGAATGCAAACATTGCAATTCATTCAATATATGTCGATTACTCAAGTGAGATACCAAACATTGGAGTCGGTTGGCCCATAACACTAGATGTGTTGATTATCTACGAAGGTATGCCCTTCAAGGGATATGAAGATAATTTGGATTATCGGGAAAAAAGTGGTTTGTTGGATCGGTACCCGGTCGCCCCCTCCTTGAATCAATTTCCGGTTGAAAGCAATGTTGAAAATGTTATTATAAAGCAGCTATACAGATGTATTGGTATAGTCAGGTCCAGCTGAATTACCCGGTCTCTAGCCCATTTGCATTCGTCTACGTCAGTCTCCAAGGGAGGCAAACGGACCGGAAGTTACCTTTCACCGACAGTTCCTTCAGATTATTAACGGAGGAATGCCCTTTGACTGAACCCTTAATTTTGACCCATCATTCAATGTTATAGGATTTGAATACAATTTCGGTTGTCGAATTTAGCCGTATTCGAAGGAAAGGTGACGTCATTGACGTCAGGGAGGAAGGCGACTGGGTACCGATCCAACAAACTACTTCTTTCCTAATAATCCAACTTAATCCTCTTGTCCCTTGAAGGGCATACTTTCGTTGATAATCGACCCTCCTAGTGTCATGGGCCAATAGTCTATTATAGTTAAAGGTTCTAAAATACATATTGATTTTCAAACCACATTAATATTTTTGAGAGATCGTTAGAAAATATTTGAAGTTGTCAATAAACCTTCACACATATACGGAGGTGCTCAACGATAATCTATTATTTACAAGTTGACGATATCAGCGATAAAACGGTATCGCACTACAAAAACCTGCATTCCCTCTTTGCTAAAAACGCAATATTTCATGTTTTAAAATAATTTCCGAGCCACTCCCTTTTAGTACGAAAAGTAAACAATGTTAGACATTTGCCAATTGAATGGAAACGCTTTTTCTACAGTATCTGCGTGTCTCATACATTCTGGTTATCATTGAAGTGATACAAAATATTTGAGATAATATCTAAACAAATATATCTACCTATTTATAAAATGATCAAAATTTCTTTTGTATATTTTTACACAATAATGAACTGGCCTATGAAATGGTACGCCATATTTTCTTTTATCCAGAAATTGAAAAGAAAATATGAAGTGAAAATTAATAATAACCAATTTATTTATGATTATTTCCGTTGCCGCACCTCTACAATTCATTTGAAATACTATCTAAGCCCAAAATCATCCTCAAATTGCATAGAGAAATTTTCTGATCCTAAGCTGCTACCATCTACAAACTACTGCGGCAGGCTTCGAATAATTCACTCATAGTCACCCATAAGTACCGTTTTGTTCATGGCCGCAATCATCCGATTGTATCGTACCATATATATGGCTCGGCAAACATCGTGCACGTTATTGTCTCGTTTCGTGTAGATATATATATATATATATATATATATATATATATATATATATATATATATATATATATATATATACAGCTATCTTCAAGGCGTCCTTTCACAACTCATTCTCTGAGCGTCCGTCAAGTGGATATCATAAGTCTCTTGTTCTAAATATGTATATTTTTAAGATTTGAACATCTGGGGTCATAAAGGAGTGCTCAAGCTTTCCTTTTCGACGATAAAAATTTGAAAGTTTCATTATACCTATTTCGTGGCGTCCTTTCACGTACCCGTCTCTGAGCGTCCAATATATTCACTAATTCACGCTACGTAGCGTCCGGTTTGTATAGTTTACTTTCATCCTGTAGATTTGTGAGCGTCCAGCAATGATGCCAGATTTAACTATCGCCTTTAGCGGCGGTAATCGAATTAGGGCAACGACACTGTGTATTTTCCGGATGCCACTCATGAGTTGAATTTCATATATCATCTGATTAGAGCTTATGCGGTCTCAGCCTATATAGGCAGAACGCGGCGCTACGAGAGTTGTACTATCATCTACGATACTTGTACGGTATAGACGAGACACCGGTGTTGCCTTATGTTCCGGGGGATATTGAGTCCGTGGTGGAGAATGAGAGGTGCCGAATCTATTGGAACTACCCATTCCCCACCCTCAGGCAAATACAAGCCAATAAGCCTGATGTCCACCTCGACCACCAAATTAAAACGATTTTTGTCATGGAGTTTTTCACTACAGGTGGAATGCATATCGTTCGGAAAGAGGAGGAAAAACGGACTAAATATCGAGATATTCTCTTTGAACTCCGCAGGTTGTATCCAAACCATTCTGTCAAAATGGTGGTTTTGATAATAGGAGTCCTTGGTGGAATGATGAACACACTGTTCTCAAATTTGAAGATGATACCGGCTTGCCTTAATATGACAGAGATCTTAACGGCACGAGTGCAGAAGGCCGTCATCCTTGGTTTACTTCGTCTGCTCAGAACTCATGAATCTCGGAACCAATAGTCACGTAGGGAGTGGTTATTAGGGTAAACGACACCAGCTACCCCTTCGGATGGGTCGGAGCTCTGGAGATAGAGCCTGAATGGTACATTCCTAAAATAATGATAAAAATAATAATTATTACTGTCAATATTATTATTGGGGTAAACGAAACCAACGCGCCCTCCGGATGGGTCGGAGCTCTGGAGACAGGGACTGACTGGTACATTCCAAACGAAAATAATGATAATAATAATAATAGGTCCTTATTTTTCAAATATACGTACAATATAAGAGGGAAAACGCCGAAGATCAGATGATGATATGCATTGGTATACGTGTTACCTCTGTTATTATTGTCAAGCGTAACTAAAAAAATATAACAAACAAACAAAAATTACTATGTTTATAATTATTCTGCCGGGCTCCTTAAATCTATATTTACCTGTGAATAGGCATTAAAAAAAGGAAAACTATTCCATAGACTCATGCATTCATTTGTTCCGTGATGATATATTCTTTCATGAGTTTTTAAATGAATTCATATTTAATTTCTTAATGTTTGTTGGACCATAATTAGAAATGAGTGATATCTGATAAGAGAAAGATCGCCTGAAGGTTTTAGTTCTATGAATCGGTGGAGTAATAGTTCCCTTGTAGCGTATGTTCAAATTATGAACATCTTCAAGAAATGAAATTTTCTTCCGTAAGTGTGAGGGTGTTCGAGTATTAATTACTTTATGGAAAAAACAAGTCACATAGAGAAGTTGTCTACGCTGCATATTGAGCCATCCTATTTCATTCAATTTATGGGAGATGTAGCATCCCCTACTGATCCCAAATATCAATCTCAGGCATGAGTTTTGCCTCTTGTCCTCATCATCCAGACATGGACTATAAACTGAGTCACGGTAGTTGAATTTGGAGAGTACTAGTAAGTCACAGAGCACGGCCTCAACATTCTGATGCAAGTACCTCCTGTTGCCATAAATGAGTTTCAGATTCCTGAACGCCAGGCCACGAATATTTCGTATGTGCGATTTGAACCTTAGATCATCATCGACTGATAAACCCAGATTCTTCATGTTTTTGACTTGGTTTTCAACATTGATCTGGATTTGCTTTTCAAGGAGACTTCTGTGAATAGCATTACCGATGTTTCAACTGCATTATTTTTGAGCTCATGGTTTTCAGAAGATATTATAAGAGTCGATGAATCCCCATTAATTTTGTCTATGGTTAGATCTGTTTCTGTTGGTGAAAACGAAAGTTGCACTTGGGTGTCGTCGGTACAGAAATGTATATCACAATGATGTACAGAGTACTCGAAGTCATTTGTATACAATGCAAATAGTAGGGGTCCCAGGATGGAGCCCTGTAGAACACCACTGGATACTTCCTGGAAGAATAACTAGTAATTTTCTATTTTGGCAGTCTGGCTTCGACCATGAAGGTATTTTTTAAAGAAAGATGAAGTGTGATCAGCAGCAACAATGGATTTGAATTTACTCAATGATAGAGCATAGTCCAGAGTGTTAAATGCCTTGGAGAAGTCCAGAAGTACTATTAGAGTAAATTTCTTATTGTCAATCCCTCTTAGAATGTCACCAGTGATTTACAGCAATGCGGTTCCACAGTTGTACCCTCGTTGAAATCCGGACTGATTTTTTGGTAGTATGTTGCACAGTGAGACGTTCTCTCTCAGCTGGGTATCTATTATTCTTTCTAGGACTTTTGAAAGTTTTGGCAGTATATTGATCGGGCGAAGATCATTCAACTCATCAACAGGAGGCTGAGGAGCAGCTGGTGACAGGACCAACATCCGAAGAAAAAAAAAACTCATCAACAGTATTCTTTTTATGTATTGGATGTACAAAAGACTTTTTCCAAATTTGGAGATAAACATTTGGGTGGGACAAAAATTCGTGATATGAATTATAAATGGTATCAAATAAGGGTAACACATAAGTAGGAGTTTCAAATTGATACCATCCCACCCTTGAGCATTAGATATCAAGTTATATAGGACATGTTGGGATCCATCTGGTGTTACAGATCTGAATTGAAAATGGCCTGCTTTCTCATGAATACTATTGGAGTAGAATTCAATCAGATTTTGATCTGCAGCGACTGCTGAAATATCTTTCACGAAGTACTGATTCAACTCCTTTACATCAAACAAATGATCGGTAATGGTGGTCGATCTCTTTTAAGTGATGTAGATCCTTCCATATCTTGCTTACTCCGCTGTCTAAAAATATATTGAAAATATGCCTTCTTTCCATTTTGACAAGCCAGGGTTGTGGAGCTTCGGAATGTCTTATAATATTCATAGTGACTTGGAGATTCTGTTTTTTGCCACCTAGAACGGGCTTTATTTCGCTATGACATCAATAATTTAATATTATCTGTGATCCATGGTACATAACGTTTGGTTATTCTAATCAGTTGAACAGGAGCATGCAGATTGAATTTTGATATGTTTTTAATAAGAAAGTTCATTTTTCCGTCAATATTATGTGTTACATAAATATGTTCGAATGGGATTGATATAATATCTTCGTAAAATCGTTCCCTATCAAAATTTCTAAAGTCTCCAATCGTTCTTTCGGTGAGCAGGAACTATCACCAAGATTATTTTCTAATACTATCAAATCATGATATGAAATATCTGGTACCAAGACAACTTCGATAGGTATTCTTGGAAATATCATCACTGTTATTTGTGATGAAACGGTAACTCATGTGGGTCTATCAACTAGTTGAACGAGTCCCGATCCCTCCAACATATTATTCAGCCTGATAGCAGCACTGGACTCATTTTTCAACAAATCAATATTGAGATCACCCTGAATGAATACATCATCATATTTTGGAATTATTCCCTCAGTTCTCTAGTGAACTGAGGGAATCAGTTTCGGAATAGTTTGGGGGCTTGTAGACAACTCCAACAGCCACGTTAAATTACATGGAAATTTATTGTCAATATACATACCAACGCCCCCTCCTCTACTCTTCAGACGATGTCTTCTGAAGAAAACATAATCATTCACATGACATACATTACTATCATTTCGATCGGACAGCCAAGTTTCACTCAGGCATAGGATAGATTTTTTCTGTAAAGTATTGAGATATTTCAAGTATGATAAGTTTGGTTACAGCGATGTAATATTCAGGTGGCTAAATCTCTGTGAATGTGACATTTTATATGAAACAAAACATGAGTGAAAATCAAAATAAAGAAACACAATTGAAATAAATAATGAAAAACAAATGTGATGAAAAATAAGAGATAAGAGATATAGGGAAAAAAATCTATTTTGGAATCTTAAATGAAGATCTCGAAAGTTCTAGCTGATTTGTTTACTCTAGGTCTGTCGGCTACTTCCAATTCTCCTGCTGTTCATTTCTTCGGGTTTTCTTCTTCATCTGTGCTTGATTTACTTGCAGTCGTATCTGTTGAGTTTTCTGCTGCCAACTTGCTCTCTAGTTCTTCGTAAGTATAGCTGATTCAATCAACTATCAGAGAGGTTCCTTTATTTTTGCTTCACGACCGTTTTCTTCTGCAGCCTTTTGTTGTGACACTAATAACGTTTTGATCTGATATAGTCTTCCGGTATAATATCTCAGACCTCAGTCTATTAGTCAAGCACTCAATTACAATGGTGCGAGTTTTATTATTTTCAGTCTAAATTCATCCCTTATTTCTTTATCTTTCTCATTAATCCCCAATTTGAGTTGAAATAATCAGGTTATACTTCTTCAGTCTCCTTTCAGTGGATTCAATCCGTTGAGATAATTGTTTATTATCTTCCTTCAATTTAATATTTTTCTGTTTGATTTCGTTCACGTCAGTTAACGTCAGCGATTTTAAAAAAAAGTTTTTCTCAGTAAATTTGAAATAATATTTTCAAAAAGGCAAATTTGAGAAGAAGATGAGTTTATGAAAAAATGAAACAATTTTTTTCAAGACGACAGTCTTTCAAACGCAGTAACTTATCGGGTAAATTGGTTTGTTGCCCTTCTACACTTTTACAAATTTCCGTGAATTAACAATTTTTCATTTTCAGACTGTGGAACGTTGATATTCCAACAAGCTGTCAAGAGATAGTTTTTATTATTTATTTTTTTGTGTTATTTCTGTCATGCCAATTTGAAACTATCGTAAATCTAGTGGCGTGGTGGAATTTTGTTTAAAAAAAATGATTTTTGGATTTTTGTATCTGAACAAAATTTGAAGAAGGCCTTGACATTATGAATTCAATTTAAGAGTTGTAGTTATATTAGAGACAACTTGTAAAAAATGCATTGAGGTACCCACTTTCAAATGGGTTACTCTATAGATATTCAAAAGATAGATCTGTAACAAGTATAGGTTGTCAGGCAAATGAAGGTAGAACAGTATATATCAGGTTTATTGAAAATCAATAACAGAGTCTACGATTAGATCATCGGCCAGTAAGAAAGTATAGCTGTATTTCCAAAAAAACAAATATTCCAGATAAAATTAATTCATTAATAAAGAATCAACAAAATATTCCCACAAAAAAGCACATAAAACATATTCATGTCACTATTGACAGAATAAATTCGAAAGAAATATCGATAATGTCTGTGTTTGCTCATTCGGAATCCATTTGAAGCAATTCATAATACATTTCTTGAATCAGGTCAGCTCTTTGAATCTCGAAGGGACAAACACTGGTTGTAGATTTGAAGAAATTTTCACCACCACCATTTTGAAGATGGTTCACCCTGTCAAACGAAAAACTTTTCATTTGTAATTTTATGAATTTTCTTTGATGAGTTCTGCTTTCTAAGAAATTATCAAAATTAGACAAGTGTTGTGCAGAGTGGTGAAAATACGCAATTGACGAGCAAAACTTGAAACTTGAAAAAATGTTGTGAATGATGAAAAATTTATCACAACGAACAATTTTTAACAGAATCATTTCTACAATTACTTTGAATGTTGCATATACTTCATCAGTTCTTCTTTTACGCGAAACGACAAATAATAATATCAGGCCTCTACCCGAACATGCCGTGTCTTTGGTTACATTCAACGACTGTTTCATAGAAAGTGTCATCATTATTATTGAACTTTCGCCTCTTCATGATCACATTCTCTTTGCATAAAAATAGCCGTCCTTGGAGAAAATTCTCCTAATACATTCATTAGAATGTCTGGAGTAACATTTTTTACTCTCAATTTTTTTTACGAATCCCTCAGTTTTTCGATGAAAACCATTAGAAGCTCATTTGATAGCGTGAGCTAGCATTGGAGATCCGGTATATATAGTTTTTGCGAGAGGTGGAACCGAACCACTGCTAGCTTGGTGACTAACGCTGGGAAATATAACAAACTGTAATCGTCTTGGTCGGATGCAAACGCTTCAGCACAACGTTCACTTCTCTTCAACATATTTGACGTCTCCGTAATTATCCTTTCCAGCTCATTTTAAATGGCCAGTGTGCTCTGACCATTTTATTAAGTAGTCTGGTGGCCTTGCTGGGCAAAATTACTCAAGAAATCTGTGTATTAATCTTCCTTCAAAAATATTATCATTACATCTACATCTATAAATTTAAACAATGAGATTTCTTAAGAGAAAATAATTTTGTTATAACATTTTGCTCGACAATCATAAGTTTATTTTCCACCACTGTACATGACAAGTCAATATTTGATACTTGAATATTATTTTCTTTAGGCAGCAAAACTCTTTAAAAAAATCAGATTTTTATTAAAATCAATGCCTTTTCAAAAATGTTTGTTTCCTAACAAAACTTTTATTTACAAAATAATTCAACTAAGTTTTGTGTGATTATCATTTTGAACTTACATATGAAATTCAATTCTGAACAACTTTTCTTGGTAGCATTTTTCGATATTCTTCAAAATGAAGGTACTTTACTCTGATGCTGAAATGATATATCCTTCCCTGCATATCAACTTGACTTCAAATCTACACACATCATTTGGAACAACTCTTCCGATTAGCATTTTTTGTCAGTTTTCGAATTGACGGTTGTGAATTCTGGAGCCAAAATAATATTATGGTTGTCCCTCCCCGTATATTATAAGAGATTTTTACATTTGCGTTGAAGCGCTCCTAGTTTTGTGATATGCAGAACTTCTTATTATGAGTTTTTTTTTTCATATACCAAGTATTAAGAAAGTTTTCTGAAGACAACTTATAACCACTTGTACCAGTTGGGCCGTGATGGTGATGGTTCGCCTCTCTATCATAGGGGCGAGGGTTCAATTCCCAGCATGGTCACTTGTCGTACGTCTTCTATAGCTAGCACAAGTCTCTCGAAGAATACTTCTGAGGGCTGTGTAGTTCTTATTTGAAGGGGGTGATAAACTTCTAGAGTTTGATGTAATTTTGGTCGAAACTGACAAGGATTTTTAGATAATTAGCTGTTTAATTTCCAAAACCTTTGTCGCAGATATGCATTTGGGTTTGCACGTTCATAAACTCAAGCTGAAATAATGAACAAGCACAATGATGAATATTACTATGAGTCCATTCTTCATTTATTTCCCAACTTACTTTACTCTCAGCACACCAAATATCATTCACGTCACCCCGTAAACGAATACTAACGAATACCGCAAATAACGATTTTCAAACTATGCTCATTGAAATTCCTCAGCGTTGCCGTATTTACCACAAATTGAGGACGCTTGGAAATCGGCAGTCTAAAAGTAAATCATACTCCGAGAAATATACTTACGGTGCTCTTTGCGCCGCTAGCTGTAAAACCGGTGAACTAATAATATGCAAAAGTATACAAAAAAGGAGGTCCCACTATCAAGACGGCGTCCGAAAAATTTTCAAATCTGTAAACTACTATGATGATTTGAGCACATTTTCTACAGGAATTCAACAGAGCGTCCGTATACGGACGTATATATATACGGATATATATATATATATATATATATATATATATATATATATATATATATATATATTTAGATATATATATATATATATATATATATATATATATATATATATGTATATATATATATATATATATATATATAGTAAGTTATTCATGACATCTACAGTCACTAGTTGAAACTTAATTTGACACGAACCAAGGAATCCAAAAGTAGAGGTTTGTCCACAAATTGACAGGCAGCCAACAATTCGTTGTTCTGACCAACCCAAGGTTCAATCAAGTTTCTAATACGTTATGAGGAACGCAAGCAGAATCTAAGTGAAAATAGAGTATATTTCGTTTTAATTCCGAGAGTTCTAACCTTTGACAGCTGTTTCGTGCTAACGCACTCATCAGAAAGGATTTATGGAGCTCTCGAAATCAAAACGAATCCACTCAAGAATTAATACCGTGAGGCAACACATAATATAACAGTAAGTTATTCATGACATCTACAGTCACTAGTTGAAACTTAATTTGACACGAACCAAGGAATCCAAAAGTAGAGGTTTGTCCACAAATTGACAGGCAGCCAACAATTCGTTGTTCTGACCAACCCAAGGTTCAATCAAGTTTCTAATACGTTATGAGGAACGCAAGCAGAATCTAAGTGAAAATAGAGTATATTTCGTTTTAATTCCGAGAGTTCTAACCTTTGACAGCTGTTTCGTGCTAACGCACTCATCAGAAAGGATTTATGGAGCTCTCGAAATCAAAACGAATCCACTCAAGAATTAATACCGTGAGGCAACACATAATATAACAGTAAGTTATTCATGACATCTACAGTCACTAGTTGAAACTTAATTTGACACGAACCAAGGAATCCAAAAGTAGAGGTTTGTCCACAAATTGACAGGCAGCCAACAATTCGTTGTTCTGACCAACCCAAGGTTCAATCAAGTTTCTAATACGTTATGAGGAACGCAAGCAGAATCTAAGTGAAAATAGAGTATATTTCGTTTTAATTCCGAGAGTTCTAACCTTTGACAGCTGTTTCGTGCTAACGCACTCATCAGAAAGGATTTATGGAGCTCTCGAAATCAAAACGAATCCACTCAAGAATTAATACCGTGTGGCAACACATAATATAACAGTAAGTTATTCATGACATCTACAGTCACTAGTTGAAACTTAATTTGACACGAACCAAGGAATCCAAAAGTAGAGGTTTGTCCACAAATTGACAGGCAGCCAACAATTCGTTGTTCTGACCAACCCAAGGTTCAATCAAGTTTCTAATACGTTATGAGGAACGCAAGCAGAATCTAAGTGAAAATAGAGTATATTTTCACTTAGATTCTGCTTGCGTTCCTCATAACGTATTAGAAACTTGATTGAACCTTGGGTTGGTCAGAACAACGAATTGTTGGCTGCCTGTCAATTTGTGGACAAACCTCTACTTTTGGATTCCTTGGTTCGTGTCAAATTAAGTTTCAACTAGTGACTGTAGATGTCATGAATAACTTACTGTTATATTATGTGTTGCCTCACGGTATTAATTCTTGAGTGGATTCGTTTTGATTTCGAGAGCTCCATAAATCTTTTCTGATGAGTGCGTTAGCACGAAACAGCTGTCAAAGGTTAGAACTCTCGGAATTAAAACGAAATATACTCTATTTTCACTTAGATTCTGCTTGCGTTCCTCATAACGTATTAGAAACTTGATTGAACCTTGGGTTGGTCAGAACAACGAATTGTTGGCTGCCTGTCAATTTGTGGACAAACCTCTACTTTTGGATTCCTTGGTTCGTGTCAAATTAAGTTTCAACTAGTGACTGTAGATGTCATGAATAACTTACTGTTATATTATGTGTTGCCTCACGGTATTAATTCTTGAGTGGATTCGTTTTGATTTCGAGAGCTCCATAAATCCTTTCTGATGAGTGCGTTAGCACGAAACAGCTGTCAAAGGTTAGAACTCTCGGAATTAAAACGAAATATACTCTATTTTCACTTAGATTCTGCTTGCGTTCCTCATAACGTATTAGAAACTTGATTGAACCTTGGGTTGGTCAGAACAACGAATTGTTGGCTGCCTATCAATTTGTGGACAAACCTCTACTTTTGGATTCCTTGGTTCGTGTCAAATTAAGTTTCAACTAGTGACTGTAGATGTCATGAATAACTTACTGTTATATTATGTGTTGCCTCACGGTATTAATTCTTGAGTGGATTCGTTTTGATTTCGAGAGCTCCATAAATCCTTTCTGATGAGTGCGTTAGCACGAAACAGCTGTCAAAGGTTAGAACTCTCGGAATTAAAACGAAATATACTCTATTTTTACTTAGATTCTGCTTGCGTTCCTCATAACGTATTAGAAACTTGATTGAACCTTGGGTTGGTCAGAACAACGAATTGTTGGCTGCCTGTCAATTTGTGGACAAACCTCTACTTTTGGATTCCTTGGTTCGTGTCAAATTAAGTTTCAACTAGTGACTGTAGATGTAATGAATAACTTACTGTTATATTATGTGTTGCCTCACGGTATTAATTCTTGAGTGGATTCGTTTTGATTTCGAGAGCTCCATAAATCCTTTCTGATGAGTGCGTTAGCACGAAACAGCTGTCAAAGGTTAGAACTCTCGGAATTAAAACGAAATTTACTCTATTTTCACTTAGATTCTGCTTGCGTTCCTCATAACGTATTAGAAACTTGATTGAACCTTGGGTTGGTCAGAACAACGAATTGTTGGCTGCCTGTCAATTTGTGGACAAACCTCTACTTTTGGATTCCTTGGTTCGTGTCAAATTAAGTTTCAACTAGTGACTGTAGATGTCATGAATAACTTACTGTTATATTATGTGTTGCCTCACGGTATTAATTCTTGAGTGGATTCGTTTTGATTTCGAGAGCTCCATAAATCCTTTCTGATGAGTGCGTTAGCACGAAACAGCTGTCAAAGGTTAGAACTCTCGGAATTAAAACGAAATATACTCTATTCTCACTTATATATATATATATATATATATATATATATATATATATATATATATATATCCTACTATCTTCAGGGCGTCCGTACATTGACAAATTACTATCTTCCAAGCGTCCGTCTCTAACTGAGCGTCCGTATACGGACGCTCTGTTGATTTCCTATAGAAAATGTGCTCAAATCTTCATAGTAGTTTACAGATTTGAAAATTTGCCGGACGCCGTCTTAATAGTGGGACCTCCTTTTTTGTATACTTTTGTATATTATTACTTCACCGGTTTTACCGCTAGCGGCGCAAAGAGCACCGTCTGTATATTCCTCAGAGTATGATTTACTTTTAGACTGCCGATTTCCAAGCGTCCTTCAAGTTGTGGTGAATACGGCAACGCTGAAGAATTTCAATGAGCTTTGTTTGAAAATCGTTATTTGCGGTATTCGTTAGTAATCGTGAATGATATTTGGTGTGCTGATAGTAAAGTAAGTTGGAAAATAAATGAAGAATGGACTCACAGTAATATTTATCATTGTACTTGTTCATTATTTTACTATACTATATTACTTGAGTTTATGAACGAGCAAATCCAAAGGTTTTGGAAATTAAACAGCTAATTATGTGAAAATCCTTGTCAGTTTCGAGAGTCATTCTCATTTCTGATCTTGGCAAATTTATGTGTGTTGTTTTCCAAAAGAGTTCATGGGATTGTGTTGCAGTCCATATCAGTGGAAAACTAGGTCATTAAAAAGTTGAATATTCCAAAAGTACATCAAACTCTAGAAGTTTTTCACCCCCTTCACCACAGCCCTCAGAAGTATTATTCGAATGACTTGTGCAAGCTATAGAAGACGTACGACAATTGCACCCACGCCCCTATGATAGAGAAGCGAACCATCACCATCACGGCCCAACTGGTACAAGTGGTTATAAGTTGTCCCCAGAAAACTTTCTTGATACTTGGTATATGAAAGAAAAACTCCCAATAAGAAGTTCTGCATATCACAAAACTAGGAGCGCTTCAACGCAAATGTAAAAATCTCTAATGATATATGGGGAGGGACAACCATAATATTATTTTGGCTCCAGAATTCAAGACCGTCAATTCGAAATCTGACGAAAAATGATAATCGGAAAAGTTGTTCCAAATGATGTGTGTAGATTTGAAGTCAAGTTCATATGCAGGGAAGGATATATCATTTCAGCTTCAGAGTAAAGTACCTTCATTTTGAAGAATATCGAAAAATGCTACTCAGAAAAGTTGTTCAGAATTGAATTTCATATACAGGGTGACCCAGGGTTAAACCGCCAAACTTCCAGGATCGGTTTTTTAGGTAAAAATAAGACTTTTGTTTCTCATACTCATGTTTCCTAACTAGCTTCGTTTTCGAGATACAGAGTGTCAAAATTTCTTACCCTGCAGGATCTCCTGACTCAACCCCTATGGATTTTTGAATAAGGTACAATGAAAACCAAAGTATATGCTGAGCCCATCAACGACCAAGGTATTTTCCTAGAAAGTATTGTACAAGCAGCTGTAGAGATCACACCAGCAAGATGCCGTGCAGCTGCAGAATCCATCCTTCGTAGGTGCGAACTTTGCATTGAAAGAAATGGTGGCCATTTTTGTGAATTTTTGTTTTCTCTTTACCTACTAATAAAATACAATGAATACGTTTCTCCTAATATCAATTTCTCAGGAAGTTTTTTTTTCTTGTTACATGAAATCGGTTTTTAAATTATTTCTCAAAAATGAAGGAAGATACTGAAATAAACAAAAAAATTGTATTTTTATTGGCTTAATCCAGAAAAAAAACTGAACATGCAAAAAAACAGTGGAGTACAATGATTCGTTCTAACATTAATGAGATTAGCCCTTGGGACGCCACTGGAAATAATAATGTTGCCATAAGTAAATTAAAAGAAACCCCTTATTACCGCATATTAGCATGACAGATTTTATTGAAATCAGCTAGAAGGTTTTTAAATAATATGTTGAAAAACTGATATTTTGTAAAAACGTTGAACACTCTGTATTTCCAAAACAAAGCAAGTTAGGACACATTGTTATAGGAAAAAAAAGTTTCCTTTTCAACTAAACAAACGATCCTGAACGTTTGGCAGTTTAACCTTGGGTCACCCTGTATAAGTTCAAAATGATAATCACACAAATCCTAGTTGAATTATTTTGTAAATATAAGTTTTGTTAGGAAAAAACATTTTTGAAAAGGAAAAAAAACATTTTTGAAAAGGCATTGATTTTAATAAAAATCTGATTTTTTCTAAAGAGTTTTGCAGCCTAAAGAAAATAATATTCAAGTATTAAATATTGACTTGTCATGTACAGTGGTGGAAAATAAATTGTCGAGCAAAATGGTATAACAAAATTATTTTCTCTTAAGAAATCTCATTGTTTAAATTTATAGATGGCACAGTAGTACAAGAGATGTAATGATAATATTTTTGAAGGAATGAGCTTCTAATGCCTTTCATCAAAAAACTGAGGGATTCGTAAAAAACAATTTGAGAGCAAAAATTGTAACTCCAGACGTTCTAATGAATGTATTAGGAAAATTTTCTACAAGGACAGCTATTTTTATGCAAAGAGAATGTGATCATGAAGAGGCGAAATTTCAATAATAATGATGACACTTTCTTTGAAACAGTCGTAGAATGTACCCAAACACACTGCATGTGCGGGTAGAGGCCCGATATTATTATTTGTCGTTTCGCGTAAAAGACGAACTGATGAAATCCATTTCAATTTATTCAATATTGTTAGAGTATATGCAAAATTCAAAGTAATTTTAGAAATGACTCTGTTAAAAATTGTTCGTTGTGAATAATTCTTCATTATTCGCAACATTTTTTCATGTTTCAAGTTTTGCCCGTCAATTGCGTATTTTCACCACTCTGCACATCACTTGTCTAATTTTGAAAATTTCACACCTCACTTTTAGAGAGAACCAAAACATTCGTTCTTATTTAGATGCCATGGCAACTCAAAAAATTTCCGGAAATTTTTATCCTCCTGGGTACCCTGGCCGAAATTAATAAGTGGAAATTTTTCTGTCAAATATTTGACAGGTGATAGTTTATATTTTGCTTTGATGTACAAATGGAATTGTATTTTTCATTTGAAATGAGATAATATTTCATATTTATGTATTTATTAAATATTTCGAATGTGTCTGAATATTTTCTTCACGATAATCGCAAAATTTGCAAATTCTGAAATCAAATTTCAGAAACATTTCAATACTCCAGTTGTCCACATGTAAATCAAAGGCCCCGTGGCGAGTCGGTAAAGTGTCCGCCTCGTGGTCGTGCGGTCAGTAGTTCAATTCCCAGTGGAACAAGGAAGATTTTTACTTTTTTTTTGAATAAATTTAAAAAAATCAAATTGAAATTTTGTTAAGTGTGTTTTACATATCAATATTTGCATGCATCTTTTTTGTACTATGCATATAAATAGTTCAGGAGAACCATAGTTATTTCTTATGAATTGTTGGATATATTTTGGTGTAAAATTTTCTTACCGAATCTCCCGCGTGCTTGAATTAATTGCAGGAAATTTATCTCGTACATGAATTTTTTAAGAAAATTACCCTCGTCGCTGCGCGACTCGGTAATTTTCAAAAAATTCATGTACTCGAAAAATTTCCGGCAATAATTCAAGCACTTGGGAGATTACAAGTGATAATTTCTTAGAAAGCAGAACTCTTCAAAGAAAATTCATAAAATCACAAATAAAAAGTTTTTCGTTTGACGGGTGAACCATCTTCAAGTAATGATGTCACCGAAAAATTTTTCAAATCTACAACCAGTGTTTTTCCCTTTGAGATTCAAAGAGCTGCCTGATTCAAGAAATGTACTATGAATTGCTTCAAATGGATTCCTAATGGGCAAACACAGACAATATCGATATTTTTTTGAATGTATTCTATTTCAATAGTGACATGAATATGTTTTATGTTATTTTTTGTAGGAATATTTTGGTAATTCCATATTAATGAATTAATTTTATTTGGAATATTTGTTTTTTTTGGAAATACAGCTATACTTTCTTGCTGACCGATGATCTAATGGTAGACTCTGTTATTGATTTTCAATAAACCTAATATATACTGTTCTACCTTCATTTGCCTGACAACCTATACCTGTTACAGATCTATCTTTTGAATATCTATGGAGTAACCCATTTGAATGTGGGTACCTCAATGCATTTTTTACAAGTTGTCTCTACTATAACTATAACTTATAAATTAAATTCATAATTTTGTTCAGAGACAAAAATCCAAAAATCATTTTGTTTAAACAAAATTCCACCACGCCACTAGATTTATGATAGTTTCAAATTGGCATGACAGAAATAACACAAAAAAATTAATAATAAAAAGTATCTCTTGACAGCTTGTTGGAATATCAACGTTCCACAGTCTGAAAATGAAAAATTGTTAATTCACGAAAATTTGTAAAAGTGTAGAAGGGCAACGAATCAATTCACCCGAAAAGTTACTTCGAAAGACTGTCGTCTTGAAAAAAATTGTTTAATTTTTTCGTAAACTCATCGTATTCTCAAATTTGCCTTTTTGAAAATATAATTTTAAATTTACAGAGAAAAACTTTTTTTTTTAATCGCTGACGTTAACTGACATGAACGAAATCGAACAGGAAAATATTATATTGAAGGAAGATAATAAACAATCATCTCAACATCTCAACAGATTGAATCCACTGAAAGGAGACTGAAGAAGTATAACCTGATTATTTCAACTCAAATTGGGGATTGATGAGAAAGATATAGTAATAAGGGATGAATTTAGAATGAAAATAATAAAACTCGCCCCATTGTAATTGAGTGCTTGACTAATAGACTGAGGTCTGAGATATTATACCGGAAGACTATATCAGATCAAAACATTATTATTGTCACAACAAAAGGCTGCAGAAGAAAACGGTCGTGAAGCAAAAATAAAGGAACCTCTCTGATAGTGGATAGGATCAGCCATACTTACGAAGAACTATATAGAGAACAAGTTGGCAGCAGAAAACTCAACAGATACGACTGCAAGTAAATCAAGCACAGATGAAGAAGAAAACCCGAAGAAATGAACAGCAGGAGAATTGGAACATGCCGACAGACCTAGAGTAAATAAATCAGCTCGAACTTTCGAGATCTTCATTTAAGATTCCAAAATAGATTTTTTTCCTATATCTCTTATTTTTCACCACATTTGTTTTTCTTTATTTATTTCAATTGTGTTTCCGTATTTTGATTTTCACTCATGTTTTGTTTTAGAGAAAATGTCCATTCACAGAGATTTAGCCACCTGAATATTACATCGCTGTTACCAAACTTATCATCTTCGAAAGATCTCAATACTTTACAGAAAAATCTATCCTATGCCTGAGTGAAACTTAGCTGTCCGATCGAATTCATAGTAATGTATGTCATGTGAATGATTATGTTTCCTTCAGAAGACATCGTCTGAAAAGTAGAGGAGGGGGCGTTGGTATGTGTGTTGACAATAAATTTCCTTTTCCATTTTCCATAATTTAACGTTGCTGTTGGAGTTGTCTACAAGCCTTCAAACTATTCCGAAACTGATTTCCTCAGTTCACTAGAGAATGGTATTCCATCTTTAATTCCCAAATATGATGATGTATTCATTCTGGGTGATCTCAATATTGATTTGTTGAAAAATGAGTGTAGGGCTGCTATCAGGCTGAATAATATGTTGGAGGGATCGGGACTCGTTCAACTAGTTGATAGACCCACATGAGTGACCGTTTCATCACTTTCACTAATATATTTGATCATCACAAATAACAGTGATGATATTTCCAAGAATATCGAAGTTGTCTTAGTACCAGGTATTTCATATCAAGTGTTGATAGTATAAAAAAATAATCTTGGTGATAGTTCCTGCTCACCGACATATAGAATGATTGGAGACTTTAGAAATTTTGATAAGGAACGATTTCACGAAGATATATCAATCCCGTTCGAACATATTTATGTGACAGATAATATTGACGAAAAAATTAAATTTCATAATAAAAATATTATGTCAAAATTCAATCTGCATGCTCCTGTTCAACTGATTAGAATAACCAAACGTTATGCACCATGGATCACAGGTAATATTAAATTATTGATATCATAGAGAAATAAAGCCCGTTCTAGGTGGCAAAAAACAGAATCTCCAGGTCACCATGAATATTATAAGACATTCCGAAGCTCCACAACCCTGGCTTGTCAACATGGAAAGAAGGCATATTTTCAATATATTTTTAGACAGCGGGGTAAGCAAGATATGGAAAGATCTACATCATTTCCGATCATTTGTTTGATGTAAAGGAATTGAATCAGTACTTCGTGAAAGGTATTGCAGATCAAAATCTGATTGAATTCTACTCCAATAGTATTAATGAGAAAGCAGGTCATTTTCCATTCAGATGGAACCCAAAATGGAACCCAACATGTCCTATATAACTTGTTATCTAATGCTCAAGGGTGGGATGGTATCAATATGAAACTCCTACTTATGTGTTACCCTTATTTGATACCATTTATAAATCATATCTCGAATTTTGGTCTCACCCAAATGTTTATCTCCAAATTTGAAAAAAGTCAGTTGTACATCCAATACATAAAAAGAATACTGTTGGCGAGTTTTTTCTCCTTCTGATGCTGGTCCTGTGCTCAAAAATAATGCAGTTGGAAAATCGGTAATGCTATTTGGAACACGGCATCACAGACGTCTCCTTGAAAACTGAATCCAGATCAATGATGAAAACCAAGTAATAAAACCTGTCAAAAACATGAAGAATCTGGGTTTATCATTCGATGATGATCTTATGTTCAAATCGCACATACGAAATATTCGTGGCCTGGCGTTCAGGAATCTGGAACTCATTTATGGCAACAGGAGGTACTTGAATCAGAAGGTTGAGGCCGTGCTCTGTGACTTACTAGTGCTCTCCAAATTCAACTACCATGACTCAGTTTATAGTCCATGTCTGGTTGATGAGGACAAGAGGCAAAACTCATGCCTGAGATTGATATTTGGGATCAGTAGGGGATGCTACATCTCCCATAAATTTAATGCAATAATTTAGCTCAATATGCAGCGTAGACAACTTCTCTATGCGACTTGTTTTTTCCATAAAGTAATCACTATTCGAACACCCTCATACTTATGGAAGAAAATTTAATTTCTTGAAGATGTTCACAATTTAAACACACGCTACAAGGGAACTATTACTCCACCGATTCATAGAACTGAAACCTTCATGCGGTCTTTCTCTCATCAGATACCACTCATTTAAAACTATGGTCCAACAAACATGAAGAAATTAAATATGAATTCATTTAAAAATGTATAAAAGAATATATCATCACGGAACAAATGAATGCATGAGTCTATGGAATAGTTTTTCTTTTTTTATGGCTATTCACAGGTAGGTAAATATAGATTTAAGGAGCGCGGCAGAATAATTATAAACATAGTGATTTTTGTTTGTTATATTTTTTCAGATACGCTTCACAATAATAACAGAGGTAACACGTATATCATCATCTGATCTTCGGGGTTTTTCCTCTTATATTGTATGTATATTTGAAAAATAAGGACCTATTATTATTATTATCATTATCATTATTTTCGTTGGGAATGTACCAGTCAGTCCCTGTCTCCTAAGCTCCGACCAATCCGGAGGGCGCGCTGATGTCATTTACCCCAATAATAATTATTATTATCATTATTTCAGGAATGTACCAGTCAGGCTCTATCTCCAGAGCTCCGACCCATCCGAAGGGAGAGCTGGTGTCGTTTACCCTAATAACCACTTCCTACGTGACTATTGGGTCCGAGATTCATGTGTTCTGAGCAGACGAAGTGAATCAAGGATGACGGCCTTCTGCATTCGTGCCGCTAAGATCTCTGTCATATCAAGGCAAGCCGGTATCATCTTCAAATTTGAGAACAGTATGTTCATCATTCCACCAAGGACTCCTATGATCAAAACCATTATTTTGACAGAATGGTTTGGATACAACCTGCGGAGTTCGAAGATAATATCTCGATATTTAGTCCGTTTTTCCTCCTCTCTCCGAACGATATTCATTCCACCTGTAGCGAAAAACTCCATGACAAAAATCGTTTTATTTGGTGGTCGAGGTGGACATCAGGCTTATTGGCTTGTATTTGCCTGAGGGTGGGGAATGAGTAGTGTCAATAGATTCAGCACTTCTCATTCTCCACAACGGACTCAATATCCCCCTGAACACCGGTGTCTCGTCTATACCGTACAAGTATCGTAGCGCCGCGTTCTGCCTTTGGCTTAGGCCGCATAAGCTCTAATCAGATAATATGTGAAATTCAACCCATGAGTGGCATCCGGAAAATACACAGTCTCATTGCCCTAATTCGATTACCGCCGCTAAAGGCGATGGTTAAATCTGGCATCATTGCTGGACGCTCACAAATCTACAGGATGAAAGTAAACTATACAAACCGGACGCTAAGTAGCGTGAATTCGTGAATATATTGGACGCTCAGAGACGGGTACATGAAAGGACGCCACGAAATAGGTGTAATGAAACTTTCAAATTTTTATCGTCGAAAAGGAAAGCTTGATCACTCCTTTATGACCCCTGATGTTCAAATCTTAAAAATATACTGATGTAGAACAAGAGACTTATAATATCCACTCGACGGACGCTCAGAGAAAGAGTTGTGAAAGGACGCCTGGAAGATAGCTGGATGTATATATATATATATATATATATATATATATATATATATATATATATATCCCACTATCTTCAGGGCGTCCGTACATTGACAAATTACTATCTTCCAAGCGTCCGTCTCCAACAGAGCGTCCGTATACGGACGCTCTGTTGAATTCCTGTAGAAAATGTGCTGAAATCATCATAGTAGTTTACAGATCTGAAAATTTTTTGGACGCCGTCTTGATAGTGGGACCTCCTTTTTTGTATACTTTTGTATATTATTAGTTCACCGGGTTTACCGCTAGCGGCGCAAAGAACACCGTCTGTATATTTCTCGGAGTATGATTTACTTTTAGACTGCCGATTTCCAAGCGTCCTCAATTTGTGGTAAATACGGCAACGCTGAAGACTTTCAATGAGCATTGTTTGAAAATCGTTATTTGCGGTATTCGTTAGTAATCGTCTACGGGGTGGAGTGAATAATATTTGGTGTGCTGATAGTAAAGTAAGTTGGAAAATAAATGAAGAATGGACTCACAGTAATATTTATCAATGTACTTGTTCATTATTTCAGCTTGAGTTCATGAACGTGCAACCCCAAATGCACATCTGCGACAAAGGTTTTGGAAATTAAACAGCTAATTATTTGAAAATTCTTGTCAGTTTCGAGAGTCATTTTCATTTCTGATCTTGGCAAATTTATGTGTGTTGTTTTCCAAAAGAGTTCATGGGATTGTGTTCCAGTCCATATCGGTGGAAAACTAAGTCATTGAAAAGTTGAATATTCGAAAACTACATCAAACTCTAGAAGTTTTTCTCCCACTTCAAATAAGAACTACAAGAATTGTTTCTTCTCTCAACCTGCTGCACCCTCACGACAGCCCTCAGAAGTATTCTTCGAGAGACTTGTGCGAGCTATAGAAGACGTACGATAAGTGACCATGCTGGGAATTGAACCCACGCCCTTATGATAGAGAAGCGATCCATCACCATCACGGCCCAACTGGTACAAGTGGTTATAAGTTGTCTTCAGAAAACTTTCTTAATACTTGGTATATGAAAAAAAAACTGCTAATGAGAAGTTCTGCATATCACAAAACTAGGAGCGCTTCAACGCAAATGTAAAAATCTCTTGTAATATACGGGGAGGCACAACCATAATATTATTTTGGCTCCAGAATTCACGACCGTCAATTCGAAATCTGACGAAAAATGCTAATTGGAAAAGTTGTTCCACATGATGTGTGTAGATTTGAAGTCAAGTTCGTATGCAGGGAAGGATATATCATTTCAGCTTCAGAGTGGAGTACCTCCATTTTGAATAATATCAAAAAATGCTGATCAGAAAAGTTGTTCAGAATTGAATTTCATATATAAGTTCAAAATGATAATCACACAAATCCTAGTTGAATTATTTTCTAAATACAAGTTTTGTTAGGAAAAAACATTTTTGAAAAGGCATTGAACTTAATAAAAATCTGATTTTTTCTAAAGAGTTTTGATGCCTAAAGGAAATAATATTCAAGTATCAAATATTGACTTGTCATGTACAGTGGTGGAAAATAAACTTATAATTGTGTTGCAAAATGTTATAACAAAATTATTTTCTCTTGAGAAATCCCATTGTTTGAATTTATAGATGGCACAGTAGTACAAGAGATGTAATGATAATATTTTTTAAGGAAGATTAATAAACAGATTATTTGAGTAATTTTGCCCAGAAAGGCCACCAGACTACTTAATGAAATGAGAGCACCTGGAAAGGATAATTACGGAGACGTCAAAAATGTTGAAGAGAAGTGAACATTGTGCTGAAGCGTTTGCATCCGACCAAGACGATTACAGTTATAATTCCCAGCGTTAGTCACCAAGCTAGCAGTGGTTCGGTTCCGCCTCTCGCAAAAACTGTATATACCGGATCTCCAATGCTAGCACAAGCTATCAAATGAGCTTCTTATGTTTTTCATCAAAAAAAAACTGAGGAAATGTAACTCCAGACGTTCTAATGAATGTATTAGGAGAATTTTCTACGAGGACGGCTATTTTTATGCAAAGAGAATATGATCATGAAGAGGCGAAAGCTCAATAATAATGATGACACTTTCTTTGAAACCGTCGTAGAATGTACCTAAAGACACTGCATGTGCGGGTAGAGGTCCGATATTATTATTTGTCGTTTCGCGTAAAAGAAGAACTAATGAAATCCATTTCAATTTATTTAATATTGTTGGATTATATGCAAAATTCAAAGTAATTTTAAAAATGATTCTGTTAAAAATTGTTCGTTGTTAATAATTTTTCATCATTCACAACATTTTTTCATGTTTCAAGTTTTGCTCGTCAATTGCGTATTTTCACCACTCTGCACATCACTTGTCTAATTTTGAGAGTTTCTTAGAAAGCAGAACTCTTCAAAGAAAATTCATAAAATCACTAATAAAAAGGTTTTCGTTTGACAGGGTGAACCATTTTCAAGTAATGTTGTCACCGAAAATTTCTTTAAATCTACAACCAGTAATTTTCCCTTAGAGATTTAAAGAGCTAAGCTGATTCAAGAAATGTACTATGAATTGCTTCAAATGGATTCCTGATGGGCAAACACAGACAATATCGATATTTCTCTTGAATTTATTCTATTTCAATATAGACCGGGGGATAGTGACACATATTGGGACACGATTTTACTCAGTATGCCTTTTGGAGAACAATATTGTCCGTATATCCTTATGATTATAATGCAGGAATCAAAGAGTCATCGTAGTTTCTTCATATTAAATAATAATAATAATATCCTAGAAAAGTTATGTGCTTCGGTACGATTCCAATCAGGCCGCCATGTGTTTTTAATGAAATAATAGAAGTAAAATACTCGAAAAAGCATTGGCATACCAAAAGGATGGGCGAATAATTCTTTTTTTCAAATAGAATTTCACGTGACCATACCAGCCATTCGGACCCACCCTAACGGCCTGCCAATGGTTTTTCGAGTATTTTAGTTATATAATTTCATCACGAAATACATGGCAGCCCGATTGGAATCGTAGACGAATAATAATAATGATTATAACTATTATTATTATTTTTTAATATGAAGAACCCACGACGACTCCTTGATTCATGCATTATTATCATAAGGATATACGGACAATACTGTCCTCCAAAAGGCAAAAGGCAAAATCTGTCACTATACCCCGGTCTAATAGTGACATGAATATGTTTTATGTTATTTTTTGTAGGAATATTTTATTAATTCCATATTAATGAATTAATTTTATACTTCCTTGCTGACCGATGATCTAATGGTGGACTCTGTTATTGATTTTCAATAAACCTAATATATACTGTTCTACCTTCATTTGCCTGACAACCTATACCTGTTACAGATCTATCTTTTGAATATCTATGGAGTAACCCATTTGAATGTGGGTACCTCAATGCATTTTTTACAAGTTGTCTCTACTATAACTATAACTTTTAATTAAAATTCATAATGTCATATTTAATTAATTAATGTTAAAATTTTGTTCACAGACAAAACCAAAAATCAATTTTTTTTTAAACAAAATTCCACCACGCCACTAGATTCATGATAGTTTCAAATTGGCATGACAGAAATAACACAAAAAAAAAGAATAATAAAAAGTATCTCTTGACAGCTTGTTGGAATATCAACGTTCCACAGTCTGAAAATGAAAAATTGTTAAATCAAAAATTTTTTTTTTAATTGTAGAAGGGCAAATTATTCAATTTTTTCATAAACTCATCGTATTCTTAAATTTGCCTTTTTGAAAATATTATTTCAAATTTACTGAGAAAAACTATTTTTTTAAATCGCTGACGTTAATTGACGTGAACGAAATCAAACAGATATTCAAAATTCATAAAAATTAAATCAAATATTATATTGAAGGAAGATAATAAACAATTATCTCAACATCTCAATGGATTCCATCCACTGAAAGGAGACTGAAGAAGTATAACCTCATTATTTCAACTCAAATTGGGGATTGATGAGAAAGATATAGGAATAAGGGATGAATTTAGACTGAAAATAATAAAACTCGCCCCATTGTAATTGAGTGCTTGACTAATAGACTAAGGTCTCAGATATTATACCAGAAGACTATATCAGATCAAAACGTTATTGGTGTCACAACAAAAGGCTGCAGAAGAAAACGGTCGTGAAGCAAAAATATAGGAACCTCTCTGATAGTGGATAGAATCAGTTATACTTACGAAGAACTAGAGACCAAGTTGGCAGCAGGAAACTCAACAGATACGATTGCAAGTAAATCAAGCACAGATGAAGAAGAAAACCTGAAGAAATGAACAGCAGAAGAATTGGAAGAAGCCGACAGACCTAGAGTAAACATATCAGCTAGATCTTCATTTAAGATTCCAAAATAGATTTTTTTCCTATATCTCTTATTTTTCTTCACATTTGTCTTTCTTTATTTATTCCAATTGTGTTTCTGTATTTTGATTTTCACTCATGTTTTGTTTCAGATAAAATGTCACATTCACAGAGAATAGCCATCTGAATATAATCCATTTTAGGTGGAAAAAACAAAATCTCCAGGTCACTATGAATATTATGAGATACTTCGAAGCTCTCCAAACCTGGCTTGTCGAAATGAAAAATATCATATTTTCAATATATTTTGAGACCACAAGGGTTAAGCAAGATATGAAAGGATCTACACCACTTAGGCATTAAAAAAGAACGACCACCATTTCCGATCATTTGTTTGATGTGGAGGAATTGAATAAGTACTTCGTAGAAGGCATTTCAGCAGTCGCTACAGATCAAAATATGATTGAATTTTACTCCAATAGTATTCATGAGAAAGTAGGCCAATTTCAATTCAGATCTGTAACACAAGATGAACCCCAACATGTCCAACAAGTTGTACAACTTGATACCTAATGCTCAAGGGTGAGATATCAATTTGAAACTTCTACTTGTGTTGCCCTTATTTGACAACATTCATAAATCATATCATAAATGTTTGTCTCACCCAAAATGTTTATCTCCAAATTTGGAAAAAGTCAGTTGTATAGCCAATACATAAAAAGAATACTGTTAATGAGTTCAAAGATCTTCGGCCGATCAATATACTGCCAACACTTTTAAAAGTCAGATAAAAAACACTAGATATTCAGCTGAGAGAATACTTCTCACTGTGCAACATACTACCGGAAAAGCAGTCAGGATTTCGACGAGGGTACAGCTGTAAAACCGCATTGTTCTGAATCACTGATAACATTGTAAGAGGGATTGCCAATAAGAAATTCACTTCACTAGACTCCTCCAAGGCCTTTGGCACTCTGAACTATGCTCTATTATTGAGTAAACCCTAATCTATTGGTGATTTTGATCAAACTTCATCTTTCTTCGAAGAATACTCGACCATGAAGGTGAGTGTCAAAATAAGAAATAACTATTCATCCTTCCATGAAATGTCTAGTGGTGTTCCACAGAGCTCCATCCTGGGACCCCTACCATTTGCATTGCATACATATGACTTCGAGCACTCTGTACATTATTGTGATATACATTTCTGTACCGACGACATCCACTGCAACTTTCTTTTTTACCAACAGAAACAAATCTGGCCATAAAAAAAAATTAATGAGGTTTTATCTTATAATATCTTCTAAAAACCAAGCGCTCTAAATTAATGCAGAAACCATCGGTAATACTATTCGGAACACGCCATCACAGAAATCTCCTTGATCCAGATCAATGTTGAAAACCTAGTAATCAAACCTGTCAAAATCATGAAGAATCTGGTTTTATCAGTCGATGATGATCTGAGGTTCAAATCGCACATACGTAATATTCGTGGCCTGGCATTCAGGAATCTGAAACTCATTTATAGCAACAGGAGGTACTTGAATCAGAAGGTTGAGGCCGTGCTCTGTGACTCACTAGTACTCTGCAGATCCAACTGTCAAGACTCAGTTTATAGTCGATGCATAGATCATGAGGACAAGAGGCAAAACTTATGCCTGAAATTGATATTTGGGATCGGCAGGCTACATCTCCCATCAATTGAGTGAGATAGGATGGCTCAATGAGCAGCGTAGACAACTTCTCCATGCAACTTGGCTTTTCCATAAGGTAATCACTACTCTAACACCCTCATACTCCATTACTCCACCGATTCATAGAACTGAAACCTTCAGGCGGTCTTTATCTTACCAGATCTCACTCATTTATCACTGTTTCAACAAACATGAAGAAATTGAATATAAATTCATTAAAAAAACTTATGAAAAAATAAGTTATCACGGAACAAATGAATGCATGAGTCTATAGAATAGTTTTTCATTTTTTATGGCTATTCACAGGTATATATAGATTTAAGGAACCAGGTGGAATAATTATAAACACAGTAATTTTTTTTTGTATGTTATATTTTTTCAGTTACGCTCAAGAATAATAACAGAGGTAACATGTATATGTATGTGTATCATCACTATTCATCATTTTTCCATTGTGAATGTACCAGTCAGGCTATGTAACTATTGGGTCCAAAATTCATGTATTCTGAGCAGACGAAGTGAACCAAGGATGACGGCCTTCTGCATTCGTGCCGCTAAGATCTCTGTCATATTAAGGCAAGCCGGTATCATCTTCAAATTTGAGAACAGTGTGTTCATCATTCCACCAAGTACTCCTATGATCAAAACCAACATTTTGACAGAATGGTTTGGATACAACCTGCGGAGTTCAAAGAGAATATCTCGATATCTAGTCCGTTTTTTCTCCTCTTTCCGAACGATATTCATTCCACCTGTAGCGAAAACTTCCATGAGAAAAATCGTTTTAATTTGGTGGTCGAGGTGGACATCAGGCTTATTGGCTTGTATTTGCCTGAGGGTGGGGAATGAGTAGTTACAATAGATTCAGCACTTCTCATTCTCCACAACGAACTCAATATCCCTCTTAGCATAAGGCAATACCGGTGTCTCGTCTATACCGTACAAGTAACGTAGATGATGGTACAACACTTGTAGCGCCGCGCTCTGCCTTTGGATATAGGCTGAGACCGCATAAGCTCTAATCAGATAATATGTGAAATTCAACCCATGAGTGGCATCCGGAGAATACACAATGTCGATGCCCTAATTCGATTACCGCCGCTAAAGGCGATGGTTAAATCTGGCATCATTGCTGGACGCTCACAAATCTACAGGATGAAAGTGAACTATACAAACCGGACGCTAAGTAGCGTGAATTCGTGCATATATTGGACGCTCAGAAACGGGTACATGAAAGGACGCCACGAAATAGGTATAGTGAAACTTTCAAATTTTTATCGTCGAAAAGGAAAGCTTGAGCACTCCTTTATGACCCCTGATGTTCAAATCTTGAAAATATACATATGTAGAACCAGACACTTATGATATCCACTTGACGGACGCTCAGAGAATGAGTTGTGAAAGGACGCCTGGAGGATAGCTGGATGTGTATATATATATATATATATATATATATATATATATATATATATATATATATATATATATGTATATATATATATATATATATATATATATATATATATATATATCGTTATAAAGTAGTATTAAGATGTACTGTTATTTTGCCCCTATATTGAAGTGACAAAATTGTAGTAATCGATTTCAAAGGTGATAAATTTGTTGTATGTAGGAAATATAAGTCAGATGGTAATAATAATACTCAGATAAATATTTTTATTGCTCAAATAAATGCCCAGGCTAGATATTTACTGTTGTACCTTTTCTCTTTATACCTTTACCTTTATTATGTTGCAGAAACTCTCTCAGCTCAGTTGGTGCCAATAAGAAACATGCAGTCTCTTCTCATCAGGATTGGTTTCTTGGAAAGGGCTTCCAATGTGAAAATGTGAGATATTTGTGACAGTTGTACCAAAATAATAAACGTTTAACTCAGAATTCAAAATATAAGCGTTTTTATTCAATTAAATTCAGCAAAATGTTTTGATTTTCAATCTAGAATACTTATTTTACTTTCCTGCGAGATACCTTAGCCTATGTATAACCATTGTTTAAATATAACATAGTTAGTCAATGCCTGTGGAAAAGGTATTGGACACAAACGCGAGTGTCATCTAGCGTGATTAGTTACAAACATGAATATTTGACGTCATTTTAATGCAGGTTTCTTCAAAAAACCCTGATTTTAATGCTTTTCCATTGTTTTAATCAAGTTACGACATGACTTGGAGGCCAGATCACTGAAGTTACGACATGACTTGGATGCGAGCTCACTATCGCCATCTACATGTCGCATCCATTTTGATCCAATTATAATCCCATAAGTTTGACTAACTATCTCCTATATAAACAATGGTATAACCCTTCTTGTTTCCTTTTGTACAAAAATTGAATCGCCAACAAGTTCCTGTGGTTGTTTAGTCACCACCAAATATTCTGCGATCGAGTATCGAATGATGAATCGATTCTTTCTACGCGCTGCTCGACTAAACTTAATCAGTCAATTATATACCTTGGTTTCGGATCAACCGGTAATTTAAAAAAACAAATCTTCATTCCCTCATTTCATTCATTCTTATTCATCAAACCATCCTACCCTATGTCTGTGCCATATGTCCAACATACTAACACCCTTTTAGCACAACCCAATGGAATCGGACAACCAACATTTCACGATCAAGTCACACACCCAGTCTACCAAGATAACTGACTGTGTAGCACGGACAGATAAGAAAAAATAAACCTGAATACAGTATTGCCAAGAGCAAGACTTCTGTATTCTACGGACGAAACCCTTATTACCTAACAATAAGGGGAGAGCTGGGTAATAGTACCGGAAGGGAACTCAACCCAAGAAAACCGAGAGAGAGAGAGAGAGAGAGAACTTGTTGTCGTTCAGTTGAAGGTTATGTTTGCAATTTATTACTTTGTATTAATGATTATAACCAATCGTCCAATAAATGAAATGAAAATAAGTGAGTTATTAATAAGAATGTAAAGTTCAGTTCTATATCACCGTAGTGCACGAAAGTAGAAAGTTTTTTTTTTTAAATAGTTCTAGCAAATGAATGCCAAAAGTGATGTTATTCTCTCTTGATATGTGAAAATTCGACGATATGCCAGGAACAAGTGTTGAAACTGATATATACCTTTGAAAAAACTTTTGGACTCAAAGCTTTTCTTCAAGATCTGCCTAGCTGTTTTCTTCAATCTGGAAGTTTCTCTGGAGGTAGGTTCTTGTTGATATTACAGTATATGCTTTACAAGAAGGGTTATACCATTGTTTATAAAGGAGATAGTTAGTCAAACTTATGGGATTATAATTGGATCAAAATGGATGCGACATGTAGTTGGCGATAGTGAGCTCGCATCCAAGTCATGTCGTAACTTCAGTGATCTGGCCTCCAAGTCATGTCGTAACTTGATTAAAACAATGGAAAAGCATTAAAATCAGGGTTTTTTGAAGAAACCTGCATTAAAATGACGTCAAATATTCATGTTTGTAACTAATCACGCTAGATGACACTCGCGTTTGTGTCCAATACCTTTTCCACAGGCATTGACTAACTATGTTATATTTAAACAATGGTTATACATAGGCTAAGGTATCTCGCAGGAAAGTAAAATAAGTATTCTAGATTGAAAATCATTGGATGGATTTTGATGGTGTTTTTACATTCTATGCAGTTATGGTGTTCTTTAGGAGTTGAGGTATAGTATTTAGCCTCTCTTTAGAGTGATAATAATAATAATAACTTACTATTTCTTACATAAAACGTTGTTTCATAACAATATATATATATATATATATATATATATATATATATATATATATATATATATATATATATATATATATATATATATATATATATATATATAGAAAGGGTAGTCGTTGCTGACTAGTTAAGAATAAAACCAGTTGATATTGGGGATTGCAGCAAAGTCAAAAGTGTACTCTTTTATAGAGTTTATTCCAAGCTTTCGTAAATTTTATTTACATCTTCAGGGAACTACAAAGAATTATTATGTCAATTATACATTTTGATGTTATTAAAATTTCACTTACAACTATAGTGAGGTTAGTTGACATGTTCTTAGTTCTTTGGATAGTGACATTACAACTTAAAATTGTAAATAATGAGGAAAAAAGACTTTACGAATATAAATAACAGAAAATTTTGAAATTTTAGTAGAAAAACAAAAGACTTGTTGATAGTATCCAAGGGACACAAATTAGTTGTCAATAGAAAAGAAATCTGTAATTTTCAAGTCAATGTTACCAACTGTAATCTTGTACCAAATTTCCTTTTTTCTTGATCTTATTTCGCTACTCAAACGGTGAGTGGTTGTTTATTTATCCACCTGCCAACTGAAAATATGCGGTACTACTCCCGGCTTCATTCGAGCTTTGACTTTACTAAACTTATATTCATAATAGTTTTCCATATCTTCTGCAAGCTATAAATATCAAATTGTTTGATATTTCGTTAGAAATACTTACAAAGACCCTAACTCACGTTGAAATGATCTTCACAACAAAAAAATACTGTTTTTACGGACACATCTTTTATATTCTTTCTTACAGCAGTAAACCATTTTTTTTTTGACACATTTTGTGGAACTGTAATGAATATTTTCTCCATATTATTTATGGATGTGTTTACACATCCCGGAACGAAACACAACTTATTAGCACTCATTTTGAAACATTAATACAGACGAAATCCAGCGAAACCCACTGCTGTAAATGATCAAAACATAAAAGCGCGCGGAATTATAATGCACTTCGCTGAGCGGATCGCTCACACTATCAAACATGTGACGTCATTGCTGCTAGCCTCGTGTAGGGCACGTTTTCTAGCCTCACTGATTTCAACCCTTTTGTTTTGCGTTTATTTAATCACATTTTCATTTTTGAGACTTTTTGTGCTGGTAATGTGTTTAAAGACAGAAATAACTGTCGAAATGCATTATAATAAAAAATTTGTAGATAAACCTATTGCGGTGTTGTCAAGGTTAGAGACTATTCCTACCAATCTGGCATCGATCTCAACGTGAGTTCGATCTCAGAGTTCGGTTTTTTTTTTTGGCAAGTTATTTTCCTTTTTTTTTTCTTTCATTAGAGATGTAAATTATGGGATATTCAGATAGTTTATTCATTTGGGATTACTGCTGAGTGTACAATTTCTCGAAGGTTATATGTGCCTATATTAAATGAAGTGACGATTGTTTTTATATCTAAGAGCTCTGCGTTTGTAGAAAAAATCATGTGTGTATACCGCTCTCCAAAGATTCCGCGTCGCGCGGTAATTCTCTTTGTCGAGCGGCAGCCTACACTGTATATAGCCCATACATGCTTGGCAACAAAACAGGTAAATTCGTTTACTAATTCATCTTGACAACGGAATGTGAATAGTGTCATTTACATGCATTTAATGACTTTTACTCTGACAAGTAATACATTCAGCTTCATTTTAGGTTATGATACTTTTTGAATATTATTGTTGTCTGTTTATTCGGTAACTTAGTTACAAACACAAGCAACTTTGAATGAAATAGCGGAACGAAGTCATGAAGGAAGGGTAGAAAACAAACTTCAATCCAGTCAAATTTTGAGAAATGTCAACAAGCAGCGGAAAAAACGTAATGAATAACACGGAATGTATCGACTGTTAATATCCTATGCACGAGACAAGCCTTGGCTTTGCCTCGGCTCGTTCTCGCTCACTTCGAATGTTAACATGTCTTTACATTCCTTGTTACTTGAATAACTATTAACTTGCTCTTTGTGTGTGTGTGTGTTTGTCAGATGGGTACAAATCTTGCAAGCTGAAATAGAACCACTTCATATCATTCTATGGAATTGAAATTCTACATGTCGGTTCAGTTTCGATGACAATAGATTAGTTTCGAAGAAATTTTCCACCCTTCCCCTCCGAAAGCTAGATAGTGATCGCATAGGGTTTTAGAAGTTTTCTTGAAGGATTTGGACGTCAAAATTTACAACAGAAAAAAATAAGGTATGGGGACTTGCCCCTTACCCTTTTCTTGGAAAAAGTTGGAATAATCGAGAAATTAATATCGGAAAAATCCATAAAAATAGTGAAAAATATCTGACCGTCGAATATTATGGTTTAAAGTAATCTCATTCTTTCTGCCCTAGAAAGCTATATATAGAACGCAATTGAAGTTGGAATGGAAGATGATGATGACCAAAATCAATTAGGGTGCTCGCCTGTCACGAAAAAAATTGGGAAAACTAGAGGAGTAGAAATCGAAAAAATCTGTTAAATAGTGAAAATCATCTGACCATTGATTAATTCTGTTTCAAAAATATCAACCCCTCTGTCCCCCTCGAAGAGTGTGGTCTAACGACAATAAGAAGGAATAAATCTCACTCAAATGATTTATATCAGTTCTTTTATTCATACATTTTTTGTCTTGAGATATGAATGCCATTTCCAAAAAAGTTCTCTTAGTCATATGTGTCTCTTTAGCTAATATTTTAGTTGAGTTATAATTTACTCGATGGTCAAATTTGTTTACATGATTAGCAAGAGCACATCTTTCAGGATGAAGTCTACAATCACTTTTATGTGAGGAAATTCTACTTTTTAGGCATCTAGAAGTCTGGCCAATATAATTTTCATCACAGTCCTGACAAGGAATGCTATATACTACATTTGAAGTGGAAGTTAATGGAATTTTATCTTTTACTTTTGAATAATTTGATCTTATTGGTAAAATAGTTTTATTTGCTATTTTGACATTACATACTGAATGAAAGAGCCTGGACAATCTTGGTGTCATATCTTTTATATATGGAAGTGAAGTGAATGTAGGAATTGTTGGATTTGTAGGATTAGTATTAGCAACATTGCCATTGATGGATATGTTCAGATTGTTAGATATAATATCTGTTTCAATATTTAATGGTGTGCTGAACAGAATACTTCTCAGTAATTTTGGTGGATAAGCATTGTATGAAAAGAGTTTGAAAAGAATATCTAGGTTTTTTTTATGAAAGGATCTATCTGAGATTTTGAGTACTCTAGCTTTCATCTGTTTCACAAGGTTTATTTTCATTGACCGCTTGTGATAAGACTCGAAGTTAATATATCTTCCAGAACCGCATAGTTTCCTGTACCAGTCTATAATAATTTTGTTATTAAGACCACGTATGAATCTTTTATCTAAGAAAGTTACGGAAAAATCATCATCCTCAGTTTCTATTGTAAACTGAATATATGGGTCAAAGCTGTTGAAAGTACTAAGAATCTCAGTAATGCCATCTTTTGGTAAAGCGACAATGATATCATCAACATATCACTATAGCAAGAGCAACTAATATTATAACTAATAATATACAATCAAATCAGCATTCTTCTATTTTTAGAGGCTTACTTTTAAAATCAAAAAAGTTTCTAAAAGACAATCCGAATCTGATATTGATTCAATCTGACAAAGGTAATGTGACAGTCATTATGGAAAAAGATCAATATCTTAATCTTTCAAATGAAATAATTATCAACAGTAATTCCTATATTGAATTAGCAAAAGATCCTACGACTACGATACAAAGTAGAGCTAATGAATTTTTGAAAGTACTTAAAGACACAAATCAAATTGATGATGTCACAAAAAAGAAACTCACATGCTATAATGCTATTTCTCCAAAATTCTATTCATTACCAAAAATATATAAACCTACTTTATCGATGAGACCTATAGTTTCATGTATTGGTGCTCCAACAGAAGCCATTGCTTCACTTCTCACAGATATTCTAACTAAAGCATATGATTCCGATAATGAATACTTTATACAAGACTCTTTTGAAGTAAATAATAAATATAATAACACAAACATACCTAATGACTACGTTTTGGCAAGTCTTGATGTGGTTTCTCTTTTTAGTAATGTATATTTAGAAGTTTGTCAAAGATCAATTCACAAAAATTGGTATCGTGTTAGCAATCATTGTAACATTAATGAAGAAACATTCATGAAAATTTTAACTTTCTTGTTCAATAACACATATTTCTCTTTTAACAACAAAAGTTTTGGAACTCCAATGGGAGCTTCAATCTCCCCTATATTAGCTTCATATGTGATGGATGATGTGTTGGACACAGTAATTCCAGTACTATCATTTAAACCTTTTTTCATCAAAAAATATGTTGATGATATCATTGTCGCTTTACCAAAAGATGGCATTACTGAGATTCTTAGTACTTTCAACAGCTTTGACCCATATATTCAGTTTACAATAGAAACTGAGGATGATGATTTTTCCGTACCTTTCTTAGATACAAGATTCATACGTGGTCTTAATAACAAAATTCTTATAGAATGGTACAGGAAACCATGCAGTTCTGGAAGATATATTAACTTCGAGTCTTATCACAAGCGGTCAATGAAAATAAACCTTGTGAAACAGATGAAAGCTAGAGTACACAAAATCTCAGATAGATCCTTTCATAAAAAATACCTAGATATTCTTTTCAAACTCTTTTCAGACAATGCTTATCCACCAATATTACTGAGAAGTATTCTGTTCAGCACACCATTAAATATTGAAACAGATATTATATCCAACAATCTGAACATATCCATTAATGGCAATATTGCTAATACTAATCCTACAAATCCTACAATTCCTACATTCACTTCACTTCCATATATAAAAGATATGACACCAAGATTGTCCAGGCTCTTTCATTCAGTATGTAATGTCAAAATAGCAAATAAAACTATTTTACCAATAAGATCAATTTATTCAAAAGTAAAAGATAAAATTCCATTAACTTCCACTTCAAATGTAGTATATAGCATTCCTTGTCAGGACTGTCATAAAAATTATATTGGTCAGACTTTTAGATGCCTAAAAAGTAGAATTTCCTCACATAAAAGTGATTGTAGACTTCATCCTGAAAGATGTGCTCTTGCTAATCATGTAAACGTTCACATGGTCAGCAAGAGCACATCTTTCAGGATAGAGAAATAGCATTATAGCATGTGAGTTTCTTTTTTGTGACATCATCAATTTGATTTGTGTCTTTAAGTACTTTCAAAAATTCATTAGCTTTACCTTGTATCGTAGTCGTAGGATCTTTTGCTAATTCAATATAGGAATTACTGTTGACAATTATTTCATTTGAAAGATTAAGATATTGATCTTTTTCCATAATGACTGTCACATTACCTTTGTCAGATTAAATCAATATCTGATTCGGATTGTCTTTTAGAAACTTTTTTGATTTTAAAAGTAAGCCTCTAAAAATAGAAGAATGCTGATTTGATTGTATATTATTAGTTATAATATCAGTTGCTCTTGCTATAGTGATATTTCTCTGGTATTCGTCACTGATGGATGAAGTGATGTAATCAACATCAGCTAAAAAACTCTTGATGGAAATGTCTTTTATAATTAACGGTTCCACACTGAACTTTGGTCCTAAAGCAAAAAATTGTAAAATATCTTCAGGAATGATGGTGTTAGAAATATTTGATATCCAGTTTGGTTTCGTTCTCAATTTTTTTCGAAAATGATTGTTTTTTAGGTTAATAATTTTATTGATATTTCTACTTTTCACATCATGGAACAGTTCATTATATGTTCTTAATTGTTTACTGAGAAAATTTTCAAATATAAGTTCACTTGTAAGAGAAATGATTTCACTCCTAGTTGTCGTCAGAGAACACTCTAAATTTTAATCAGAGGATGATTTGTAGAAATCTCAATGTTAAGTAATTTTATTCCTAACCTGTAATTCTGTTGCTTGATATTCGCATGAGCCTCTTGCCTAAGAAGTAGGTTCTCAATGTTTCGAATGAAAGTTGTAAAGAGCAATGAAAGCTATGTTACACATGTAACTGCAAATATACATGGTGTTCCATAAATGTTATGATCAAAAATGTGTTTTTTAAAATGAAACATACCATATGTTTTCAGATAGATCCTTTCATAAAAAAAAACCTAGATATTCTTTTCAAACTCTTTTCAGACAATGCTTATCCACCAAAATTACTGAGAGGTATTCTGTTCAGCACACCATTAAATATTGAAACAGGTATTATATCTAACAATCTGAACATATCCATTAATGGCAATGTTGCTAATACTAATCCTACAAATCCTACAATTCCTACATTCACTTTACTTCCATATATAAAAGATATTACACCAAGATTGTCCAGGCTCTTTCATTCAGTATGTAATGTCAAAATAGCAAATAAAACTATTTTACCAATAATATCAATTTATTCAAAAGTAAAAGATAAAATTCCATTGACTTCCACTTCAAATGTAGTATATAGCATTTCTTGTCAGGACTGTGATAAAAATTATATTGGCCAGACTTCTAGATGCCTGAAAAGTAGAATTTCCTCACATAAAAGTGATTGTAGACTTCATCCTGAAAGATGTGCTCTTGCTGATCATGTAAACAAATTTGACCATCGAATAAATTATAACTCAACTAAAATATTAGCTAAAGAGACACATATGACTGAGAGAACTTTTTTGAAAATGGCCTTCATATCTCAAGACAAAAAATGTATGAATATAAGAACTGATATAAATCATTTGAGTGAGATTTATTCCTTCTTATTGTCGTTAGACCACACTCTCCCTATGAATAATAATATCTCCATAACTACTCAATTGGAAATGTAATTTTTTCCTAACATACAAAACAACAGTCGTATATTTCAACAGTTGGTACAAGATTACAGTTGGTAACATTGACTTGGAAATTACAGATTTCTTTTCTATTGACAACTGATTTGTGTCCCTTGGATACAATCAACAAGTCTTTTGTTTTTCGACTGAAATTTCAAAATTTTCTGTTATTTATATTCGTAAAGTCTTTTTTCCTTATTAATTACAATTTTAAGCTGTAATGTCACTATCCAAAGAACTAAGAACATGTAAACTAGCCTCACTATTATAGTTGTAAGTAAATTTTTAATAACATCAAAATGTATAATTGACATAATAATTCTTTGTAGTTCCCTGAAGATTTAAATAAAATTTACGAAAGCTTGGAATAAACTCTATAAAAGAGTACACTTTTGACTTTGCTGCAATCCCCAATATTAACTGGTTTTATATATATATATATATATATATATACCGGGTGGCTACGGAAGTATTGCCTACGGAATATCTCAGTTATTGTATGAAGTAGGTTTGTGAAATTTGGAGCGTCGATATAATGACATAAGAACTAGAATTTGAGCATATTGACATGTCGAAGTTAACATCCGGTCTGACCGGAAGTAACATCAACTTTCTTATTTTAAATAGAAACCCAATTTTTTTTTCATTTCGCTTTATTCAGCATTCAATTCCCTTTCTAATGACATATCACAAGTTGGTATCTAACCAGAAACTAGATCAGAAAAAAATTATTATTGAAATTCACCGAGTAGGCCGTGGAAGCAAAATGAAAGCCAAAAATTGAAAAGTTGGCTATGGAAACCATACGTCACTTGATAACAGTTACTACTACTGTGATATTTTATTTTCATTCGTCGGCGTTATAAAAAGCCGCCAAAAAAAATATTGGAAAAATTGGGAAAAAAACAATACTCTGTAGGTCCATAACTTAAATAGGAACATACAACTTTTTCTTGCCTATACTATTCAGCATAACCATTCCTTTCTAATGATATAATAGAAAATAATTTTTTGAACTGAGATACCGAAAAATCCAATTATTATTCTTCAAATAACCATACAGATTATCGCCATACGCAAAAATAAAATTAAAAATAATGTGGAATGATAAATTATATCCTGTAGGTTCTAGGTTAAATAGGAACATAAACGTACTTGGTCTGTGCCATCGTCCATAGATATTCTAATATCTACCTATGGACGATGTTTGTGCTATTCAGAATAATCATTCCATTGCAATAATCATTCGAACCAAAATATTAACAAGTAGGCTGATTAAGATGTATTTTGGAATGAAACAAAAAAGAAATGAGAGCTGTCACGAACGCTGCTATCCATATTATTTTGATGTTCGAAGTAGTGTTTTTGATTCTGCCATTTTAAAAGGGTTTGGAAATCGAAATCAGTTAGTGGAATATTCAAAAAATGCCCCGTTATTCACGAACCGAACAAATTGACATGCTTCTCATTTATGGTGAATGTTTGAAAAATTCTTATGCCGCTGAACGATTGTATTTAGAGCGATATCCAGGGAGGCAGCAACCGTCAAGAAGGTATTTCCAGTGGCTTGAAGAAAAATTAAGAACTGAGCCTGATGTTCACGAAGACCAAGAAGCATTTGTTATTAATGAGGAAACTGAAATTAATGTATTAGCTTTAGTACAATATGATAGCACAATTTCCTCAAGGCAGATTGGCGCCGAATTAGCTATAAGTAAGGACTCTGCTAGGAAAATTTTGAAAAAACATCGATTGAAATCCTTCAAGTATCAGTTGCATCAACATTTGTATGAAAATGACGGTGAAAGGCGCATGGAATATTATAATTGGTTTTTTCGATAAAATGCTGAGAATCACCTATTTAACTATTATATCTTGTTCAAGGACGAGTCAAGATTTACCAACAATGGATTATTCAACAGGAATAATACAAGGTAGGTACTGTACTTTATTTGGATTACTGTCGATAGTCGAATTGTAAAGTGCTAAAAGTGTGAACGGTCTTTTGTTCCAGGTACTGAGCGATAGCAAACTAGCACCGGTTTCGACAAGGCGGCTTCCAGGAGAGATTTGGTGTGAATGTTTGGGCAGGAATAGTTGGAACTCATATTGTTGGCCCCATTCTTTTTCAAGGCCAACTAACCGGAGAGAGATACTTTAATTTTTTAACGAATGAAATTTCGGAATTCATTAACAACCTACCAGCGGAAATAACTGAGAGAATGTACTTCCAGCAAGATGGCGCCCCTCTGCATAATTCAAGAATAGCGAGAAATTATCTTCAAAATCGCTTTCAAGAGAGACTTATAACAACCGATGGTCCAGTCAGGTGGCCACCAAGATCACCTGATCTTACTCCGTGCGACTTTTTTCAATGGGGGCATCTTAAAAATAGGGTGTATTCCACACAGCCTACAACTCTACATGAGCCGGAAGTAAAAATTCGTAGAGCTTTCCAAGATATCACGCCCCAAATGTTGAGAAACGTTTTATATGAAAATATCACCAGAGTCAATAAATGTATTGACGCTGAGGGTATGCATTTCGAACATTTGTTTTGAATTTATTTTATCTTTAATCCTATCAATTTGAATTTTTTTTTCGATAAATCTGTTTTTTCGTAATTTGAAGAATAATAATTGAATTTTTTATTATTTCATTTCAAAAAATTACTTTCTATTATATCATTAGAAAGGAATGGTTATGCTGAACAGTACAGGCAAGAAAAAGTTATATGTTCCTATTCAAGTTATGGACCTACAGAGTATTGTTTTTTCCCAATTTTTCCAATATTTTTTTTGGCGGCTTTTTATAACTCCGACGAATGAAAATAAAATATCACAGTAGTAGCAACTGTTATCAAGTGACGTATGGTTTCCATAGCCAACTTTTCAATTTTTGGCTTTCATTTTGCTTCCACGGCCTACTCGTTGAATTTCAATAATAATTTTTTTCTGATCTATTTTCTGGTTAGATACCAACTTGTGATATGTCTTTAGAAAGGGAATTGAATGCTTAATAAAGCGAAAAGAAAAAAAATAGGGTTTCCATTTAAAATAAGAAAGTTGATGTTACTTCCGGTCAGACCGGAAGTTAACTTCGACATGTCAATATGCTCAAATTCTAGCTCTTATGTCATTATATCGACTCTCCAAATTTCACAAACCTACTTCATACAATAACTGAGATATTCCGTAGGCAATACTTCCGTAGCCACCCGGTATATATATATATACCGGGTGATTCTCCAAGGTGGCTCACCCCTATAACTTTTTTATTATTGAAGATAGAAAAACGAAATTTGGGGGTTGTGTATTATAGTTCAATTTACATTTTTTGACATATTAACTTGCTTTATCGTACTTCCGGTTCGACCGGAAATGAGCATAACTTTCGATTTTTAAATGGGACATCCTATATATTTTTACTTATTTCGATCGAGAATGACATTCTAAATCCAACAACACCTCACTTGTCAATATTTGACAAATGAAGTAATTTTTATTTCAATTTTCATTTTTTGATCTAGAATGCCATGGATCGTGTAAATCGCTTCATTCTTGATCAAGTAACATGGGAAAAATACGACTTTGAGGCTTTTGACTTCACAGTCGTTGAAAGAATTATTCAAAAGTCTCAAATATGAATTTTTCCAGTTAACGTGAATTTTTCAAATGGAAAGGGGGTGGCTCGTCGGCTTTTTGTGAAAGATCATTTTCTTACGAATAATTTGATACCACACACTTTCACTTTATTTTCACTATTTCTGTGAGCGATTGCAAGAAGCGACCATACCCAATTACAAATAATACGTATTCGGTATGCACTGAGTCCTGTTATTCTAGTTATTCGTGACAAACAATTGAAGCTGTTGCTAGGACTATACCTAAACAAATAGGCCAATGAATATGCTGTCACTTTCAAAAATTCTTTTGTTGCATAGTTCATAATTTGATATGGAAAATTATACTAGAAACGAGAAAATTGACATGTTGCTAATTTACGGAGAAGCAAAAAAGAATGCATCTGATGCAGCTCGAATTTATGCTCAGAGATTCCCTAATCGTCGCCATCCCACTCGGCACTATTTTCCAAAACTGGAAAAGAAAATGCGAAATGAACCAGAAGAAAATGCCAATAAATTCATCGTCAGTGAAGAAAAAGAAGTAGACGTGTTGGCCTATGTTGAAGTGAATTGTACGGCGTCAATTCGCCAAATTGTTTCTGAGTGTGATATAAGTTATTCGTCCGTTTGGAGAATTCTCCACAAATATAATTATCGATCATTCAAGTACCAACTACACCAACATCTTTACGATAACGATCACAACCGAAGATTAACTTATTGCAACTGGTTTTTGACTAAATACAGAGAAGATGTACGTTTTCCATTTAAAATTATTTATTCAGATGAAACTCGATTCACTAACTTGGGTCTGTTTAATCGGAATAATAAAAGGTACTGGTCACAAACAAATTTACATCTCATGCAAGAAGGAAATTTTCAAGAGCGATTTGGTTTCAATTGCTGGATGGGTATTATCGGAGGAAAACTTTTAGGCCCAATAATTTTCGACGGACAACTTACTGGGGAAAAATATCTGCAGTTCCTTAGAAATCAAATAAATGATTTCATTGAAGATTTGCCACTAGCTACCCAAGTTGATATCTATTTTCAACAAGATGGAGCGCCACCTCACAATTCCCAAATCGTAAGAGAACATCTGAATGACACCTTCCCAGAAAAGTGGATTGGCACCAATGGACCTATTCAGTGGCCTGCGAGGTACATTCTTGAGATGTCATATTTTTTTATAATGTATTATTTCTTTTTCATATTCTAGATCACCAGATCTCACTCCACTAGATTTTTTTCTCTGGGGAACAATTAAAAATCAGGTTTATAATACAACATCACCTACTCGTGAAGAACTGGAGTATAAAGTAAGGGTGGCATTCCAGAACGTTACTGCGGAACAGCTAAACAATGTGGTGCGCGCAACAATTGATAAAGTTGAACTTTGCCGTGATCAAGGAGGGGGTCATTTTGAAAATTTAGAAACTTAATGGACTAATGGTGATATTTGCGTCTTTTAAACAATTCTTAAAACGACTGTGAATTCAATTGTTTGTCACGAATAACTAGAATAACAGGACTAGTGCATAAGTATACCGAATACGTATTATTTGTTATTGGGTATGATCGCTTCTTGCAATCGTTCACAGATATAGTGAAAATAAAGTGAAAGTGTGGGGTATCGAATTATTCGTAAGAAAATGATCTTTCACAAAAAGCCGACGAGCCACCCCCTTTCCATTTGAAAAATTCACGTTAACTGGAAAAATTCATATTTGAGACTTTTGAATAATTCTTACAACGACTGTGAATTCAAAAGCCTCAAAGTCGTACTTTTCCCATGTTACTTGATCAAGAATGAGGCGATTCACACGATCCATGGCATTCTAGATCGAAAAATAAAAATTGAAATAAAAATTACTTCATTTGTCAAATATTGACAAGTGAGGTGTTGTTGGATTTAGAATGTCATTCTCGATCGAAATAAGTAAAAATATATAGGATGTCCCATTTAAAAATCGAAAGTTATGCTCATTTCCGGTCGAACCGGAAGTACGATAAAGCAAGTTAATATGTCAAAAAATGTAAATTGAACTATAATACACAACCCCCAAATTTCGTTTTTCTATCTTCAATAATAAAAAAGTTATAGGGGTGAGCCACCTTGGAGAATCACCCGGTATATATATATATATATATATATATATATATATATATATATATATATATATATATATATATGTTCCAGTGACTGTAAAACAGTCGAAAACAATCCTTTAGGAACTCACTATACCTTTGTATAGATTGTATGGCATATGTCCGACAGAAAACAACTACTTCTCTGGCTAATACCTCGACAGATATTGAATTATATCTGTCAGACATATGTGCAAAGATCCTTGCTTTGAAGGAACAACTTTGCAAGAGCTCTCAGAGACAGACAGCAGGACACCGCACGATCCAAACAAGGAACCAACTGCAGACCGGTTTTGGGATGAAGTCCCTCATCAGTGCAGTCCTGGTTATCACGGTTGTATACACGCGGGGGCCCGGTGCCCGTCATCGTTTGCCGGGATGAACACTGCAATCGCTTACAGGATCCACCACGGCAACAGATTAGAGAGCGCTCCAGAAGGACATTTCGGATGCGAAATGGTATATGCTGAATACTTGTTTCAAGGAGCAATAAATGTTCCAGTGACTGTAAAACAGTCGAAAACAATCCATTAGGAACTCACTATACCTTTGTTTAGATTGTATGGCATATGTCCGACAGAAAACAACTACTTCTCTGGCTAATACCTCGACAGATATTGAATTATATCTGTCAGACATATGTGCAGAGATCCTTGCTTTGAAGGAACAACTTTGCAAGAGCTCTCAGAGACAGACAGCAGGACACCGCATGATCCAAACAAGGAACCAACTGCAGACCAGTTTCGGGATGAAGTCCCTCATCAGTGCAGTCCTGGTTATCACTGTTGTATACACGCGGGGGCCCGGTGCCCGTCATCGTTCGCTGGGATGAACACTGCAATCGCTTACAGGATCACCACGGCAACAGATTAGAGAGCGCTCCAGAAGGACATTTCGAGTGCGAAATGGTATATGCTGAATACTTGTTTCAAGGAGCAATAAATGTTCCAGTGACTGTAAAACAGTCGAAAACAATCCTTTAGGAACTCACTATACCTTTGTATGGATGACGGGCACCGGGCCCCCGCGTGTATACAACCGTGATAACCAGGACTGCACTGATGAGGGACTTCATCCCGAAACCGGTCTGCAGTTGGTTCCTTGTTTGGATCATGCGGTGTCCTGCTGTCTGTCTCTGAGAGCTCTTGCAAAGTTGTTCCTTCAAAGCAAGGATCTTTGCACATATGTCTGACAGATATAATTCAATATCTGTCGAGGTATTAGCCAGAGAAGTAGTTGTTTTCTGTCGGACATATGCCATACAATCTATACAAAGGTATAGTGAGTTCCTAAAGGATATAAATATATATATATATATATATATATATATATATATATATATATATATATATATATATATATATATATATATATATATATATATATATATATATTTATATATATGTTCGGAAAGGTTTCCGCGGTCAGAAATATGTACATTACTAAGTTCATGGGTTGAACCGCGTTGAGAGTTTATAACTCGACGTTTCGGCTCCTGCTTTGGAGCCATTTTCAAGAGTGTGACTGCGAGGCCTGTATCTGCCTACTCCTCGAGTCGTGGTCTTGAGAGATATCAAGGTCTCAACCTGCCTACTCCTTGATCTCAAAAGACGATCCGATGTTGGTTGCACTGTAGTATTTATAGGTGGTTGGCTACCTGGAGGTGGGCGGGTCTTACGGGTTTTCTCGTTTGTCTTGTCTGCTGGTGCCTGCTGTGTAGTTGGAGTTAATGGGATTTTAATTGATTGCGGATAAGTTTCACGTGGCCTGGTAATTACGGTTGGAAGAAGGGGCTTCCAAATGGGGTTCAATTTACGGCTATCATCTTTAATGTTCAGGCAATCAGGCCGTTTTTCGATTTCGATGGCTTCTCTGATAAAACGAGAAGTTCTTGAACGTACTGGGGCGATGGTTTTCGTTTTCTTGAAATCTATGGGGTGACCCGTTTGGATGAAATGAAGAGCTAATGCGGAGCTGGTGTCTCGATTTCTAACTGAAAGGGAGTGTTGATAGGATCGAAAATGGATCTGTTTCGAAGTTTCTCCTATATAAGAGTGGGGGCAGATAGAACAGGGAATTTCGTAAATACCATGGTCTTCGTTGGGAATTTTGTCTTTTGTTGGTCTGATGAGGTGTGATAGTTTTTGTTCTGTGGTAAAGATGGTTTTGATATTTGCTTTTCTGAAAAGTCGACTGATTTTGTCCGTCACCCCTTTGATGTAAGGGAAGAAGACTTTGGATGGACGGTCTTCAACTTGTGGTTCGTTTTTGGTTACTAATGGTTTCTGAAGCTGTTTTTGGATGTTTCTGTCTATGTGGTCTGGTCTGTATCCGTTTTGTAGGAGAGCTTGTTTTACGTTGTGAAGTTCGGATTGTCTGTTGTGGTCGTCGGTTAGTCGGATGGAGCGAGATATCAGAGTATTTACGACTGAGTTGAGTTGTGAGGGATGATGGTGGGACTTGGAGTTGAGATATCGGTTGGTGTGGGTGGGTTTTCTATAAACCGTGTACGAGAAACCTTATTGAGGATTTTTAGTGATTTGTACATCTAAGAATGGCAGAGTTGAATTGCTTTCTATCTCGATCGTGAAGCGAATGTAAGGGTGTACTTCGTTCAGATGGGTCAGGAAAGAATCCAGGGTATCTCTCCCGTGGGGCCAGATGACAAAAGTGTCATCAACGTATCGTAACCAGCAGGAAGGTTGAAGAGTGGCTGATGAAAGGGCTTTGGTTTCGAAATCTTGCATGAATATATTGGCAATCGCAGGTGAGAGAGGGGATCCCATAGGGGCACCTTTGATTTGCCTATAGGTTACGATACGTTGATGACACTTTTGTCATCTGGCCCCACGGGAGAGATACCCTGGATTCTTTCCTGACCCATCTGAACGAAGTACACCCTTACATTCGCTTCACGATCGAGATAGAAAGCAATTCAACTCTGCCATTCTTAGATGTACAAATCACTAAAAATCCTCAACAAGGTTTCTCGTACACGGTTTATAGAAAACCCACCCACACCAACCGATATCTCAACTCCAAGTCCCACCATCATCCCTCACAACTCAACTCAGTCGTAAATACTCTGATATCTCGCTCCATCCGACTAACCGACGACCACAACAGACAATCCGAACTTCACAACGTAAAACAAGCTCTCCTACAAAACGGATACAGACCAGACCACATAGACAGAAACATCCAAAAACAGCTTCAGAAACCATTAGTAACCAAAAACGAACCACAAGTTGAAGACCGTCCATCCAAAGTCTTCTTCCCTTACATCAAAGGGGTGACGGACAAAATCAGTCGACTTTTCAGAAAAGCAAATATCAAAACCATCTTTACCACAGAACAAAAACTATCACACCTCATCAGACCAACAAAAGACAAAATTCCCAATGAAGACCATGGTATTTACGAAATTCCCTGTTCTATCTGCCCCCACTCTTATATAGGAGAAACTTCGAAACAGATCCATTTTCGATCCTATCAACACTCCCTTTCAGTTAGAAATCGAGACACCAGCTCCGCATTAGCTCTTCATTTCATCCAAACGGGTCACCCCATAGATTTCAAGAAAACGAAAACCATCGCCCCAGTACGTTCAAGAACTTCTCGTTTTATCAGAGAAGCCATCGAAATCGAAAAACGGCCTGATTGCCTGAACATTAAAGATGATAGCCGTAAATTGAACCCCATTTGGAAGCCCCTTCTTCCAACCGTAATTACCAGGCCACGTGAAACTTATCCGCAATCAATTAAAATCCCATTAACTCCAACTACACAGCAGGCACCAGCAGACAAGACAAACGAGAAAACCCGTAAGACCCGCCCACCTCCAGGTAGCCAACCACCTATAAATACTACAGTGCAACCAACATCGGATCGTCTTTTTGAGATCAAGGAGTAGGCAGGTTGAGACCTTGATATCTCTCAAGACCACGACTCGAGGAGTAGGCAGATAGAGGCCTCGCAGTCACACTCTTGAAAATGGCTCCAAAGCAGGAGCCGAAACGTCGAGTTATAAACTCTCAACGCGGTTCAACCCATGAACTTAGTAATGTACATTATATATATATATATATATATATATATATATATATATATATATATATTTACATCTATGAACATTCAGACGTCAAACCAGATCGCATACCTTACAGCGTCTTGTTGAAGAATCAAGTATAGCCTGAGTTTGGCTCATGTATATTCATCACGAACAGCCCTATCCCCACCTCAACCGATCAGATGGTACTAATATGAGAATAATAAAATACGTTTTCTCACTATTGATAGTACCTTGGCACCTCTTCACAAATCACTGTCATTATCACGTCAGTTTTGTATATTTTATCCGAAATGTGAACATTAAAAACTCATATACGATACATTATAACGTCAGGCATTGTTGCCACGTCTATTGCCACGTCTAGTGTGTTATTGTGGGAATCCCCTAGCTACCCAGCGTCCAATACTTTCAATTGACGGATGATTATTTCAAGTCTGTTTGTGTGAGGTACTGGTGGAAATTGAAAATGGACAAATCAACAAGAGCCTACAAAATGATGTTGACCGTAAGGAGTTCTAAAGGTGAGTGAAATAGTATCGGATTTTATTAATGAATAGAACTTACTGGTATTATTCCCAGTATACCTACAAACAGTAAAGAATCTTCAGTGGCGGTAAAATTCACTCATTTTTATCGCGAAGACTAAAGATTTGTTACTGTCGAAGTATTAGAATGAGGGTGAATGGTTTAATTATTAGTTTTAATTATAAGCCGATTCTATTCAAAATTGGAAGCTGAGGAATTTCGGGGTCGGGGATTATGATTCTTTTGTCACCATTAAAAAACTCAAGTTGACGGCCCAAATGACGGTCGAGTTTTGCGATTATGGTCCAATTCTATTCAAAATTGGTATCTGGGGGTTTTCGGGGTCGGACATTATGATTATTTTGTCAATTTTCAAAAATTCACGATGGCGTCTCCAAAATGGCGAAAGAGATTTGAGATTGTTGTCCGATTCAATTCAAAATTGGTATCTAGGGGTTTCGGGAGATTGCGATTTTTTGTCAAAATTCAAAAATTCAAGATGGCGGCTTCAATATGGCGGATCCGTTTTGTGATAATGGTCCGATTTGACTCGAAATTGGTATCAGGGGATTTTCAAGGTCGGAGATTATGATGTTATTGTTAGAATTGAGAAATTCAAGATGGTGCTCCAAAATGGAAGACAAGTTTTGGGATTATGAGCCAATTCTATTCAAAATTGTTATCTGAGGATATTTGGGTCGGGGATTATGATTCTTTGGTCAAAATTGAAAAATTTAAGATGGCGACTCCAAAATGGCGAAAGAGTTTTGCGATTATGGTCCGTTTATATTCAAAATTGGTATCTGGGATTTTTCGGCTCGGAGATTATGATTCTTTTGTTGAAATTCAAAAATTCAATATGGCGGCTACAAAATGGCGGACGAGATTTGTGATTGTGTTCCAATTCTATTCAAAATTGGTATATGGAGGTTTTCCGGGTCGGATATTATGATTTGTAGTCAATATTCAAAAATTCACGATGGCGGCTCCAAATGACGGACGAGTTTTGCGATTATGGTCTGATTCTATTCGGAATTGACATCTGAGGGTTTTCGGGGTCAGAGATTATAATTTTTTGTTAAAATTCAAAAATTCAAGATGGCGTCTCCAAAATGGCGGACGAGATTTGAGATTGTTGTCCGATTCAATTCAAAATTGGTATCTTGGTTTTGGGAGATTATAATTTTTTTTTCAAAATTAAAAAATTCAAGATTGTGGCTTCAATATGGCTGACCCGTTTTGTGATAATGGTCCGATTGTGATTTTATTGATAGAATTGAGAAATTCAAGATAGTAGCTCCAAAATGGAAGACAAGTTTTGGGATTATGGGCCAATTCTATTCAAAAATATCATCTGAGGATACTTGGGTCGGGGATTATGATTATTTTGTCAAAATTGAAAAATTCAAGATGGCGACTCCAAAATGAGTTCTGCGATTATGGTCCGTTTATATTCAAAATTGGTATCTGGGAGTTTTCGGGGTTCGAAATTATGATTCTTTTGTCAGAATTCAAAAATTCAAGATGGCGGACCCGTTTTGTGATCATAGTTAGATTCGGTTCAAATTGTTAAGTGGGTGTTTCTCCTAAGCTTGAAATTTTGAGCATGTATGAAAACTAAAAAAAGTAAAAATAAAATTCTTATTCAAAAAACAAAAGAAGACACTTCACTCCTAACATTGACTGAAAAGTAGAACATAAATTTTAATAATTTCCGAAATGTAAAAAATGCTTGGGTGCTCTTTACGTATATAGTTCTTGAACGCTAAATATTAATAATATAAGAATATAGGTAAAGAACACCCAAGATTTTTTACATTTTAGTTATTATTATATTAGAAACTATTTTCTACTTTTCAATGTTAGGAGTAAAGCGTGTTCTTTAGTTTTTAAGAACGTGGTTTATTTAATTTCTTCATTCAAGCAATTATTTGAAAAAATATTACGAAACCGTTGAATGCCAATGCAGAAAACATAAATTTGTCTTGGGTAGTAATGAATGAAATGAATAAAATGTGTTCGATTTTCGCAAGAAGAAAATATTTAGTTTTATAAACTAAGTATTTTCAAAGAAACTTTAACTTCGTCGTTTTGAACATCTTCATGCGTAAAAATTTAAAACATATTTGACTTTCACTATAAAGATCCATATGTACCTATCTTTCGTTTCTTATTTTACAGGAGGAAATAATTCTTCAAAAATATGAATTAAAATATTTTTTAGATGTGCCATTGGTCATTTGATGAATCATTATGCCATGTTTAGTATCTCTAGAAAGCTTGTTTTTTCATCATTTCAGTAGTACTAATACTATTTTAACTCTCTTCATAGGAGCAGTGTTTCTCCAATTTTTCTGTCCACCTCGGTAATTCACTTATCTATTGCTTAATTTGATGAAAAAATTTCTCAATCGGGGAATGCAGCCAGTTAAATATTTCAAGCGATATGGCAATTTGATTCAGAGAGAGGCGTACGTAGGTATACGTACGTATAATCCTGAATTTTTCCTAAATAGAAGGTAAGAGAAAAAAAAACAGAAATAATCATTTGTTGCAATAGTTCAAAAAATTAGTATTTTGTGAATGGAAAAGGAAATTGCCGGATAACATTTGTAGAGCGGCTATTACATACCATAATTTATTAGTCCTGAAAACAAATTTTTGAATGAAACAACTATCAATGTAGCACATAAAGAATATTTTTTATAAAAACCCACGTACGCCACTGTCTGAATCAAATTACCATATCGCCTAAAATATCCCACTGGCTACATTCCCCGACTGATGAAATTTTTGAAAAAAATTAGGCAATAGGTAAGTGAATTACAGCGGTGGACACAAAAATACGAAACATACTGTACCTATCGAGATAGTAAAAGTAATATTAGTACTACTAAAATGAGAGAAAACCAGGCTTTCTGTCGATACTAAAAATATGATATAAGGTTCCATTCCATTCTCCACCAATGGCACATCTAAAAAATAACATAATCCATAGAAAGGTGCAGAGCGAAATACCTCTCAACTTCCATTCGAACTTAAATGAGAAAAATGGGCGGGTCCATACATTTGACTAACCCTGTATATTAATAAACGATTTGACAATAAGTGTTTTATTAACTAGTAATTATTAAACTTTTCAAATGTTGAGTGTTCAAGTGGAAACATTCATTTTCCTACGACAGTGCTTAAACTAAGATTTCACACACCTTCCACAGGGCGTAAAGTTATATTTTTTCGCAGAAGTTCGTACAAAATCACTTATGCGTAAGTAAATCAACAGTGCATGAAGAGATTTTTTACACACTATTTATGTATTATTCAATTTTTGAAAAAAGTTTTTGCATACAATTTACTCGGAAGTGATTTGATAACATGAAGAAAATTCAAAACTTCAGATTGAACATTCAAATTAATGAAATAATCGCTGCAATTTGCCTATTCAATAGCTGTCGTAGAAAACATATTTAACGATACATTTTTGTAAACAACTCTTTGCACTCGCGTGCTTTGTTGAACTCCGGCTCTGCCTCATTCAACAAAATTCACTTTCATACAAAAAAGTCCTACTTCATGATCTTGTATGGTAAATATCTATTTTACACTTTCTTTGTTCTTGATAACTATTAAAAAAAAATCAGTAACAGCTGTACATGTTTTTTATATGTTTTAATAAAATTAAAATGGAAGGTAATTTTTAATGAATGACTTATTTGTATTTTCCTGGGTAGGATTGTCACGCTGGTAGCTATAGCTGCCTCCGTGGCGACGTTAGTTGTTGCCTTGTAAGCACAAGGTCTTCTAACCGAAGCCACAAATGTGTGGTTGGCTTCCTGTTGTTGACTTCCTTTGTTTCTATTTTTACATCCGAGTGTTGTACATCTTCGCACTCAATTTTACCGTACTGATGAGAGCTTAAGCTCGAAACACGTGTCTACGGTTGCAGAACATTTTGAGTGTTATACCCAATAACTTTTCTACTTATATTTTCATATATTGCCCCTCGCTATATCCATCCTTATTTGTATTTTCCTGGGTAGGATTGTCACGCTGGTAGCTATAGCTGCCTCTGTGACGACGTTAGTTGTTGCCTTGTAAGCACAAGGTCTTCTAACCGAAGCCACAAATGTGTGGTTGGCTTCCTGTTGTTGACTTCCTTTGTTTCTATTTTTACATCCAAGTGTTGTACATCTTCGCACTCAATTTTACCATACTGATGAGAGCTCAAGCTCGAAACACGTGTCTACGGTTGCAGAACATTTTGAGGGTTATACCCAATAACTTTTCTACTTATATTTTCATATATTGCCCCTCGCTATATCCATCCTTATTTGTATTTTCCTGGATGGGATTGTCACGCTGGTAGCTATAGCTGCCTCCGTGGCGACGTTAGTTGTTGCCTTGTAAGCACAAGGTCTTCTAACCGAAGCCACAAATGTGTGGTTGGCTTCCTGTTGTTGACTTCCTTTGTTTCTATTTTTACATCCAAGTGTTGTACATCTTCGCACTCAATTTTACCGTACTGATGAGAGCTTAAGCTCGAAACACGTGTCTACGGTTGCAGAAAACTTTGAGGGTTATACCCAATAACTTTTCCACTTATATTTTCATATATTGCCCCTCGCTATATCCATCCTTATTTGTATTTTCCTGGGTAGGATTGTCACGCTGGTAGCTATAGCTGCCTCCGTGACGACGTTAGTTGTTGCCTTGTAAGCACAAGGTCTTCTAACCGAAGCCACAAATGTGTGGTTGGCTTCCTGTTGTTCACTTCCTTTGTTTCTATTTTTACATCCAAGTGTTGTACATCTTCGCACTCAATTTTACCGTACTGATGAGAGCTTAAGCTCGAAACACGTGTCTACGGTTGCAGAAAATTTTGAGGGTTATACCCAATAACTTTTCTACTTATATTTTCATATATTGCCCCTCGCTATATCCATCCTTATTTGTATTTTCCTGGGTAGGATTGTCACGCTGGTAGCTATAGCTGCCTCCGTGGCGACGTTAGTTGTTGCCTTGTAAGCACAAGGTCTTCTAACCGAAGCCACAAATGTGTGGTTGGCTTCCTGTTGTTGACTTCCTCTGTTTCTCTTTTTACATCCAAGTGATGTACATCTTCGCACTCAATTTTACCGTACTGATGAGAGCTCAAGCTCGAAACACGTGTCTACGGTTGCAGAACATTTTGAGGGTTATACCCAATAACTTTTCTACTTATATTTTCATATATTGCCCCTCGCTATATCCATCCTTATTTGTATTTTCCTGGGTAGGATTATCACGCTGGTAGCTATAGCTGCCTCCGTGGCGACGTTAGTTGTTGCCTTCTAAGCACAAGGTCTTCTAACCGAAGCCACAAATGTGTGGTTGGCTTCCTGTTGTTGACTTCCTTTGTTTCTATTTTTACATCCAAGTGTTGTACATCTTCGCACTCAATTTTACCGTACTGATGAGAGCTTAAGCTCGAAACACGTGTCTACGGTTGCAGAAAATTTTGAGGGTTATACCCAATAACTTTTCTACTTATATTTTCATATATTGCCCCTCGCTATATCCATCCTTATTTGTATTTTCCTGGGTAGGATTGTCACGCTGGTAGCTATAGCTGCCTCCGTGGCGACGTTAGTTGTTGCCTTGTAAGCACAAGGTCTTCTAACCGAAGCCACAAATGTGTGGTTGGCTTCCTGTTGTTGACTTCCTCTGTTTCTCTTTTTACATCCAAGTGATGTACATCTTCGCACTCAATTTTACCGTACTGATGAGAGCTCAAGCTCGAAACACGTGTCTACGGTTGCAGAACATTTTGAGGGTTATACCCAATAACTTTTCTACTTATATTTTCATATATTGCCCCTCGCTATATCCATCCTTATTTGTATTTTCCTGGGTAGGATTATCACGCTGGTAGCTATAGCTGCCTCCGTGGCGACGTTAGTTGTTGCCTTCTAAGCACAAGGTCTTCTAACCGAAGCCACAAATGTGTGGTTGGCCTCCTGTTGTTGACTTCCTTTGTTTCTATTTTTACATCCAAGTATTGTACATCTTAGCACTCAATTTTACCGTACTGATGAGAGCTTAAGCTCGAAACACGTGTCTACGGTTGCAGAACATTTTGAGGGTTATACCCAATAACTTTTCTACTTATATTTTCATATATTGCCCCTCGCTATATCCAACCTTATTCGTATTTTCCTGGGTAGGATTGTCACGCTGGTAGCTATAGCTGCCTCCGTGGCGACGTTAGTTGTTGCCTTGTAAGCACAAGGTCTTCTAACCGAAGCCACAAATGTGTGGTTGGCTTCCTGTTGTTGACTTCCTTTGTTTCTATTTTTACATCCAAGTGTTGTACATCTTCGCACTCAATTTTACCGTACTGATGAGAGCTTAAGCTCGAAACACGTGTCTGCGGTTGCAGAACATTTTGAGGGTTATACCCAATAACTTTTCTACTTATATTTTCATATATTGCCCCTCGCTATATCCATCCTTATTTGTATTTTCCTGGGTAGGATTGTCACGCTGGTAGCTATAGCTGCCTCCGTGGCGACGTCAGTTGTTGCCTTGTAAGCACAAGGTCTTCTAACCGAAGCCACAAATGTGTGGTTGGCTTCCTGTTGTTGACTTCCTTTGTTTCTATTTTTACATCCAAGTGTTGTACATCTTCGCACTCAATTTTACCGTACTGATGAGAGCTCAAGCTCGAAACACGTGTCTACGGTTGCAGAAAATTTTGAGGGTTATACCCAATAACTTTTCTACTTATATTTTCATATATTGCCCCTCGCTATATCCATCCTTATTTGTATTTTCCTGGGTAGGATTGTCACGCTGGTAGCTATAGCTGCCTCCGTGGCGACGTTAGTTGTTGCCTTGTAAGCACAAGGTCTTCTAACCGAAGCCACAAATGTGTGGTTGGCTTCTTGTTGTTGACTTTCTTTGTTTCTATTTTTACATCCAAGTGTTGTACATCTTCGCACTCAATTTTACCGTACTGATGAGAGCTTAAGCTCGAAACACGTGTCTACGGTTGCAGAAAATTTTGAGGGTTATACCCAATAACTTTTCTACTTATATTTTCATATATTGCCCCTCGCTATATCCATCCTTATTTGTATTTTCCTGGGTAGGATTGTCACGCTGGTAGCTATAGCTGCCTCCGTGGCGACGTTAGTTGTTGCCTTGTAAGCACAAGGTCTTCTAACCGAAGCCACAAATGTGTGGTTGGCTTCCTGTTGTTGACTTCCTTTGTTTCTATTTTTACATCCAAGTGTTGTACATCTTCGCACTCAATTTTACCGTACTGATGAGAGCTTAAGCTCGAAACACGTGTCTACGGTTGCAGAACATTTTGAGGGTTATACCCAATTACTTTTCTACTCACATTTTCATATATTGCCCCTCGCTATATCCATCCTTATTTGTATTTTCCTGGGTAGGATTGTCACGCTGGTAGCTATAGCTGCCTCCGTGGCGACGTTAGTTGTTGCCTTGTAAGCACAAGGTCTTCTAACCGAAGCCACAAATGTATGGTTGGCTTCCTGTTGTTGACTTCCTTTGTTTCTATTTTTACATCCAAGTGTTGTACATCTTCGCACTCAATTTTACCGTACTGATGAGAGTTTAAGCTCGAAACACGTGTCTCCGGTTGCAGAACATTTTGAGGGTTATACCCAATAACTTTTCTACTTATATTTTTACATATATATATATATATATATATATATATATATATATATATATATATATATATATATATATATATATATATATATATATATATATATACAGGGTATTAATTAAGTACGTTGACAAACTTCGGAAGGTGATTCTTTGGAGGTTTTCAGGACGAAAAGTTCATATAAACATATGTCCCAAACGGCTTGGTTTTCGAGATACAGGGCGATAAAAATACATCTTTTTCAAGATTTTTTAGAGTTAACTTCGACATTTTCGACAATAATCAGTTCAAATTAGGCAAGTACAATCCATTCAATACGGCGCACGATACAAAATAATGCATTTCTTAAATAATTCACAGGGTCCTCCTTTTTTCAGAGTCAAGCTTTGTTCAACCCTTCAGAATTTTTTTTTCCGCCGCCACTGACATATTATGAGAAAGGAATAATCAATGTTGTTTCATTTAACATCTTTTTGATATCTTGCATTTTTTCATTTACTTGTACGGTTCAGGGGCTATAATGAAAATATTAATTTAAACATTTTCCAGTGTGGCATAACATTAGAAAATTTGAAAATTAAACATTTTCAATTATTGTAAATTGATGGAAATATTTTTTCAGAAATAGAAAAATCTACGATGAATAAAAATTATACAATAAAAAATATAAAGACAAGCTTTTATACAAATGCACTGAAAATGAAAAAATAATTTGTTTCATTTTTTGTAGGTTATTCTATGAGTATCAAAATCTTTCTGTACAAGATTACCTAGATCAAACAATGAAATGAATTATTTTTTCCTTTTCAGTGTATTGTATAAAAACTTTAAAATGTTTTGTTTTTATAATTTTCATTTTTAACATTTTAGTTTATTTTTTATGTGAAACTGAAAATCTCCAACCCAAAAACCATCACATACCAATTTTGAACAGAATCGGATCATAATCACAAAACTCGTCCGCCATATTGGAGCCGCCATTTTGTTTTCTAACAAACATTTTTTTAATGCATTGTCGCCGGAATTACGGAAACCTGCCAAATTTCAAATTAATCGGAGTATTAGAAGTGGGTCAAATTCAACTTTTATTAAATTGTTTGTTAGTTAGTTACAAGTGAAGCTAAATAAAAGCTTGTTATTGTAAAGATGTGATTTTTTTGTAAGCACAAGGTCTTCTAACCGAAGCCACAAATGTGTGGTTGGCTTCCTGTTGTTGACTTCCTTTGCTTCTATTTTTACATCCAAGTGTTGTACATCTTCGCACTCAATTTTACCGTACTGATGAGAGCTCAAGCTCGAAACACGTGTCTACGGTTGCAGAAAATTTTGAGGGTTATACCCAATAACTTTTCTACTTATATTTTCATATATTGCCCCTCGCTATATCCATCCTTATTTGTATTTTCCTGGGTAGGATTGTCACGCTGGTAGCTATAGCTGCCTCCGTGGCGACGTTAGTTGTTGCCTTGTAAGCACAAGGTCTTCTAACCGAAGCCACAAATGTGTGGTTGGCTTCTTGTTGTTGACTTTCTTTGTTTCTATTTTTACATCCAAGTGTTGTACATCTTCGCACTCAATTTTACCGTACTGATGAGAGCTTAAGCTCGAAACACGTGTCTACGGTTGCAGAAAATTTTGAGGGTTATACCCAATAACTTTTCTACTTATATTTTCATATATTGCCCCTCGCTATATCCATCCTTATTTGTATTTTCCTGGGTAGGATTGTCACGCTGGTAGCTATAGCTGCCTCCGTGGCGACGTTAGTTGTTGCCTTGTAAGCACAAGGTCTTCTAACCGAAGCCACAAATGTGTGGTTGGCTTCCTGTTGTTGACTTCCTTTGTTTCTATTTTTACATCCAAGTGTTGTACATCTTCGCACTCAATTTTACCGTACTGATGAGAGCTTAAGCTCGAAACACGTGTCTACGGTTGCAGAACATTTTGAGGGTTATACCCAATTACTTTTCTACTCACATTTTCATATATTGCCCCTCGCTATATCCATCCTTATTTGTATTTTCCTGGGTAGGATTGTCACGCTGGTAGCTATAGCTGCCTCCGTGGCGACGTTAGTTGTTGCCTTGTAAGCACAAGGTCTTCTAACCGAAGCCACAAATGTATGGTTGGCTTCCTGTTGTTGACTTCCTTTGTTTCTATTTTTACATCCAAGTGTTGTACATCTTCGCACTCAATTTTACCGTACTGATGAGAGTTTAAGCTCGAAACACGTGTCTCCGGTTGCAGAACATTTTGAGGGTTATACCCAATAACTTTTCTACTTATATTTTTACATATATATATATATATATATATATATATATATATATATATATATATATATATATATATATATATATATATATATATATATATATATATATATACAGGGTATTAATTAAGTACGTTGACAAACTTCGGAAGGTGATTCTTTGGAGGTTTTCAGGACGAAAAGTTCATATAAACATATGTCCCAAACGGCTTGGTTTTCGAGATACAGGGCGATAAAAATACATCTTTTTCAAGATTTTTTAGAGTTAACTTCGACATTTTCGACAATAATCAGTTCAAATTAGGCAAGTACAATCCATTCAATACGGCGCACGATACAAAATAATGCATTTCTTAAATAATTCACAGGGTCCTCCTTTTTTCAGAGTCAAGCTTTGTTCAACCCTTCAGAATTTTTTTTTCCGCCGCCACTGACATATTATGAGAAAGGAATAATCAATGTTGTTTCATTTAACATCTTTTTGATATCTTGCATTTTTTCATTTACTTGTACGGTTCAGGGGCTATAATGAAAATATTAATTTAAACATTTTCCAGTGTGGCATAACATTAGAAAATTTGAAAATTAAACATTTTCAATTATTGTAAATTGATGGAAATATTTTTTCAGAAATAGAAAAATCTACGATGAATAAAAATTATACAATAAAAAATATAAAGACAAGCTTTTATACAAATGCACTGAAAATGAAAAAATAATTTGTTTCATTTTTTGTAGGTTATTCTATGAGTATCAAAATCTTTCTGTACAAGATTACCTAGATCAAACAATGAAATGAATTATTTTTTCCTTTTCAGTGTATTGTATAAAAACTTTAAAATGTTTTGTTTTTATAATTTTCATTTTTAACATTTTAGTTTATTTTTTATGTGAAACTGAAAATCTCCAACCCAAAAACCATCACATACCAATTTTGAACAGAATCGGATCATAATCACAAAACTCGTCCGCCATATTGGAGCCGCCATTTTGTTTTTTAACAAAAATTTTTTTAATGCATTGTCGCCGGAATTACGGAAACCTGCCAAATTTCAAATTAATCGGAGTATTAGAAGTGGGTCAAATTCAACTTTTATTAAATTGTTTGTTAGTTAGTTACAAGTGAAGCTAAATAAAAGCTTGTTATTGTAAAGATGTGATTTTTTTTTGTGATATCTAACAGAAAACTACTATCTCCCCGTCACTGCGGTACGCTGGATATTAAACTAGATCTGACAGATATTGGGAAAACCTTAACTTTCAACCTGAAGATTCTGATGGTAAAAATGTGCATTTTCATTGAGATATTTGATTAAAAATGTTTTTACCCATCAGTCTTGATAGAGAACTCATACAAATTTTTTGTTATTTTAAAAAAAGGTATTATTTAGTTTTCAATTGAACGTTTCCTTTTCAACATAAAAAACTTCCGAAAGGTAATCCTGTAATGGAAGATAGTTAATAGGGTTTATCTAATAGTCGCAGATCATTACACATTTGATTTTCATTTATGAATCTCTGGTCATAACTCCGAAAAACTAAATCAAACAAATTTTTGTTTCCGTACGGAGTACATTATTTTATCAGAAATTTCGGTTTGTTTTTTTTTCTGCAGTAACGCAGAAATTTTGTAATCAATTTGAATTCATAAAAATAGCAAAGTGGGCTTTGATATTAATTCATTTATTTAAATATCAACAACTTGACAGTTATCGAAAGTTGAGAAACTGTCTCATTGTTAATTCTTCATTAGTGCAAGCTATAAAGCAGATTCATTCAATATTCCTTTGGATAAAATGGTTGAATATACAAAATCAGAAATGGCAGACATGCACTTAATGTATGGAATGGCTGATGGTAACGCTCGTGCCGCCAGACGAATGTATCTAGAAAGATTTCCACAACGTCATATTCCCAACACACAAATGTTCATCAATATTCACTCCCGTCTTCGTGAAACGGGTACTTTCAAGAGGTCTGCTGTTCTCATAGGAAGACCCAGTTCAGATAGAAGAAGCTGTACTTAACGAAATTGAGCAGCATCCAGACACCAGTACAAGACAAATTGCGGCACAGTTTAACGTAACCCATGTATTGGTATGGCAAATTTTAAAAGAGCAACAACTTTATCCCCATCACATACAGCGTGTTCAAGCTCTTCTGCCAAGGGATTTTCCAAAGAGATTAACTTTTTGCACTTGGATTCGAAATAAATTGTTGGAAAATCCATGGTTCTTATCTCAAGTGTTATTCACCGATGAGGCTATAATGTACTTGTATATTATATGAAATGAAACGAACCACGTCTGCTAGAGAACTCTTTATTCCTCATTTCACATCAGGTCAGCTATCTCGATCTACGACAGAACCATGGGCTCGTTAATACATTATACATTATAAAATATAATGTTAATATGTCACATCTCCCTTTTTTCAAACAAAAATAAGGAAAAACTAATCTTTCGAATTTTTACATGAAAAAACACAGAAAGATGTAAGTACCTAACAATTTAAAAATGAAAGAAACTTTCTGGTTATTAAAAATTATAAATTTTATATGATTAGATTATACTCTAAAACAATTCGAGTATAACCAAATCTATCTGGTATTTTCACTGCTCTACCTGAAGATGTTGTAGCTGGCAGGCACATTATAAACCTCTGGAGGCTCAAATAAGGAACTTAAATTACAATCATCCATTTCCTCTGATTCTATTTGTGATTCCGGCAAACCTTCAATAAACCTACGATTTCTGGTTATTTGATTTCCATTTTCTTTTTCGATAATATACGAACGTTCTCGAGGTTTATCAATTATTTTACCAAACTCCCAATTAGAACCTGAATGATTTTGATATCTTACTTTATTATTTATTTTCAAAGGCTTCGAATTTTTATATGAACAATCATAATATAATTTCTGTGAATGTCGCCTTGATATTAAAGTTTTATTATAGAATCAAAATCAACTTTTTGAGGTTTAAGTGCTTGTTCAGTAGTAGGCAATATATCTCTTAAATTTTTTGAAAACATGAGTTGAGCTGGAGAATATCCGCATTCCATTGGTGAATTTCTATACATGAGTAAAACTAATTCAATATCATTTTTCTCTTCCATAGCTTTTCTAAGTAATTTTTTAATAGTTTGTTTTGTTCTTTCTACTATCCCGTTCGACTGTGGATGGTGGGGACTAGTTACTATGTGCTTAAAATCCCACTTTTTTGAAAAATCATTAAAAAGTAAAGAAGAAAATTGAGGTCCTCCATCGGAGATTAATAATTCGGGTATACCAAATCTGCTAAACAGTCTTTTTAGAATACATATCACAGTATCGGAATGTGCATTTTCTTGTAAATTTATTAACTCAACCCATTTAGTGTAATAATCTACAACTAGCAAAAACATTTGACGACCTAAATACAATACATCCACTCCTAATTTATACCAAGGAATTTCAGGTATTTCATGTTGTTTTAATTCCTCTCTTTGGTTATTTACGTTATATTTGAGGCAAACTTTACATTTCAGTACAGTTTTTTCAATTTCAGAACTCATTCCAGGCCAGAAAAAAGATTGTTTGGCTCTATTGTCAGGCCCCAGGCCATGGGGCTCTAGAATTAGGGTTTTGGTAACCAATTGCCAACTTCCCTATATTGGGGTTTCACTCAAAATTATTATAAGCCCAGTTCATTTAGGTAAGGTGCATTTTCTTGTAAATTTATTAACTCAACCCATTTAGTGTAATAATCTACAACTAGCAAAAACATTTGACGACCTAAATACAATACATCCACTCCTAATTTAAACCAAGGAATTTCAGGTATTTCATGTTGTTTTAATTCCTCTCTTTGGTTATTTACGTTATATTTGAGGCAAACTTTACATTTCAGTACAGTTTTTTCAATTTCAGAACTCATTCCAGGCCAGAAAAAAGATTGTTTGGCTCTATTGTCACGCCCCAGGCCATGGGGCTCTAGAATTAGGGTTTTGGTAACCAATTACCAACTTCCCTATATTGGGGTTTCACTCAAAATTATTATAAGCCCAGTTCATTTAGGTAAGGTGGTGAATAATTAAAACAGTTGGATAAATTCAACACATCTAATTAAATCCTTTCAATAGAAACACTAGAAATTGTACTTACAAAAATAATTCAGTCATTTCAGAATCGGTGGCGTGTCACACCTTGAGGAGACCAGCTAGCAACTGTCCCTTCGAAAAAAACTCTCTCTCCAATCAAAGGTGATAAATCCTTCATCAGCGTATTCCCATTCCCATCGTAAAAGGTCAATAATCACAATTATGCCGAAATAGCAGTCTCAGCAGTTCTTGTCAATACTACTCAACACGATGTGAATTGGATACTTCCTGATATGCCTCGGATTCGAGAGAAATAAATAATTTTATTTAAAGTGAATTTGAATGTATTTTTCCCAAATGAAAGTAAATATGAGTTTTATTGATTTTCCCCAATAATGTGACACATGCCCACCGACCAAAAAAGGTGGACCCCACCTTTAAAAGAAATAGTATATAAGTGAACAATGTGGAAAAATAAATAGTATACCTTAAACGAAAAAAAAAATACACTAATAACGAATGAAAAATAACCTATGTATGTATACTATCCAGAATAGTATACACCAAACAAAACAATTCCTACATAAAAAATAAATGTGTTGAAAAAATTTAAAATGTTATCTCCCATTTATACAGTAATCAAGAAAAAAAAATTATTTGAAAAAGAAGTCACGTTTCGCCCAAGAAAGTTAATTAATTCCACTCAAACTGAAATTATATGTATGTCCATTTATTGAAACGTTCCAATACACCTACGAGTTCTTAGTCCGGCACTGACACATTGTTTTTTTTTTTTTTCACAGAATGTTCATTTGAAGTACTTCCTAATGGCGCCGTCCGGCGCGTAGTATCATCCCAGTAAACAAAAATCGATCTCAGAGATGTTAGTGGACCTCACATTCATGTTCCACGTCACTCCTGTGAGTCGAGTTGCGACTCGTATCGACATCTCCAGATCTTCTATTTCGGGCCCTTTTGGTCGTTTCTTGCTTCACATTGTGATTTCAAATATGACTCAAAGTTAGGTGAATGTGACGTTTTATTGCACATCTAAATTGGAGTCACATTGAGGTAACATTATAATCACAATGTGAAGTTGAGTAAATCATCCACATGCTCTCAATGCGAGGTGCTTTTCGATTCTTTTTGCGTAACACATTCCGATTGATGAAGATATCAAATGGGAAGACTAAGAGAACTCAAATCTCTGTCACATATACCGATTGAAGGTGTCACAAGAATTCTCAATTATACTTGAAAGGGAATCTCTTTCTGAGTAAGTTTACACTGCACTAGGAACTGCATAGAACTCGCATTCCATACATTGTGTTCATAAAATAACCCACCCCTGTTAACTTTTGAACGCCTCGAAATTTGTTTTTGATTCAGCAGAAAAAATATTGAGCCGTGCAGAAGGTAACAGGAGGAGGGATACTTTATGGAAACACTGCAGTGTCATCTTGAAATATTCTGATGAAAACAATTTTTCCTACGTAATACCTATTCCAGATTCTTTTTTGAACTCTTGGTAGTGCTCGTTAGGTTGTGTACTTTACTTTCACTTTAAGAGATTGAGTCTATGCCTGAGGTTGATGTTACTTTATTTAATATTAATTTTAGAACAAGTATGACTGAGTTTTGACCACCTATCTCTGTCAGGTTCATAGAAAAAAAAATAGTACAAAGAATATACAAAATATTACTATTAACAAAACTTTAATTATAGTAATAAATTAAAAAATTCTGAGGATAAACTCAAAATTCCAAACAAGAAATAAACTTGACTAAAAATTACATTCTTGAAGCGCCAACGGTGCTTCCTTTTCTGTTCCATGGTTAACATGGCGGAGACAATATCGCGTTAACATCTCGATCTCTTTGAGGGTTGTGGAGTATTCCTGAAAATTAACGAATGCCATGAAAATAAATCTATAAAGAAAGAATGATACTACTTCATCATTAATGAAAAATATAGGTATAACATAATCCAATCTTCCGCAAAAAATCCCAATAGAATAGGTATTTTCGAGGGAAAATATCTTCTAACCTATCATCAGAGAAGGTAACAAATGATACATGGTTGTATCTGAATGTCATATGGAGAAAAAAAACATTTGGTTAGATATGTAAAGTAGTTCGATGATTCTTTCATTTCACAAGTTTGGCATCATTTCAGTACTAAAATCGATTCAAAAACTGTTCTATCAGAAATAATCAACGATACTTCTGCATCAAGTACAACAGAAAATTGAAACGGTTTTCTCATTTTCTCAAAGAAAAATTTGTTTTCATCGATATTCATATAGTGATTACAACAGTATAGTAATATAAAAGAGTTTTGTCAAGGTTACAATTATTTTAATAAATCAGAAATTTTGTAAATATTGAAAATATGGCAAAAACTGAAATTTGCAATATAACGTAAAGATGTATAAAATTGAAATAGAAACGACTTTTCTCTTTATTTTTTATTCAAAAATAAGACTATTTTAAGTGATTATTTTGAAAGAAATGAACTCTTTACGAATAGCGAAATTCACGTGACCTCGCCCAAGTAGGATATTTGATATTTCTTATCTTTTTTATAATACGACTCATCATCGATCCAAGTCAAATTTCAGAATAAATAATTATTAAAAATTTATTTTCCATTTGATGCCAACTCTTTGAAGGACACTGTATGTTTATGAGAAACTCTATTAACGTGAATATATATTCAAAAGTGTGACGAGTGGGATATATGGAGTTTTGGAATATTTTTTAATAATTTCATAGATTCATTACCTACTTGATTTAGGTTTTAAATGAATCACCATGATATAGGTACACCAATAACAACAGGTTCTGTATATCAATTTACTTGGGTAACGTGATTCTAAAAAAAGACAGACTTGACTTTTTCCATTTACTTATATTGAAAGGGACCAAGCAAATATTCGATCCAAAATTAACATGTTTTCCAGGTAAAGCGCCAAATAAAGTTAGATTACTTCGAGCTAGTTCCCATGAGAGTACGGATATATTTTGGTGGGCTATCATCATTATTAAAAATGTTTATTCAAAATTTGCAGAATTTTATTGGCAGTCCATTGGGTTGTATTTTCCTCTAAGAAACATACTTGTCTTAAGCCATTGACTACACTTTTTTTCTCACAGTACTGATTGATTGAATCAACCTCTGGGTTTTCAATAGATTGATTGTCAAAAAACCGATTTTTCTGGAATTACTGTGATAGTAATTTCGAGGCATTTGAATAACAGAAACTTACTTTGGCCATTTTTTGTATTCTATTAACTTTAAATTCCAGGTAAATTGAATTCAAAAGAGTGGTTTTCATTCTCCTTCTGCGTTGAGTCAAATGCGAGATTGCTTGGTATCATTTTACTAGGAATGTGAGATTTATTCACGTAACTACCCGATCGAATACACTTGAAAATGGAAATCGGTCAATCTATTTCAATGAATCTTTGTTAGTACTCACCTTGAAAAAGAACGCAGAAACACACGAGACACTTGAAGGCCCAATAAATGGCAAATTCCAGCACCTATACACAAAGACAACACTCAGCGGCCATCTTGCCAAATAGTTCATTTCATTTCGCCGGAGCGCCGGTCACTATACGTCACGTCACCAAACGAGCAAACAAACAATTGTTATTGTAGAAGATTGGAATTTTCTAGTCAGAAATAAATGTTTCTGAGAAGTCAGATAGATGCACAAACTGATATTCCCATAGCCATTTCATTTGAATTAATGCGAATTACTTGTACGTCTTTGAGACATGAGATGGAAATTCTAAACCACCGACATTTTTTATTCGGTTAAGAATGTGCGCGATAAGTCAGAGAGATTCACAAATTGACGTGCAAATTCGTCTCACATCAACCGAAATGTGATGGGAATTGTGAACATTAATTTTATTTGGAGTCCCTTGGCGGTGACAGCGACGTATTATTGTGTTTCACTTTCGTAACATTTAGTGATATGAATGCGACATCCCAAGGATGTTTGTGTTAACTGGGATATGTCTATTGTACGACAGGTGGCGTCATCGATCAGGATGTGATTTGTATTGTAGATCTCTGGGTTAGCGGCATATGCGTGGGTGTCTTCATTAGTCAGCAGGTGCAGGTGCAGACTCCGGATAAATTTTGTGAATACTAGCACAGCAACTAGGGCTATCATGGCGGATGTGTACAAAGCAATTGACCATCATCGACTTTGTGTTGTGAATTATTGTGTGTTTCTTGGCGTGTTCGAAGTTCGACTTGTTTTGCTTGCCATTGCCCTTGTTCCTTGTGGCCCCATCGGTGATATGTACGGTAGCACTTCGTTTCGGAGGGAATGCGCCAGGTAAGCATTTCTATCTCTCTGGGTGTGTATCGTTTAAGGACGCAATTTTCTGATTTTTGTTTGTCTTTTAGAAAAAGAAAAAAAAAACATCCCTGTTTCTGCCAGTTTTGTTTCACTATTGCTGTGAAATTGAAGGCTACACGGATTTGAGATAGGTCGATACTGCTTGGCCCTGATTGTGGACAGGTTACTGCATATACATGGATTACTGGTGGCCCTGGGAATTATTCCGGAATGTGGTTGAGTCCTTCGTCTCATGATTTCCTGTGCGGGATACTCCCAGCTAAGCACACCTTGGATGAGCCCTGAGATGCTGTAGCCATGCGCCATGGGGATGGACTATAGGTTATCTGCCAGTGTCGTCCGGGGGGTGCCGTTGAGGGTGGTTTTGTATTGGTCGTCAGTAGCATATGAAACAAAAATTGAAGGCAGGTGAGTTCTTATCGTACTATGTTTATAAATTGAATTTTTCATTTCTACAATGCGTATATAAATATAAAAGAAAAACTAGGTTACAGTAAACCTATAACTTCCAGGTAACTGGGCTTTATACTGAATCAACTATACTACTTATTTTATTATTGCTCCGGAGAATAGGTACAATTCCAAGTACAATGTCTCAAGACATTTCAAAGTTCAAGTCTCGAAATTGTTCTATTCTTGAGGAAAAATTGGTTTGGTTGATATTATGGTTGCTAACTTGTTGTGGTATATTTCATGAAGGTTAATTACAAACATATAATAATATTCTTCTTTTCAGTTTTGGGACGGTTTTCTGTTCTGACTGAGAGAACAGTGTCTTTTCGTTTATGAAGCCTATTAAAACATTATTATTTAGTATAGGGGGTTATTTTTCTCAAGAACATCTTGATTTACCGTGTATTTGGCATACTTGACAATCTAGTTTGGGGTTAGTAGTGTGTTTACTTCATTTGAGTTCATCAGAGAATGACTACTTCCCGAGGTAATGCCCTCATGAGCATTGGATTAGAGTACATTTCTTACTCAGATGCTTAAGTATTGTACTCCCACTTATCTTGACTAAGTACATTGACCTGGCAGCGTCCTGCCTAATAAAATGGTCGATTCTTGGAGTGAATGGATCCATTCATATTTTTTTTTTCTTTTTTTTTTCCCACAATTCATTTTTCTTCTTATTTTTTTACTATTACCCAGCCTCTGTTTACAGGGTGATTCCAAGTATTCAGTGCGCACCTAATATTGAAATTACCTAGTGAACTTTGGCATTGGCATCAGTGATATTTATTAATACGTATTAAATCTTGTAATTATTTTTTTTTTTTTTTCGTTTACTTCGTGGTACCACTATTACTATAACATGATAAAACTCATTTAACTCATTTAACTATGTGCACTTAACTTGATACATATTCTTTTTTTTTTTTTCCCAGTATTAAAAATATCTTTTATGTATAGAAATCCCCCTAAAAGGTGCACTCGTCTTCCAAAATTTGCAAAGAACAAGCTATACTATGTCCAGGTTTCAAGTTTTTTAATTCAAAATTGTCATCCGTAACTGATATGACTGTTTTAAAAGTTCTGAGAGTTGAATTACTCTTATCGTTTGCACTTGAATCATCAACACCAATTTGTTTTTCAGCTTTTCTCTGGATCTTTTTCCACATAAGAAGAAGTTGAACCAGCAGATAGATGATGAATGAGACCAAAAGTATACAGAGGAGGCCAAAAAAAATGTCATGTTCTACTAGAGTGTCTGAATCATTTGCTCTGACTGTTCCCACAATATTTGGTACAATGGTGAGGGACTGATTTAGTTTGAACAGAATGTATGCTATGCAGATGGACATTACCCCATTCCATATGAGAAAGATGGAGTCACTATGGAGTCCGTAAGTATTTGAATATATATATTTGATTTTCTTCCTGATATTTTCACTAATTTCCTCCATGGTGTCAGAGGTACTTGTTATGTTCAAGTGAGGAATATTCAAAGTCCAATTTTTGTTCAAAGACTCTGATAGGTTAAGGTATTGGGGTTGGTTATCTGTGTTTGGTTTTAGTATGAACGATTTCAAGTTAGACCAAGCCGCAGGTATTATATGTGTAATTGAGGCACTGTGTGGGAAGGATCCTATGCAGGGAAACCTTTTAGGAATAATTTGTTCGTTATTTGAGATTAATTCACAGTCGCAAGGAATAGTGATTTTTATTGCTCCAGGAGATGTATAGATGCTATTTTTTAATTTAGTGGTATTGTGGGGGCATTTAATTGCTGTTACAGGTTTGGGATGGGTGATTATGTAAGTTTCTTCAGCAATTTCTGAAATGATCAGAGAGTTCGACTTGTGGCAACGCATGGGGCAGTGATAGTTCAGTTGTTCAACAGTCGCTCCATTATACAACTTTTTAGCACATTCTGGACCTTGAACTGAGTCAGCTGAGAAGCGAGGAATGTAGCAAAGTTTATCGTGGAATGGTTTACAATGTCTTAGGCCTGATCCAGAAATTTGTCTTATTTGGCTGTTAAAATTTTTCATATTCCTAGCTACAGCTAGGAATATTGTGTTATGTTCAATCACGCATGTTTGATTATGCCACCTGAAGGGTGCAGTAATTAGTTCGAATAACTCCCAAGAGTGGAATTTTTGATTAATAGGTATTCTAAGGTGGATGATAATTTTGTTACCAGAAAAGGCGCAATCACATAAAGGTAATTGGTAGTATTTTGCAATTTCAGAAGTGCTTATTGCTAACCCTTGATCGAACTCTCCTATTTGTCTCTCAAGGTTCCTAAGGTCATGTAATAGGATAGATGGGTTGAGGATAGCTACTGGAGCTTGATGTTGCCTGCATGAATTTATGATTCCCTGCCTCCTTACTGCCCTCACTATTTGAACATTATGAATTAGGTTTTGGAATTGTTTGTTGAGTATAGATATCATTAAGGTTTTCTCATCCCCTTGTTGTTGAATTATCAAGTTTTTGAAGTTATCAATAAAGTTTTCTATTTTATGTATTCTACTCTCAGTTATATTGAATGACATCCTTATAGATTCTTCAAATTCTGAGAATCTTTTTGAATTTTCTGAAATGGTTCTGATCGATTCTAACACCCCATTATTCAATTTTTCAATCATGTCCGCTAAGTCATTTTCGTTCTCTATTAGTGAATCAAGTTTGTGTTGCGTAGCAACGCCACAACACCAAGAGAGTCCTTTACCTAAAAAATCTAAAGATCTTTTGTTTCTAAAACTGTATGGGTTTTTTTCGGTGGTGAAGTTTCTCAAAATTTTTGTGCTCCAGGTCCTTTGTAGGGCATTGAATTCTTACTCAAAAGCGTTCTCTAATAAGTCTAAGTTATTCATTATTTGACATTCTATTCTATTACATATTATTATTATTGTTACAGGTACCTTTGGATTTTTTAGCAGCTGTTTCTTCGTACTCGAGCCATTCCGATTTGTAAACCAGTGGAATGGTGGCCTCATAATCAACCGTAGCCGACAGTGTACGCCAGAAAGCTCCAGCGGTTATTTCTACCTTCGTTGGAGAAACTGACCCAAGTATACATGTTAGCAACCTGTATATATAAGAAACTATTTTTTTTGTTTTTTTTTTTAGTAATATTTTTATTCCACTTAAATTATATGTACATATATTTAGGTATTATCGAATTATTCTACACTAGTTGTATTTGTACATTTTTAACTTTATTACTCTGATTCGCTATCTGATTCGTTATCTGATTTGTCATTTGGCTCAGGGGTCCAAGGGTCATTGTAGGGTAAAATTCTGCTCACGTGTACTACTTCTGATTTGGAATTTTCACTTTTCCCTTTTTGGATTTCATAGTCTACTTCTCCTAATTTTTTCTTTATGAAATTGGGACCAAACCAACGTAAGAGTAATTTTTCACTCTTGCCGACTTTTCTAATGGGGGTGAAAACTTTTACCTGGTCTCCCTCTTTGTATTCTAAATGTCTGTGTTTTTGATCATATCGTAATTTGTCTATTTTTTGTTTTTTCTTAATGTTTTCTATTGCCATGTTGCGTACTGCCAATGCCCTTTCTCGTATTTCCAAAGCATCTGACGATTTACCTCCTTGCAAGAGGTTAGCTTCTGTAGGTAGGATGGGTTCTCTACCATATACAAGCATAAAGGGGGAAAAATGGGTGGTGTCTTGTCTTGCCGTGTTATATGCAAAGGTAACATGACAAAGAAATTCGTCCCAGTCACTTTGCTGGGTGTTAGTATACATAGATAGCATATCCGCCAATGTCTTGTTGAAACGTTCGCATAGTCCATTACAGCTTGGATGGTAGGCAGTCGTATATTGATTGACAGTTCCCATACCCCTTAGCAGTTCTTGTACCAGCTCCGAACGGAAAGTTTGGCCTCTATCGCTCAATATATGGCGTGGAGCACCATGTCTTGTTATAATTTTTTCTAGGAGGAATTTTGCCACTGGCTCAGCTTTTCCTGATGACAATGCTTGTGTTTCGGCCCACCTTGTTGCAAAATCTGTTGCTACAACTATTACAGTTTTTCCGCTTCTACTCCTACGGAAGGGGCCTAGTATGTCTATGCTCACTTTTTCAAAAGTGGTATAGGCTTCAGTAAGCCCATAGGTTTCCTGTTTTGTTGGCCCTTTCTTGCTTGGCAGTCTCTACATCCCTTTACGAATCGTTCAACATCACGCTGTAATCCATTCCAGTAGTATCTATTTTTAATTTTGTGAAGGGTTTTTGTCATACCTAAATGGCCAGCAAGTGGTTCAGAGTGGTGGCTGTGATTATGATTGGGCACCCTAAAATGATTTTGAGGTGGGAATCTTGGGTTGTAGTTCTGAAATTGTCTACGGATTGGGGGACTGAATGATGTTTGTGCCTGGTAAAAACAATGTATAGGGTTGCCTGCATTTGTGTGTCCTGTGCATATGTTGCTATAGTTTGGCTGGGGGTTGTGCGGGTGGCAATGCATGCATGTATTTGTCAGCTGTGTGCTGCTCCCTTGTCTCATTTGTTCTTGGTTAGGGGAATATTGGTTGAAGCAATCGTGGATATATCTTCTCGTTTGTCAATGATTTTTTTGAACTTTGCCCAATCTAAATTATCTTCACGTATTAATCTGTAGTTAGGGTATAGGTCAGGTCTCAGGCCATTCTCAAAATTTTTTTTGAATTCTTCTGCGTTTCCAGTTGGGTCAAATTCTCCAAACAGTGACTGTAAATCAAAATAATATGATTTTATTGATTCATCTGGTTTCTGCTTTCTTCCATACAGCTTCTTTTCCAATGCCCTTTTCGATTCTTCCTCCCCATACTCTGCTAGGAAATCTGTTTTTAGTTGTAGCCAAGTTTTTCCGTTGTTGGCAACGTTGTTTCTATATCTTTGAAACCAGTGTACGGCTGCACCCTCCAAAAAAGACTCTAGGTAAGCCATTTTCATTGCGTTGTCCCATGCATTAGCCGCACATGTTCTTTCATATTGTTTTAGGAAAGCAAGGGCATTATCAGTGCAGGGGTTGAACGTTGAGGGGCATAGAAATTTTGGTAGTGTTGCTGTTCTGTCCTTGCTGAGACTGTCTGCGAATGTCGTATTTGCCATTGTTACGTGCCGTGCTGCTTCTATCTGGAGTAAGTCTTCGGGTTCGGGTGATTGTCTCCTTTGATGCTGTGGAGGTTCCCCTGTCTCCTTATTTGTTGGACCCAGTAGTTGCAGGATATCTTCAACAACTTCTATGTTCTGTTCTCCAGGGATGTGATGGTTATTTTGGTTTTCCGGTTTTTTGTTTTTTGATGTAAATTCCCCTTCGATCTGAGAAAGTGCCTTTGCACTCTTCCCTTGTATGTTGCAGGTAGTTGATTGACCTACCCTAGGTTCGCTTCCACAGGGGTTTTCAAAGTCGAAAATTTCCGTGCTGCGGAATGTAGGAGTGAAATTTATGATTTCTTTCACCTTTAATTTTAGTTTTGCCGATCTCGTCGTTACACCTTTACCATACGACATCTGTTTATTTACTAGTTGTAATTATTTTTATGGTCATCAGTCAACAAAATTTAAATAAAAATCATCTGTACTTAAGACAATTAGCCTTTGTAGGAAGAAAAAACAACACATATGTACATATAATTTATATATGGGTTGCTACACTGTTATAAATAGGTATATTTTCAATAACAGCAATTTGTACCAAATAAAAATAAATTGTATTCATTCGTTTATTTGTAATTTAAGGTCAATCAGTTATTTTAACTTAGGTATTCCTGTATAGGTTATATTTATATTCCATTTTCTTAGAGTCTATAATAGTTTTAAAATTAGTATAGAGTTTAGTTCTAATTAGTAATAATTTTTCATTTTATCATTACTACAGGGTATATTTGTCATATATATTTAGGTTATTACGTAGTTTTATTCAGAATTTCTATATTTCTATACTCTTTTAAATGTTCAGGGGTTCTGGGTGTAGGGGGTCTGTCAAGTTTTTCGAAATTATCTTCCAAATTATCAATAAAACTAAAGGAATCACCTTCTTTGAAGAGAGGACTTGCAGGGCCAATATTACGAGGAGTTAGTGGTCTCTCAGGGGTTTGCTGTTCCCTGATAGGGCTACAGTTGCATTCTTTGGCTCTTTTCAATTTTTGTTCATCTCTTTGAGATTTGGTGGGTCTCTTACGACCCATCTGAGAACGGACGCTCTGTCAATGAGTAAATGAAATACTGTGTCCCCCCTTTTTATCCCACTAGGTACTTAATACTGAGTTGTGCCTCAAATCTTATGAAACTCCTGCTATTCTTACATGTGGTGAACACGCTGCTCAAACAACAAGGAGAATCATATAAATTTTTCAATCAAAAAGCACAAACCCACTATTGAAGTTCTTTCATAATCAGAAAAATTATCCTGTCATTAACATATGTGATGAACACGCCACATTAATGACAAGAAGTATGTTAATGATTTTGTCTCTAACCATAAAATTTACCCCTTTTATAGAAACAAAAAAAAACAGTTTTGCAGAACAAAATTACCAAACATTCCTGACAATGATATATGTGATGAACACGCTATATATTATCAGCAATTTTTTTAAATAAGTTTAGTTTCTAACTGAAAACACTTCACACTAGGATAAAATGAAAATGCCACTCCAGTTCACTATGATTTGCAAAAGAGACCACTATTTGAGTACAAGGAGAAATTGAAATGATCACAATATGACAGAAAAATCAAAAAACAAATATTTAGATATTCTTGAATTCATCCAACATTATTGCATAATTTTTTAGGAATTCATATTAGAGAAAAATTAATAATGTTTACCATGAACTGAGCTTATTAAATATATTATTCGTTTTGTAAAAAAAAATTAAAATATAAAAGCACTGATTTCATTATGAAGAATGAAATCATGGGAATTTAGCACGACAGCCTCCACCAAAATGTCACGCCCCAGGCCATGGGGCTCTAGAATTAGGGTTTTGGTAACCAATTACCAACTTCCCTATATTGGGGTTTCACTCAAAATCATTATAAGCCCAGTTCATTTAGGTAAGGTGGTGAATAATTAAAACAGTTGGATAAATTCAACACATCTAATTAAATCCTTTCAATAGAAACACTAGAAATTGTACTTACAAAAATAATTCAGTCATTTCAGAATCGGTGGCGTGTCACACCTTGAGGAGACCAGCTAGCAACTGTCCCTTCGAAAAAAACTCTCTCTCCAATCAAAGGTGATAAATCCTTCATCAGCGTATTCCCATTCCCATCGTAAAAGGTCAATAATCACAATTATGCCGAAATAGCAGTCTCAGCAGTTCTTGTCAATACTACTCAACACGATGTGAATTGGATACTTCCTGATATGCCTCGGATTCGAGAGAAATAAATAATTTTATTTAAAGTGAATTTGAATGTGTTTTTCCCAAATGAAAGTAAATATGAGTTTTATTGATTTTCCCCAATAATGTGACACTATTTTTACATTTTACTATTCCAAAATGACCAAAATGTATTTCATCTACAATCTGAGACCTTAAATCTTTAGGTACAATGATTTGGTTTCCTTTAAACAAAAGACCATTGCATTCAACAATCTCATTTCTAAATCTGTAATAGTTTTTGATTAAATTTGGCACGTTTTTAATACCTTTAGTAGGCCAACCACTTTGTATAATTTTTTTCAATAATGACATTTTAGGATCTTCACTAGAAAGTTTTACCAACTCACAAAATTTTTGATCACTGAATTTACAATTATTCTCTATAACACATACTTCTAAATTATCATCTAATGATACTGAATTTTCATTATTTTTAATGTAGGCCCTAGACAAGGCACCTGACAGGAATAAATCTTTGCCTGGCTTATAAATTAATTTAAAGTCAAATTTTTGCAATTGAAGTACCATGCGCTGTTATCTCGCAGGACATTCAGATAAAGGTTTTTTAAAAACTCCTAATAAAGGTCGGTGATCAGTTTCTACTGAAAAGGTGCGCCCATATATGAATTCATAAAATTTTTGACATCCAAATAAAATAGCCGCTAATTCCTTTTCAATTTGTGCCCACCTTTTTTGGGTTTCTGTCGAAGCTTGGGAAGCATAAGCACATGGTAAACAATTTTGCAATAAACAAGCACCGAGTCCATTTTTCGAGGAATCTTCAGAAATAACAACTGGTTTATTTAAATCGTAGTATTGCAAAACAGGAGCTTCTGTTAATTTTCTCTTTAAATTTTGAAAAGATTCAGTATGCTTGTCAGTCCAAATAAACATATTATTCTTTTTTATTAGTTCTCTTAGTGGTGAATTTAAATTAGATAAATTTGGTATAAATCGACCAACATAGGTAATCATACCAAGGAACCTTTGAACATCTTTTTTATTTTCTGGTATAGGCATTTTTTGTATTGCTTCTATTTTATCTAGCCCCGGATAATAACCTTCAGAAGTTATTTTGCGGCCCATAAACGATATTTCAGTCATTAGAAATTTACACTTCTTTTTATTGAAAGTTATATTATTTGATCTGGCTTTTTCAAAAACTTCTTTTAAACGTTTATTATGTTCAGCTAGTGTTTCACCCCACACAATAATATCGTCTATATACAAATCAACACCTTCTATATCAAAAATGCCCTTAAAATATTTATGAAAAACTTCAGGAGCCGATTTTATCCCAAATGGCATTCTTAAAAAACAATAGCGGCCATATGGTGTTCCAAAAGTGCATAATTTGGCACTAGAATCATCAAGTTTTATTTGCCAGAAACCGCTAGTGGCATCTAATTTACTGAAATATTTAGCGCCTGTCAATTTTGATATTATTTGATCAAGAGTTGGCAACTGAAAATGTTCTCGTTTTATAGCGATATTTAAATCGCGTGGATCCAAACAAATACGGAGTGACCCATCATTTTTCCTTAAAATTACCAATGAATTGACCCAGTCTGTTGGCTCATTTACTTTTCTTATTATATTTTGTTTTTCTAGTTCATTTAAAGTCTTTTTAAATTCACCTCTTAACGGAATAGGTATTTTGCGAGTGGGATGAACTACTGACTGAACATTTTCATTTAATTCAATTTCGTTTTCTACATTTAAACATCCAATGCATGAAAACCTGTCATGAAATTCATTTATAATAGCGTTACAGCTGTTAATAAATGGTTCTTCAATCGCATCAATTTGCTTTGCATCAAAACTTTCGATTGTATCATTACATTTTATTAGATTTAACTTTTGACAAGCCTCTAAACCAAGTATACACTCTAATTTCCAATTTACTGCAAAAAATTCTAATATTGCAGTGGCATGTTTATGTTTGTATTTCAAAAAGCATTTGCCAATAACAGGAAGAACATTATTGGTATAAGACTTCAATTTTGTTTCAGTTTTGATAATTAAATTATCTGTTTCTAAATCTTCTAATTTTTCAATAGATATTAGATTTGCCTGAGCCCCTGTGTCCAATTTGGAAGATACAGTTTTTTTATTATTTATCAACAAAGAAACATACCAGGAATTATTTTTAGAGATGATGTGGTCCACACTATATACATATATACAATTATCCTCAGTATCCTCTTGGTAACCTTCAATATTGACTTCATTTACTTTTCTTTTGTTGCACATTTTAGCAAAATGATTATAAAAACCACACACTTCGCACTTTTTCCGATACGCTGGGCAGCGATACTTTCCATGCTTACTTCCACCGCATCTGTAACAACAATCTTGACTTTGAATTTGTGTTCTGCGAGTTCTCCTGATGTTTGCGTTATTTGAATTTGAGCATCCTGGAACATTTCTCAGATGATTGCTTGACCACTGTTGTGACTGCGCATGTCCCTGCTGATTTGCTATCTCTTTTTTCGGAGAATTTGGGTAAAATTTATTACCTTTTTGTGACTGTGAGCGATTTTGACCTCTATGAAGGGCATTTATTTGGACACTACCACCTGCCTTTGAAATTAAAGTTGACTGCTCTCTAGAACTTTCCACTGATAAGCACAACTGGATAGCTTCATCTAAGCTCTTATCATCATCCTGCAATAACCTTTCTCTCAGATTTTGGCTTTGCAATCCACAAGTCAGAATATCTTTTATAAGACTATTTTTCAAGTCACCAAATTCACAAGATTTTGCTTTATTTTTCAAATCGGTGGCAAATTGTTCTATGGTTTCCCCTTCTAGTTATTTTCTGGTGAAAAATCTAAACCTTTCATATGCCAAATTCTTCTTAGGCATGAAATGTGCCTCAAATTTTTCTATAACTTTTGGCAATTTGTTTCTCTCGTCATCTTCAAAGGTAAAAGTATTATAGATAGACATACCTTCTTCACCTATATAATGTAGTAATTGGGCAATTTGAACCTTTGCTTCTTTTTTGCTGACTTCGGACGCGATGAGGTAATTTTCGAACTTCTGACGCCATAACCTCCAGTTTTCAGATACGTTGCCGGTAAAATTCATAGGAGATATACCTCTATAGTCTCCCATTATATTTTTTTTCTTCTCCTTCGCGTTATATCCACAAAGCACACGTTTCAACTTTTAAAAAACTTGTACTTTTTTATCTACACTTTTATTTTTCCGACTGCGCCATATAATGTACTTGTATATTATATGAAATGAAACGAACCACGTCTGCTAGAGAACTCTTTATTCCTCATTTCACATCAGGTCAGCTATCTCGATCTACGACAGAACCATGGGCGGCTCGTTAATACATTATACATTATAAAATATAATGTTAATATGTCACAGAGGCATGCTGTTCCCGTAAAGCCATTATTAATTTTCACAACAATCATATGTGGGCTGATGAAAACCCACACGCCGTGATTGAAAACCATTTTCAAGAAACGTTTTCTGTGAATGTTTGGGTTGGAATTGTAGGAAATTTCCTTATCAAGCCACATTTTCTGCCTCATAGATAGACTCAATGGTGACCATTATCGACATTTTCTTGAATTCATCTTACCTGGACTCCTAGAAGAGATCCCACTGAGGGAAAGAATTGGAATTTGGTTTATGCATGATGGTGCTCCAGTACACTTCAGATTGGTTGCACGCCAATATTTAGAAGAGAATTATTCTGATCGCTGGATTGGGCGTGGTGGGCCACAACTTTAGCCACCAAGGTCACCCGATATGAATCCACTTGATTTTTTCCTCTAGGGGCACCTTAAATCATTAGTGTACCGAACTCCAGTTCAAAGTGAAGAAGACCTGAGGAATCGCATACAGGAGTCATGCGGAATTATAAGAAACACTCCTGGTATTTTTGAGCGTGTCCGCCAGTCTATGGTTAGGCGCATAAACGCATGCATTGAAGTTGGCGGTGGCCATTTCCAGCAGCTGTTCTGACATATCAATTTCAATAATGGTCCTTTTCTGAACTTAATTTTATTCCTAGGGAATTTATGTTACTTTGCTCTAGTATTTGATAATAAAGTTATTCACTATTGAAAATGTCCAAAATTATTTTGCCATAATTAACTTTGTGCAATACATATTCAACCTGAGTTATGGTAAAAAATGTATGGGAGCTCCATAACATTACATTTTCTCTACACGAGCAGAAAATAGCTATTTGTGTAATGAGAACAAAATGACGTATTGCGTCTTTGGAGAGTGGCAATGACACTTCGAGAAATGAATTATTTTATATCATGCGCACTATTGAATGGATTGTATTTGTCCAATTTGAACTAATTTGGATCGATTATTGTCGAAAATTTAGTAGTAAACTCCAAAAACTCCTAAAAAATGTATTTTGATCACCCTGTACTTCGAAAACCAAGCCGCTTGGGACATGTTTATATGAACTTTTCATCTTGAAACCTTTCAAAGAATCACCCTTCAAGTTTGTTAGACTATTTGCTTCTCAAATTTCTTTATGTTATGCGTTACTGGAAAATGTTTGCGTTAATATTTTCATTGTAACTCCTGAACAGTACAAGTAAATGAAAAACATCAAGAGAGCAAAAAGATGTTAAATTAAACAACATTCATTACTCCTTCCTCATAATATGTCAGTGGCGGCGGAAAAAAAATTCTGAAGGGTTGAACAAAGCTTGACTCTGAAAAAAGGAGGACCCTGTGAATTATTTGAGAAATGCATTATTCTGTATCGTGCGTACTATTGAATAGATTGTACTTGCCTAATTTGAACTGATTATTGTAGAAAATGTCGAAGTTAACTCTAAAAAATCTTGAAAAAAATGTATCTTTATCACCCTGTATCTCGAAAACCAAGCCGTTTGGGACACCTTCAAAGAACCTTCAAAGAATCACCACCCGAAGTTTGTCAACGTACTTAATTAACACCCTGTATATCTATATATATATATATATATATATATATATATATATATATATATATATATATATATATATATATATATATCATTTGTCAATACGTCACCATTTAATATATTAACATATGTTTTGTATTAAGAGGCACCCATATAAACCTTGTAGCACCCGACTTTGGGTGTCACTTTGTTCCGCATGGAAAACATTTTATTATGATAGAAAACTGCATTTTACGTCATTTTATGAAGAAAAAAGGGGGGTGCCTCATGACCAATTTTTAGCCAGCGACTTATCGATTAGTTCAGCCTTTTCATTGTAGAGGGCGCTTTGCTTTATACGAATGTATAAAGAGAATGAAATTATACAATTTGACACCCGAAGAATACGATGTATTGAGGCACCTGTAAAAGCGGCAACACTGGTCTATGCAGCAATTTCAACCATGGATTTTGTCAATATTCAAGAAAGCGGCTCCAGTATGGCGGACGAGATTTGTGATTAGTGTCAGATTTGATTAAAAATTGGTATGTGGGATTTTTTTAGTCGTATACTCCGTTTTTTTGCCAAAATTCATGAATTCTGTTGAAACTTAGTTTCTTCTATTCTTTTCTGTATTATGAAGTTTTTATTTTCTTTGTAAAAGAAGCTTGTTTTCTTATTTTTACATTTGACATTGACAGTGGACAACTTACATAAACAAAGATATTATGCAGTGTTGCCAATATTATACATCAACACCCCTACTCAACATTGCAATTCTTTCATTTACATCAAACATTGTACAACAGCTACAGAAACAGAACAAATATTGCATGTACCAACAATACAGTAATACAATATGTAGACAAAAGTAAACATTATACAAAACTATAATTTTTTATTTATTTATTTCAATCCCATTTTATCTCTAAAATATTTGAACAATTTGAAGTCTAGAGCTTTCGTTAAAGTATCAGCGACCTGTTCAGATGTTGGAACGTATTTCAAGGCGATATCTACTCTTTTTATATGTATCCAGTGTTCATTTGTTGCACTATCTTGGAATCGACTGAAATAGTTTATTGCGAAACTGATATCTGGTCTTGACCCTATCATCAAGTACATCAAACACCCTATCAATTCACGATATGGATATTTACATGAATCTTGTTGATTCACTGATTTGTTTAGCTTTAGGATTTTTTCAATTGGTGTCTTCACACCTTTACAATCAGACATACCAAATCGGGATAGAATTTCTTTTATGTACGGTTTCTGGTCAATTTTTATGATTCCTAATTCCCTATTTCTTTCTATGTTGAGACCTAAAAAGACATTTACATCTCCCATATCTACCATGTCGAATTTGGTTTTCAGATCTTTTTAAAATTTTTTTATTTCAATTAGATTGTTGCCAACCAAAAGTAGGTCATCTATGAAGAGAAAACAGAAAAGCCTGTCTCTTTGTGTGATCTTAATATACAAGCAAGTATCATATTTAGAGCATTCGAAACCTAAGTGGATCATAAAACAATTAAATTCATCGTTCCAGCATTTAGGTGATTGTTTGAGGCCATAGATTGATTTGTTTAATTTACACACATAATCATTTTCTTTCAAATCTTCTGGCAGATTCATAAATATCTCCTCTTTTAATGTACCATGCAAAAAGGCTGTTTTAACATCCATGTGATGTATTTCCCAGTTTTCCTGGTTGGCTACACTTAAAAGTGTTCTTAATGTGGTAAGTTTACCTAGTGGAGAGTATGTTTCTTTATAGTTCGTCGTTTGATACCCCTTTGCCACAAGCCTGGCCTTAAATTTCTGTGTGTTTAAATTTTTCTTAATTTTGAAAACCCACTTACTATCTATTATTTTCTTGTTTTTTGGTTTTTCAACGCGTGTCCAAGTATTATGTTTTTTATGCGATTTTAATTCATCTTCTATAGCATTTTCCCATTCTTTACTATTTTCCCATACTCTAGCTTCTGATCTAGTAATAGGGATTTCTTCCATAAAAATTTGAAATGCCGAGTGTAATGATTCTGATATTAAGTCTGCGGATAAATCATAATCTTTATGCCATTCAGGTGGTTTTCTAGTACGTTTAGAATTATCTTGGATTTGTTCCGTTTCAATAATTTGTTCTCTTTCCGGCATTTGTTCTTGCTCATGAGTTAACTCTGATTCAAAGATTTGTTCTTCAGAATCCCCATTTTCATAATTTTGTTGAACTAGGATATTTTTATTTCCATTTTCAGATTCTACTTGTTTATGTTCTTTTAATTCACTTTCATCAAAAATAACATCCCTAGCTCTCAATATCATTCTTTTTTCTTCATCCCACAACCTATATCCGTTATCAGAATACCCTACCATTCTACATTTTTGTGTTTTGCTTTCAAACTTACCATTTTTGATTTCTTTAGGGATATGTGAATATGCATAACACCCAAAAACTTTCAACTTTGTGTAGTTGGGAGTACTTCCATACCAAATTTCAGCTGGTATTTTATATACCACGCTTGGTAGTCTATTTGTCACATAAGTTGCAGAATAGATTGCTTCGCCCCACAAACCCTTTTCTAAATTGTATTCTGCTAACATTGTTCTACCTTTTTCTACTAATGTACGATTTAGGCGCTCTGATTTACCGTTTTGTTCTGGTGTGTACCTTATCGTGTACTCTACTTTAATTACTTTATTTTTACAAAAATCCTGAAATTCTTTACTTGCATACTCTTTGCCATTATCACATCTAAGTCTTGAAACCTTAAATTTTGTACTAACCATTTCTATGTATTCTTTGAAATATTTAAATACTTCTGTTTTGTTTTCAAGAAGATAGACAACAGCAAAATGTGAAAAATCATCTAATATTGTCAGGATGTATTTTTTATTGTCATGTGTGACGGGTGTAATTGGTCCACATATATCACTATGAATAAGTTCCAACACCCGTTCAGTTTTCGTTACATTTGTTTTAAATGGCAATCTACTTTGTTTACCTTTTAGACATGTTTCACATAACTTAATTGAAGTATTTGTATTACAGACATCTGATTTTATTTTATTTCTGTTAAATAACTCTTTTAATTTTTTCTCGGAAGTATGCCCCAAGCGTCTGTGCCAGAGAGCACTGTTTTCATCAATTGAATAGGCCTTATACGCTTGCCCTTGTTCAACTAATTTGAGATTTATTCTGAACAAATTATTTTTACACTGACCATCTATAATAATCTTGTCATTTTTACAAATAGTTACCTTCGACTTCTCAAATTTAACACAAAGGTCTGCGTTTTCACATCTTCTAATAGATAATAAATTGCATCTCAAACCTGGGACAAACAGTACATTTTCTAATTTACAGGTTGTTGTATTTATGGTTCCCATTTTAGTGGCAATTAGTGATTCTCCTTCCTTTGCCACATTAATCCTAACTGGCTTCTCGAGGTCAACCGCTCCTCCATTGAAATACACTTCATCATTTATGAGGTGATCTGTTGCGCCTGAATCTGCTATGAATTATATTTCTTCCTGGGTAGTTGTGCTCATTATATTGTTTGCAGAGGCGATAAAAGCTATTTCGCCCTCTTCTTCAACCATAACATGTGCTTCTTTCTTCCGTTCCTCTCTGGGCTTTCCTATATTCTTCTTCTTGAATCTACATTCAAATTTTTTATGCCCCTTCTTGCCGCAGTTGTAGCACTCATATTGGAATTTCTTACTATCTGGTCGTACATTTGAATTATAGAATGCTGATGGCGTTTCTAAATCATTACTTGGTCCAGCGTTTCCTCCCTTTTTTTTATTTCTTCAATAAGTAGACGGTTCTTTACGAACTCAATGGTTAAGTTTGCTGGTGACATTATTTCTATTGCTGTTATTACACTATTGTACGTAGCAGGCATAGTCATCAACAAATTGCAAATGATTTCTGTATCATCGGGTTTAGCACCAGAAGTTTTCAAGTCCCTCACTAATTTGTCAAACTCTATGTAGTGTTTCTCTAGACTATTCCTGTCATCATGTCGTAACATAAGAAGCCTTTTCCTTATGAATAATTGTGATGTTATCCCAGTTCTTTGGAAGGTATTAGTGAATTTTTCGAGGATTTCTTTGGCACTTTTGCAGTCTTTAATGTACTCTAGATGACTGTCGCTTATACACTGCACTATAATTGAGGTTGCTTTTGCATTTTTCTTCGCCCAGCTTGTATCTGTTTCTACCCTGTCCTTCTCTACTACTTCCAGGGTGTCGTGTTCTGACAACACGGTTTTTATTCTGTACAACCAATTACTAAAGCCTACGCCGGCAAATGGTACAACACCATATTTGTTCATTGCCATGTGCACTTGAACAAGGTTATTTCCACAATCGTTTGATTTGCTCATTTTCCACAATTCTTCTATTTTCTATTGTCGGCTACTGGGCCCATAACCTGTTGAAACTTAGTTTCTTCTATTGAAAAATTAGTAGTCTTTTCTGTATTATGAAGTTTTTATTTTCTTCGTAAAAGAAGCTTGTTTTCTTATTTTTACATTTGACATTGACAGTGGACAACTTACATAATACACAGAACAAAGATATTATGCAGTGTTGCCAACATTATACATCAACAAATTCAAAATGGCGGCTCCAGTATGGAGGACGAGATTTGTGATCAGAGTCAGATTTGATTCGAAATTGATATATAGGGGTTTTTAGGTCGCAGATTTTGGATTTGTTGTCAAAATTCATGAACTCAAGATGGCGGCTCCAGTAGAGCAGACGAGATTTGTAAATAGGGTCAGATTCGGGTCAAAATTGATATGTGGGAGTTTATTAGGTCGTAGATTTCGAAATTTTTGTCGAAATCCATAAATTGAAAATGGCGGCTCCAATATGGCGGACGATATTTGTCATTATGGTCTGATTGGATTCCAAAGTGTGTGAGGGTTTTCGGGACAGACATTATGAAATTTTTGTCAAAATTCATGAATTCAAAATGGCGGCTCCGAAATGGCGGACGATATTTGTCATTATGGTCTGATTCGTTTTGAAAGTGTGTGAGTGTTTTAGGGTCAGAGATTATGAAATGTTTGTCAAAATTCATGAATTGGTAGACGAGTTTTGTGATCATGATCTGATTCGATTCAAAATTGGAATGTGGGGGTTTTTGGGAAATTATGATTTTTAAGTCATAAAAAATAATAGTTTCAAATACTAAAGATCATGGCTCACTTCTAACTAGGAAGTTGAAAATAATTGACAATGATATTACTCAAATGTAAAATAGCGTGTGGTGCTTGACAAAGTTATCTTGAGCTCTTGAACGCTCAGTATTGTTAAATGAAAATAGAGGATATGAGAATATAGATCGAAAGCAATCATGTTTTTTCACATTTGAGAATTTCATTGTCAATTATTTTTAAAATTTTTTAGTCCATGTTAGAAGTAAAATAGGTTTTTTAGTTTTTTTCAACTATTATTTTCTCTGATTGATTCGGCCGTTACCTGATGAAGATCCATAGTAATTGTATAAACTAAAGACGATTTGATCTTCACAAACTTTTATTTCACCACGACATGTTTCGCTATCACAGTAGCTTCTTCAAGTGATTATGTAATCACTTAAATAAAAAATGCGAGTCTAAAGAATCGAACTCCTGCCGTCGGCGTGACAGAAAGAGTTTCTAACCACTAGTCTAATTTGTTCACAATAATTAAGAACATATTTCTCAATATGACGCCGGAAAATCGGAAGCTTCGTAATAATATTAAATGAATAATAATAAAACTGATTCACAAACTACTCTGAAGAGTATAAAGTACCTTTTTGATGAGATAGTCTTTATCTGCGGCTTCTTGTAAAAATCCTTGTACATTTTCAGAGGTAAATATTATTTTGGATTATATTGCTACTCATTCAACAGATTGTTTCTTGAGAACGCGACAAGCTTAGAATATTTGTTGATGTCTTTATTGTTTTTGACATTCAAGCATGTCCGTAGCATCGAATACATAGACCAAAGAGTTAATGGTTTCAGGGTCTCAGATCTTTCTCCAAAATGAGCCAGTAGGTAATAATTTTCCTGAATACTAATAAACCTTTTTCGATTGGCACCAAGTTATGATTGATCGTGATGTTATTCATATTTATGTCTCAATTTTTCTGGAAGAAGATGTATAAGGTGGATTCATGCAACATCACTAAAACTAAAATGAATTAAAGATTTAGATGAATTTTAAAATAGAAAAATGACGGTGTTCATGTAGCATCAATTCAACGAAATTAAAGGTGCATTTAGTCAACATCATTATGAAAGTGTTAAAACCGAAAGTCGAATCTGTTATATCAAATGGCATCGTTTATACAACAATATTAAGTTTATGCTAAAAACCTTTTATGTTACCGTTATGTTCATGATAATGCTTGTGCTAAAGTTGACTAAATCCACCATAAGAAAGTACTAGACATGCGCATACCATTCCAAATGTTGATCTTTGAAACGTCTTGGTATTCTTTGTTCAGAAAACAGAAGGTGATAAAGGTGAACCATAACCTGAGATTATCGTGATTTATTGATTTGATGTATTCTGTTCTGGTGTTTATGGCATGAAAACTATCACCAAGATAAAGAATTGTGGTTTTGTACTCAGTGCTTCTGGGAGCCTCTGGAGTTGTGAGGAATCAGAGAAATAGAAAATAAGGCGTCATACCTATGCTGAAATTGCGAAGCAAATTTGTCAATTTGGCTCTTTCAGTATATTAAATCGGATGCCGAAAAAGAGATCTTTGCATAAACTCGGATGACGCCCAAAATATTTTCTCTTTTATCTCTTGTCATATATGAACGAAAACTGTTTGACGAGTTCAATTAGCTGACCATTAGTATCCATAAAAAAAGAAAACACGAAGATATAGATCTACACAAGAAATTACTCAAGGATAAAACATAACAAATTTCTTCTTTGGAAGCGGAAATGTTGTCATTTAATGACATTCATCGAAAAACATCAACTTTGCGTTGAGATTTGAATGAGCCAAAGGCTACTTTGTTATGCGGAGGTCTAAAAACTATATTTTGATAGTGATTGAAATTATTCCGAGATTTAAAAAAAAAATATTACAGTTTCGTCTATTTGCCTTCGTTACTCATTACGAATATGAGCTCTTATTTAGCCTCACCAGTCCCGGTGCCTGCCTGTAATGGAATCTTGCCTATTGAATTTGAGAGACTTCTTGTTATCCGATTAACTTCCAGTGAAATTGAAATTGAGAATATTGTTGGAGAAAAAACAAAATGGCGGATGCAAGATGGCGAACAAGATTTGTAATAATTATGTTATAATTGGTATGTGATAAAATTGGTATGTGGGGGTTTTTGAGTTCGGAGAATTTGAACTCAGAATTCAAGATGGCGGCTCCAAGGCGGCAGACGAGTTTCGTGATTATTATCCGATTTGATTGAATATTGGTATTTGGAAGTTTTCTGTGCCTGAGATTATGAATTTTTTGAAAAAAAAATCAATTTAAATTGGACGCTTCAAGATGGCGGAAAATTTTGTGATCATGGTCTGATTCGATTGAAAATTGGTATATGTAGAATTCTGGGGTCGGAGATTATGAATGATTTATCGTAATTCATAAATCCAAAATGGCGGACTCCACGAAATTTCGTGGTTTCTTTACATTCTATAGTATTATTGTCTAGTAATAGTACAGGTAGCTTGCAACGAAGGCTAGTATTTTCGTGTTAGATATATTTAATGTTAGTAAATTTAAATCAAACCATCCTTTAATGCGGTCAATATCTCTAGAAATGGTTTGAAATAGATTAGCCTCAGTCTCATCGTGCCATTGTATGGTGGTATCCTTGGCAAATAAAGTGAAACTATCTGATATATTCAAATTGGTCATGTCATTAACATATAATAGGAAAAGTACAGAGTAATTATACTAGGCCGGTTCACCGACCAAATCGCGTGTTATTTTAAATGGAGGTTCATTCTGGCAATTTTGTGACATAAAGCTGAGTTTACACTATCACGAACACATTGACGCTACCATTGCTAAAGCTGATCTCACACGCTTGCGGGCTCGCGTCCCTCAGGCTTATGTTAGACGTACGGAGTATACAAAAAATAATGAAAAAAATTTAACTACCCTCGTTCAGCCCCTCAGAACCCCCATATAAAAAAAATCAACCAATCATAACGTATTACACCTTTTTGGAAAGGTATTGTCGTATAGAGTATGAAAAAATATGGCTGCAGATAATACAGGGTGTTTCAAAATACTTCGTTTAAGAAAAAACAGCATATCGTATAGGGTCTCCCAAAATAATTTAAAATTAATCAGCCTCGCGGGAAAGGTATTAACGCTGTTTTGATCAAAGTATGGTCGTTCAGAGTATGAAAAAATTATTACCACCCCCGTATTTCAGCTAATTTTTGATTCACCACTGTGATTCTGCCGCAATTTGGAGGACCCCCGGGTACTTCATAGAGAATATCCTAGCAAATTTTTGATACTCCACTGTGAATCTGCCGTAATTTGGGGAACCCCCCGGGTACCTCATAGAGAACATCCTAGCAAATTTTTGATATTCCACTGTGAAACTTCCTTTATTTAAACCTAACCCCCCGGGTACCTTATAGAGAACATCCTAGCAAATTTTTGACACCCAGCTGAGATTCACTGATATGGATTCATGTTATAGAAAAAATGTAGTCTTCATTATTCTTCTAGATAGCCCCCGCTTACCATTGTGAACATCCTATCAAATTTTCAATAATGTTCATCACTCGACCTGCTACTAACCTAACCAGCCTTTATGTTATAAGTTCGAAAATTGCAGATTGAAATGAAAAAAAAGAGGCGGTGTTACCATTGTGAACATCCTATCAAATTTTCAATAATGTTCATCACTCGACCTGCTACTAACCTAACCAGCCTTTATGTTATAAGTTCGAAAATTGCAGATTGAAATGAAAAAAAAGAGGCGGTGCTGTGGCTTGAACCAGCTACCTATGGCTTTGTTACCCGCCATTCTATCGATACGGCTATGGTGCGTGTTTGTATATTTAGTTGAAATGGTTGTTCATAAAAGAGAATGTGAAAGGCGAACTGCGGTGTGCGTCGTTACTTCATCAATCTGTTTTTTGTAATGGGAATCTGAGTTATTCTGTGTGTCCTGTATCTATACCAGGTATAGTTAATTATCAACTAATTGAAACAAATAGATGCGTATTTTTTTATCGTCCTATATACCAATGGGACATTCGAAATAAATATTTGGCAGTCCGCACCTTATTAGTGAAGAGTAATTCAATCAATAACTAATGAATGAGTATTTTGGCTGTCCGCTGTGCCATATAGGGCGTCTCTTAATAAATGAGTATTTTTGATAATAAACAATTTTCTTTGGTTTAACGAAATGTTGGAGAGGGCCGTGTACATCAATGAGGCATTCGAAATAAATATTTGACAGTCCGTCCCTTATCAGTGAAGAGTAAATCAAGCAATAACTAATAGATGAGTATAATTGGCTGTCCGCTATGCCATCTTATTAGTAACTTGGGTATAACAAATCGATTCAAAGTGATTTTGGAAGCTCCTTGTATACATTTTTGACTATAAACAATTTTCTGTGGTTCAACTGAATTTTGGAGAGAGTCCTGTACTTCAATGGGGCATTCGAAACAAATAATAGACAGTCCGTCCCTTATTAGTGAAGAGTAAATCAATCAATAACTAATAGATGAGTATTTTGACTGTTCGCTATGCAATCTTATTAGTAATTTGGGTATAACAATTTGATTCAAAGTAATTTTGGAAGCTCCTTGTATACATTTTTGATAATAAACAATTTGCTGTGGTTCAACTAAATTTTGGAGAGGGCCCTGTTTATCAATGGGGAATTCGAAACAAATATTTGGCAGTCCGTCCCTTATTAGTGAAGAGTAAATCAATTGATAACTAATAGATGAGTATTTTTGACTGTCCGCTATGCCATCTTATTAGTGGTTTGGGTATTACAAATCGATTCAAAGTAATTTTGGAAGCTCCTTGTATACATTTTTGATACTAAACCCCTAATATTCCAACGTGCGATACAGTCTACTGATATAAGAGACACGGTTTTAAAGTGTGATACTATTCATTAATTCACCTATTTTTTTTTCCTTGGTGTTTTGGCATCGACTGCTATGGTCTTTAGCCATGTGTTCTGGATTGGCCTTACGCCACTTCAGGAGCAGCAATGTTAATTTTCAACGCAACAGTGAATCATGGAGTAATTCAACTATTATAGGAGACATGGTCTTTTTATTTCAACGTGCGATACCCTTCATTCAGTCATATACCTTTCATTTCCAGGTGTAATGCACTGCATTTCAATTTTATCAGAAGTAATGTAGACCTTCATCTTTAAGGTGCAATACATTCAGTCAACTATACTAAGAAGGGTTACAATCTCAAATTCAGCTGTTTGAAGTGACGAGGGGCCTTAGCTTTCAACGTGTGACTACAGACGCATTATAAATCGGTGATTATATAATTACCTTTTCTAATTCATAAAATAGTCCACTTGCTCGTGGTCACTAAACAATAACTTACTTCATTTTATATGGGATAGATTTTGAAATAAGATAAGGATCCTTTCCGGATTCACTGCAGCCGTGGAGGATTATTGTTTTTGTTAGGGATAGCACTGGTAATTTGAACTCCACAGTAATTCGCACGGGATCCACCCCTATCTACTCAAAAAATTTCAATACTCAAATATATCAAATTGAATTGAAAATCATTCCAGATCCGAGTGAGGCAGGAACCTGGGACCTTCAGCCCTAAAAATAAACGCTCTCACACCGCGCCGCACCCCGACTAACGGGGCAACCTATATACCCATTAGATATTGAGAAATATGTTTTTTTTGTTATGCACGTCCATATATTCAATATAGATAGACTATCACTTTTTATTTATGTTTTGTTATTCGCGAAGAAGAAAATCCTGAAACTTTTTTTCATTTTGTTTCTTTCAAAATGATACACAAACGTACATTGTTTTTATTATAATATGTTCCAATTTCAAATGGCAAATAAAGTTAATTTCGTATTCTGTTTTCACGTCCAAAGTTTGATTGTTGTTTAGTGATCACGAGCCTGTGGACAAATAAAACGCATTCCTCAGATGTTTACAATTTCAATGCCAATTTTTCGGTAAAATATTCTTTTTCTTCAGGTGTGCGTGAATACAAACAACAAGGTATGAACATATACAACATATAAATAATCAAATTGTTAAAATGAATTGAAAACATTGTGTAGGTTTAAATGAAATATAGTAGAAGCTACAGTGGGAGTGAAATACTTCAGAATCCAAAACATATATTAGGAAACAATCTCAAATGTGACAATTCTTTTACTTATGCAGAGTGTAAATTATGAGGAATGTTGTTTTCAAATCATAACTGTCAAAAAAGGAGTATAGTTGTGAATAACAATTTCATCAGTGATAACATTGGAACAGTTCACAGTGGAATATTTGTTCGAGATCATACTGAAAGGATTGGTTCATCTAAAACGAATTCAAGTTTTGTTTTTCTCTTCCACGTGATAAAAGACCGAGTGGATATGAAGTTTTTTATTCATTTTTTTCGAATGATAAACCTGGATATGGTTCATCTACTAAATTTGATTTTATATGACGTAATCAAAATGGTTTCATGAATACGTTTCAAATTGTTGCAGTAGGTCTTCAAGTTGACACTATTACCGTTACTTGCAACATGGGCCATTCCAAGAAATAATCTTTTGCTGAGAGAATGCTCTGACTCAAAAATTTTTGTGGAATTGAAATCGAAACGATGGTTGACCTCAAAATGATGGGAGCTCAGTGCTATTTTTTTATTTTCGTTTTTATTTTCGGAGCACAATCGTAACGATGTTGTTTAACCATCTTTTTCAAGTACTGTTTCGTTTGTCAAATGGCCATCAAGTCACAGTTTTCACACGGTATTTGATGAGCTATGTTGGTATTTTTCCTCAATGGTGTCTCTCTTTTGATTTGGAATGAATGTAATTTTTTTGAGTCTTCGTATTGTATTGTGCTATTTTTGAATTGTTTGTACTCAAACGTTTTCTTAGCCTTTCGGAAAGAGCTGTTATATTGGGAATCTTGAAAAATTTGCGGGAATTAGTTTTACGGGATAAGGTACTCAATGTTTTATTACTCTCAGTAGGTTTTTTACTCAAAATACTATTAACTAAAAAGATAGGATAACCATAGGTAAATACATTTTTTTTTTTTCGTTTCTTCGGATTTTTTCGATTGAATTCCTCATGACTCAGTTTGTAAATTTCATCTCTGTATTGTTTTATGATGTTGGTCTTTTGATGAAGGGGATGAGCTAAAATGACGTATTGAAATCTGTTAGAGCTACGAGATTTTTTGTATAAATCAGTGATTATATAATTACCTTCTCTAATTTATGAAATATCCAAAAAAGAAATAGTGTGATTATTCTCTACTTCCATTTTAAATGTCAACTCGGAAATTACGTTATTGAATGTGTTAGGAGCGGTATCTTTTTCGGATCTTGGGATAGCAAACAAAGTATCATCTACGTATACATATAAGAATGGAATATCAAATGGAGATATTGCAAGTACTTCTTCAATGATATGGTTCATCACCAGGTCAGCCAAAATGGGGCTAATTAGATCTCATATTGGTGTACCTATGATGTGACTATAAATATTTTCATTGTGAGTGAAGCAACTGATTTTCAAGCAGTGTGATATTAGATTTTCAAAAGTAAATTATTTTGTCTATCGACGTAAATTGACTAATTTTTTTTTTCTTTCAATAACTATGTCAAATATCAGTTTATGTGAACTATCGGTGAATAATGATGTAATATGATATAATGAAATTAATTTGATTTTCTTGACAACTTCAGAGAGTTTTTCACATTATGGTCAAAGGTAGGGATGATATTTTTTCAAATATCATTCGAACATTTTCGAAGTTTGGAGCCTGGGGAATTTATACATGGAACAATGGGTCTTAGGGGCCTTCCATTTTTATGAACCTTGAGAAGACCATATACAGGGTAATTCAAAAGTACTTTGATGAACTTCAGGAGGTGATTCATCACAATATTCTAATATGAATTGTCCAAATAAATATATGACCGGAAACGCTTCGTTTCCAAGATAGATTTTTTTATTTTCGATTTTTTTTAATAACTTTCGAAATACTGACCTTGATTAAACAAAAATTGGTATTGAGAGATTTTTTGAGGTGTCGAATTCGAACCTGATGTTATTATTGCTCCTACTCGTAGGAAGCGCCACATACACTCCTTTTCCTTTTTGAAGATTCATTACTTTTTTGAGCGTCCTTTAAGCACATTTTTCAGTAACTGAATCGATTTCTCTATCTTATCTACGTAAGAAATCTACCTTTTTTGGAAGTCGCTAAAAGCAACCATTTTCTAGATATTTGGAAAAAGTCAAGTCGATTATTTGATAATCGATGCATGTTGAAGTTATTACCATTATTTTGAATTCTTCACAAGATCGCTTAGGAACTGAATTTGACGTTTAAGTGAAGAGTTTTGGAATTTGTAGGGGGCGCCAGCTATTCTATTACTTTTCGCTAGTTTGAAGAGATCATTACTTTTGGGTACGTCTCTGTATGACATCCTTAAGCGAACTGGTTATTTTTGTTTCAAGGGTGCAAAACCAGTATTTGTTTTACTTACATTTACAAGAAATACCAACATTCTATTTCAAGAAATTTTAAATATGCAGAATAAAATAAAATGAAGAATACAAAATTGTATCCACCTTCTAGTCATTGAATCTCGGACCCGCTCAAGAATTATTGATGTGTTTCTTATTGCTTCACTGGTGTCTACTATTCGGTTTCTCAGATCTTCCTCGTTTGCTACTATAGTTTTGTGAACTAGTGACTTCAAATGTCCCCAAAAATGAAAATCTAACGGGTTTAGATCTAGAGACTTTAGTGCCTACGCCTGGTTATGTTTCTCTATACCCCTACTAATCCATCGATTTGGATAGACAGTGTTGAGGAATTCCCTGGCTACATTTCTGATATGGATCGGAGCCCCATCATGCATAAACCACATGCAGAAACGAATTTCTTATGGTACTTTCTGAAATAGTCCTGGCAGTTCATTTTCTAAAAAGTCTCTGTAAGTTGCGCCATTCAGTAGGAGCAGAAGAAAGAATTAAATAAGGACGTATCAAGTAATTAGCAATCATTGCCGCCCCTACAGTTATAGAAAGTTGATACTGATAATGTCTTCCACTAACTGCGAGCGGATTTTCCATAGCCCAAACATGGTTGCTATGGAAGTTTGTGATAGTATTTCGGGAGAAGTTTGCCTCTTCCGTAAGAGTAAAAACTGAAGATTTCCAGCCAGTTTTCTCAAAAGCCACTGACACACAGTAATGCATTGGGAAAGTTTAGTGGCAGAAAAGCTTCTACCCTTTGAATATGGGATGGAAAAAATTATCCAAACTGTGGACTGAATAGAATTGTCTATATAATCCATTTTTCCAAAATGAGTGTTTTAAAACGTACAGAAACTTCAACAAAACGTTCAACTATAACATAATATGTGATAACCAAAACTACTTGCTCAAACGTCAACTTCATTTCCTAAGCAATCATGTGAAAAATGCAAAATACTAACATCAACATTCATCGATTATTAAATAATCGACTTGAAATTTTCAAGTTCAAATATCTAGAAAACGGTTTCTTACAAAGAGGGAAGCTTTTTTACATAGACATAATAGAGGAATCAATTTTTTCACTGAAAAAATGTGCTAGAAGTACGCTCAAAAAGTTATTCGACACCTCAAAAAAAAAAAACAAATACCAATATTCGTATAATTGAGGTTAGTATCCTGAAAGTTATTTGAAAAAAAAAACGAAAATGAAAAATGAAACTTGTAATACATAACATAATTCATAAAATACCATGTATAGACTGTGACTTGGTGTACATTGGACAAACTAAACAGTACTTCAATCAAAGGTGAAAACACCGTCATTATGATAGTGCTCCGAAAAATGAAAACAAATATAACAAAACAGTACTGAGCTTCCATATTTATGAGATCAGTCATCGTTTCGACTTCAATTCCACAAAAATTGTGGATTCAGAGCATTCAGAGCAGTGCTGGTAGAACGTTCGCCTTTGGAGCGAAGGGTCGAGGGTTCAAAGGCTCGCATGGTTATCGGTCTCGTGCATGGCATCACACGTTAAAAGGTAAGGGCTGCGTCTTCCCTAGCTCACACGAGTCTCTCAAAGACTTCCGAGGGTTGCGCGTAGGGGTGCAATCGGTTGACGGAAATAATAATTTTAACAACAACAATCTGTAAAACAGAGACAGATCGCCAAACTTTGTGATCGCCAAACAAAGTGAGCTAGCTTGTAAGCGCAGTCTCACCGATAGAAAAATCCTAATTCGCATCTCCAAAAACTACCCGATATATGTTTTCAACAGAATCAAATTGAAATTATCGGAATTCCTCCGCCATATTGGAGACGCCATCTTGAATTTGTATGAAATGAAACTGTTCGATTGAAGGAAATATATGCATCATCTTGGAGAAACCTACAACATGTATCTGTCAGATATAGTTCAATTTTCGGTATAGTCCCAGTATTAGCCAGGGAAATAGTTGTTATTTTCACGGATATTTGCCTCATTTCACTTTTTGGAAATTGTTAGAGACAATGGTATTTTTTTCGACTCATGGATATAATTCATTTGCATTAATATTTGTCAGATTTTGCATTATAAATTGATCAGCTATGTTGAATTGGATTATAATTGAGTTACAAGATTTTATTGATAGATAGGAGTGGAACTCAAAAAAAACCTTATGATTGACAGAATTTTTTCCTATACCACACAAGTATTTTCAGTCCTAGATGCTAATTTCGATAACTGAGTTAACTTCATCAGTAGGAATACTGAACTAATTAGTTTAGTATTCCTACTGATGAATGTAACTTGGCTATCGGAATGCGCATATAGGAGTGAAAATACTCATGTGGTGATGGGGAAAATACTACTTGTTCTCATTGGATGACACCACAGGCGTGCAGTTTTCCATTTTCAAATAGATCGAATGTAAAAATTAACCGAATGCATTTACTTTACTTTTGAATCAAACAGGTCTGAAAACTGTTGTGAATGAATTTACGAATAAGTATTCTAGATTATCATTCAAAATATGCATTCTGAATGATTACATACCAGGTTATTGCTAAAAACTGATATATAAAAGGCCCGACGCGCGACCGTATGTCTGCAAAAATAATAATTTCTTCCTGATTGTAGAAATACGAACTCATCTGCTTTGTCAGCAAGTGCCTATTTCTACAAATGCTTGCTTCTTGCACTCATTTCGATTCATCTGTGCCTCACTTCCCGTCAGTTGATTATGATTCATAAGGCACAGATCCAACCGTCTCTGGAATACTGTTCCCATATTCATGGTGCATCCCCAAACAACACAAACTTTTAGATTATGTCCAAGAGAAAAGCAAACCCGTCTCGTATGTGTTGCCAAGCTCACAAGCTCACTCACTTCTCTGGAACATCGCGAGTTTGTTGGCTGGGGATCTGTTTCTGTTTCACAGATAATTTCATGATATGTAATCAGTAATTCCACCGTTAGCTATCCCATAGAGACTGACCCAACGCGGTCAGCCTTCACATTCCTTTGTCGTCACTTTGGAGACATTCCAAACATCTCTCTCCCAGGGCTCGTTCTTTGAACAAACGGCAAAGCTTTGGAAGTCACTGACTCGGAAGGCGAAAAAAAACAGTACCGATATTTCCATGAGAACAATGTCGATACTGTTGACGGAAGACAATTAATCAAATAATTAAAAATGGATTAAATAATCCACTCTTCTACTTTAACTTCTACAATGGGTGTAATCGTCAGTAAGTTTCTTATAGAAAACAGCTACTGCCCCTTACGACCGTAGAATTATGTATTTTAGATTCTTGGCAATATTTTCTACAAGAACTACTTTGCAGTGCTGTTGTCTCAGGAACTCCCAATAGAAGCTGAAGTGGTCTTTCGGTTTGATTGGGAGAACCAGCCTTTGCTGAAGATTGGCAAGAACCATGAAACCGTTACGGACGTATATCCAACAGATATAATTCAACGGTCGTTGGGGGTAGTGGTTGTTTCCTGTTAGAGACTTGCCGACGAATACACCTATTGTATAGGTTGTAGCGGAAGTGTTGATTACGTAATCCATTTTTAATTATTTGAGTACCTATAATACCTTCAATACACTATTATTACTTTTGACCTTTCACGAAAACAACACAAAATTTAACTCAATTCCTGCGAAAAGAGTAATCCCTATACAAAATAATCGAAACCGTATCTTTCATATCATTTTTCAGAACTGCGTACCGCAGTAATTCGGTATTTCTGGACGGAGGGAAGTACGTGTAACAATTACTCCATATATTATATGGCTGGAGGGAACTACATGCAACAAGTAACATAGCACAAAAGTTATATATGGTTGGAGGGAACTACGTGCAGCAAGCAACTCGGAAAAAGCGATAATAGCGCTGGTGGCAAATCGCTGAACTTAGTGACCGAATTCGAGGTTACATATCACTCAAAGTTACCTCCATGCGTTTTTTCGTATTTAGACCGATCTGACATAGTAGTACCCCGTAGTGAATTATTACGTTGGTTCGTAGTTACCTCCGAAATCGGAAATGAGGGAAGTACGTTCACTATATATGTATTTTGGAGGTAACAGCGTAGGGTTCATTAGTATATATATATATATATATATATATATATATATATACGTATTTTTTGTATTGAGTGGCACCCATTCAAGCGGTATCAATATAACACCCAGTGTATAAATGTATATTCAAAACGTTGTCGAAAGAGACACCACTGGATATGCAGGACAAAAAGCACCCCATGTGTATATAGTTCTGTCAGTATTGTTCAAACCGACACCCACCAGTGTTGCCAGATTGAAGGGTGCCTAACTGAAAAATAATCAAGCATCGCAAGTATATTCAGAACATTCATCATCACGGCTTTTTCATCGTTAAGTCGATGACTAGAATTTTATTCCTTGTCAGAATCCGACTTTGTGTCCACACTCTTTGCACTTCCACTCGACGATAATTGAATTAGATATCAAAAATATAAAAACAACATAAAGAAAAAAATTAGATCAATGAAAAGCTAAAAAACATATATGAAGCACCCTTCCCTAAAATACCGAATTTGAATAATCTTCTATCACAAAAACACAGTATTTTAGATATATGCAAATCCTAATTCACTTTTATTTCTTCAGTAGATTAGCGATATGGTATTAACACACGTCATTTATTATCAGTAAAATATGAACATTTGTTAGGATCAAACGGAATGTTATGCGGCACAGTACCTATGCGTTCAATGAAAAAGGTTTGAGGAGAGATATTATATCGTAATTTGATGTTTCAATTGGTGTTCGTTCCAAAATTTGACAGTTGCGCCATTGTGTTCTAGAAAGTTCGTGATTGGTCAAAAATTCTTAAGATCACTTGGAGTTAAATCAAGAACAGGATCCGTATCTGTTGATTTGGTAAGGAAGTCGTGAGACTCAAAAGAGTTTATTTATATGTCGTAAATCCGGCAGGATTAAAATTACATTTGAATGGGATTGCTAAATGAATTCCGCACTGAACGTCAATTTTGTTGAAATGATCAACGTACGAGTATTTCCGGCTACGCAAACTTTTGAAACTGTGAATTATGTTTTGTGGAAACATAGCTGGACACAAGTTCTCTTCAATTCTTCAGTTCAGATGATACTAGCTTTTATCACGGCTTTTCACGAATAGGATATATGAAGAAAGGAAGTTTCGGGATGTACTACGTCACGACATGATATATTGTGATAAAAGAACTTGAAATAATTTTTTTAAATCAAGCTTTTATTTAAAAACGAGAAAATAAACTCTGAAGTGAATTGATCCCATAATTTTTTTATACAATTTTGAATGATCTAAAGGCTGGTCGCAAGATTTTCCTGAATACATTCAATTTACGTAATTATTAAGAGTTACTTGTGTCAAGATCTATTCTCGCAAAAAGATTTTATATTATTGAAAATTGTATACCATATCAAAATTATGGGTTTGATTTACTCAAAAGTTCATTTTCTTCTTTTCAGTGCATTTTTCAAATGACAGCTTGTTTCAATTTTTGTTTTAGTTTAATTTAAACTTTTCAGTATTATAAAATGAATAATTTAGTAATTGTTACAATATTTCATACTTTTGTTTTTAATACTATAACATAATTGAACAACAATTCCTTTTGCGATTTTGAATTAAGCTTCAATAATACAATAGATATGCTAATTAGTTAATTACTTGTATGAGTTTCTCATTCGATCCATTTCGTTCAGATCATCAACATTACAAAGACTTTCCGCCGTTAACTTGGAGCAGGTTAATATTTCGATTTGAAGACCTGCTATGATATAACTTGGATCAAGGCTACATATGCTTGACCTGCAGCAAACAGTTTATACTATTTAACCTAACATAGGATTTTTCCTTATGGTTAAGCATGATTTTTTCGCAATTCAGAAGTCAACTAGCTTTCAGGTGTTGTGTACATTTTTCGAAAAAAATACCCTTATCTTTCACGAACAATTGTCTCAGTAATATAGTTTTGTATTTCGAAGGTCCCAAAAAGTAATCAGTAGGTATATCGCTAGTTATATATTGGTCACGAAGCACCCTCCTTTTTTGTTCATAAAATGCCGTGAAATGCAGTTTTCTATCAAAGTTAAAAGTTATACACACGAATAAAAGTGGCACCCGAAGACGGGTGCTACAAGGTTTATATGGGTACCTCGATAACAAAATAGGTGTTGAATGGGTGCCATATTGACATTTGACCTCACGACCTCATAACCATCAAAATGACGGGAAACCTATTTATCAGTATTCAATTTTTTTCTCGTGTATAAATGATTTAATTCAGATAAAAATTTGATGAATTACTTATGTCTTTTTTTGTGTCGACTGAGCATGATTTTTCCGCAATTCAGAAGATAAATTCTCATGTGCATTGAATAATAATATAAGGTTTTCCCAAACCGAAGCGGGACGCGGGAGCGGGAGCGGGAACGGAAAATGGGAACTGTGCGAATTGCTAGAAAAACAGTGCACGGAGCAAACCAAACATATTTCGCTGTTTGCCTGCATTTTAAAATACGAATAATCCCACTGATGGTATACATTTTTATATATCCTACTTTCGAATTTAGTCTCGTGTTCATCCCGTTCCCGCTCCCGTCCCACGTTTCCGCGTTGGTTTGGGAAACCTTTATGAGCGAGAAAAAATCAATTACTATTTTTCGGTTAATTTGGGATTATGACAAAAAGTGTTGAATTCAAAAGTTTTTGATTTTTCCAATGAAGGAGGCCACGTTTTGCGCAAATAGCAAAAATTCGTTTTCGACCCCTAAATTTCATCCCTATATCACCGTTTTCAGTGTTTTCGTGTTTAAATATTTTTTCCTCAAAGTTGGAACCCCAACATCTATTTCCACTTGGTGCTTGCCTGTTACTTTCTTTATCAATGTTAGTGTTTGAAATTCGCTTTGGCACCAGCCTAAAAGTGTCTTTTGATGCGTACAAGATGCATACCGAGGGGGAAACCACTGAGGAAATTGTATTACATCAATTCCCAAAAATCCCAAGTTATTCCACTAATACACGAGGTTCTCGAGTAATACCCAGTTTTATAAGGGTGCTGCCATTTCGAATGGGTAACACTGGGAGTGTTCGGTAAATGCAGATCTGACAGCTCCATTCAATCTGTCTGCTCCGTTTTCCACTACAGGTATGGGAAAACCACGCCTACAGATTGAATCAAGCTGTCAGATTTGCATTTACTGAACGCGCATATTGTAGATCAGTAATTGTTTCAGTTGTAATAAGACTCAAATTTTCGAATATAATACTGAATCCTAACTCTGCACTGGGTTCAATAACATCAAGAACAGAAGAGTCCGGCATGAAATATTCACAGAGAAGTTGTGATGACTAGCTGCATTCCCTTCATTGCTTTCGTTCTTTGAGTGACCGGTCGTGGTAGGCTTCGATGCGCTAGTTGAATATAAATGTTTGACTATTTACTTTTTGAAAAGATTCATTTCAAATCGAAAATAATGGATTTATATGATAAAGAAGACTTTTGCCTTTGAGAGTTGGTTCAGAATGATTGAAAATGAATTGAAAGTAAACTGCTTCAGCTTGGATTCACGTTGACGCCGCTCTGGATGTCGGGTACCTCTGAGTTCGGTTGATACGAGCAAGCCATGTGTGGTTATCCAGCAGAAACTTACATGATAGTTCACATTAGCACGAAGTAGTGGCCCCTATGGATCACGGGCCCTGAGCACCTGCCCAGAGAGTCCAATTGAAAAGCGAGGCCTGCGCATGTGGAATTTACATAACAGACATACAGTACAGTACTCAAGTATGTCAGACAGTAATAAACTCGGAGTTATTTCAAGATGATTCAAGAGCTTGCCGTCTAAAGTTTTCAGTTCGAATACGAAAGCAGCAAGCTTTCGAATATATAACTCACACATTAACCTAAATCTTTGAAGTGGTTTGGGTCATATCTATCAAATCGTCATCAGGATGTCAAAAGAAATCATCACTCACCACTCCATTCTATTTGCTGTGGTGTACCCCAAGGTACGGTACTCGTTTCTGTACTTTTCCTATTATATGTTAATGACATGACCAATTTGAATATATCAGATAGTTTCACTTTATTTGCCAAGGATACTACCATACAATGGCCCGATGAGACTGAGTCTAATCTATTTCAAACCATTTCTAGAGATATTGACCGCATTAAAGGATGGTTTGATTTAAATTTACTATCATTAAATGTATCTAACACGAAAATACTAGCCTTCGTTGCAAGCTACCTGTACTATTACTAGACAATAATACTATAGAATGTAAAGAAACCACGAAATTTCTTGGAGTCCGCCATTTTGGATTTATTAATTACGATAAATCATTCATAATCTCCGACCCCAGAATTCTACATATACCAATTTTCAATCGAATCAGACCATGATCACAAAATTTTTCGCCATCTTGAAGCGTCCAATTTGAATTGAATTTTTTTTTTTCAAAAAATTCATAATCTCAGACACAGAAAACTTCCAAATACCAATATTCAATCAAATCGGATAATAATCACGAAACTCATCTGCCGCCTTGGAGCCGCCATCTTGAATTCTGAGTTCAAATTCTCCGGACTCCACATACCAATTTTATTACATACCAATTATAACATAATTATTACAAATCTTGTTCGCCATCTTGCATCCGCCATTTTGTTTTTTCTCCAACAATATTCTGTATTGCATTTTCACTGGAAGTTAATCGGATAACAAGGAGTCGCTCCAATTCAATAAGCAAGATTCCATTACAGGCAGGCACCGGGACTGGTGAGGCTAAATAAAAGCTCATATTCGTAATGAGTAACGAAGGCAAATAGACGAAACTGTAATATTTCTTTTTAAAATCTCGGAATAATTTCAATCACTATCAAAATAGAGTTTTTAGACCACCGCATAACAAAGTATCCTTTGGCTCATTCAAATCTCAACGCAAAGTTGATGTTTTTCGATGAATGTCATTAAATGATAACATTTCCGCTGTCAAGCGGAAAAATAAAAAAAACGCTCGCATTTGTATGGTACATACTGTTGGGAATAAATAAGTAGGTATCCATGGAAAATAGTGTACATGTGGCAGAATGTGCGAATAATACGACTTTAGGTATGAATCCACCTAAAGTTGCATTTTTCGCACATCGCAAGCATAAATTTAAAACTAAAACTACGAATGGAAGACAATGTAATGGAATGGACGTGTTCATGCAAGAAACTGGGCAATTGAAATCAACATTAAAACTAAGAAAGATGGCCAACTTTCAAGTAATAACTTAATTTCTTCCATAAATTAGAAAAAGTACATGTGTGGTCTTGCCCTGGGGAAGATACACAAAGGTCACATACGAAAATCTCTGCTCACAGCTGATTGCTTCCAAAGAAGAAAGATGTTATGTTTTATCCTTGAGTAATTTCTTGTGTAGATCTATATCTTCGTGTTTTCTTTTTTTATGGATACTAATGGTCAGCTAATTGAACTCGTCAAACAGTTTTCGTTCATATATGACAAGAGATAAGAGAGAAAATATTTTGGGCGTCATCCGAGTTCATGCAAAGATCTCTTTTTCGGCATCCGATTTAATATACTGAAAGAGCCAAATTGACAAATTTGCTTCGCAATTTCAGCATTGGTATGACGCTTTATTTTCTATTTCTCTGATTCCTCACAACTCCAGAGGCTCCCAGAAGCACAAGAGTACAAAACCACAATTCTTCATCTTGGTGAGAGTTTTCATGCCATAAACACCAGAATACAGAATACAGAATACATCAAATCAACAAACCACGATAATCTCAGTTTATGGTTCACCTTAATCACCTTCTGTTTTCTGAACAAAGAATACCAAGACGTTTCAAAGATCAACATTTGGAATGATATGCGCATGTCTAGTACTTTCTTAGGGTGGATTTAGTCAACTTTAGCACAAGCATTATCATGAACATAACGGTAACATCAAAGGTTTTTAGCATAAACTTAATATTGTTGTATAAACGATACCATTTGATATAACAGATTCGACTTTCGGTTTTAACATATATTTAGGCACACTTTCATAATGATGTTGACTAAATGCACCTTGAATTTCGTTAAATTGATGCTACATGAACACCGTCATTTTCCTATTTTAAAATTCATCTAAATCTTTAATTCATTTTAGTTTTAGTGATGTTGCATGAATCCACCTTATACATCTTCTTCCAGAAAAATTGAGACATAAATATGAATAACAATACGATCAATCATAACTTGGTGCCAATCGAAAAAGGTTTATTAGTATTCAGGAAAATTATTACCTACTGGCTCATTTTGGAGAAAGATCTGAGACCCTGAAACCATTAACTCTTTGGTATATGTATTCGTTGCTACGGACATGCTTGAATGTCAAAAATAATAAAGACATCAACAAATATTCTAAGCTTGTCGCGTTCTCAAGAAACAATCTGTTGAATGTAGAGCAATTTAATCCAAAATAATATTTACCTCTGAAAATGTACAAGGATTTTTACAAGAAGCCGCAGATAAAGACTATCTCATCAAAAAGTTATATTTCAATTATACTTTATACTCTTCAGAGTAGTTTGTGAATCAGTTTTATTATTATTCATTTAGTATTATTACAAAGCTTCCGATTTGCCGGCGTCATATTGAGAAATATGTTCTTAATTATTGTGAACAAATTAGACTAGTGGTTAGAAACTCTTCCTGTCACGCCGACGGCAGGAGTTCGATTCTTTAGACTCGCATTTTTTATTTGAGATAATGATTGGACTGCGAGCAATTTCGATACCGACTTTGGCAAAAGTTATTTTTACAGGTAATTCTAATTATTGGTATTGCTAAGCCGACGATATCCATTATTCTTAGGTAATAATGTATGTTCAATGAAGTATCGAGTTCTTTCTTTGTCTGAAATCTGCATTTGTCGAAAAAATACTGTGTTTAATTCGAATACAAAATGCAATTGATGCTCTCAGAGGATCACCGCGCTTCGCTTCGCGTCGCGCGGTAACTCTCTACGTCGAGCGACAATTCATCAATTTGCGCTCCAAATTCACAAATAGCTATTCCTTGAATGCTTTCTGGCGTCATTGTATTGTCTATCTATCATTGCTGCAAAGTAACATACACTCTCACCAACTTCAACTCAACGTTTTCGGAATGACGTTCAAATTATCATGAATGGGCCAAGGTGGCGAGTGGTCAGGTGTTCACTTCTCAATCCAGTCATCGGTATGGGTTCTAATCTCAGCTCGGTCCCGTGCCTAGCATCATACGCTGAAAGGTGAGGGCTACGTCTTCTCTAGCTCGCACAAGTTTTTTGAAGAATTCTGAGGGTTGCTCGTGAGATGTAACTGGTTGACGATAATTTTTTTTATTGACTGAGAACATGGACTAACTAACATGGACTAAAAAATTTAAAAAATAATTGACAATGAAATTCTCAAATGTGAAAAAAACATGATTGCTTTCGACCTATGTTCTCATATCCTCTATTTTGATTTAACAATACTGAGCGTTCAAGAGCTCAAGATAACTTTGTCAAGCACCCCACGCTATTTTACATTTGAGTAATATCATTGTCAATTATTTTCAACTTCCTAGTTAGAAGTGAACCATGTTCTTTAGTTTTTGAAACTATTATTTTTTATGACTAAAAAATCATAATTTCCTACCCCAAAAACCCCCACATACCAATTTTGAATCGAATCAGATCATGATCACAAAACTCGTCTACCAATTCATGAATTTTGACAAACATTTCATAATCTCTGACCCGAAAACCCTCGCACACTTTGGAAACAAATCGGACCATAATGATAAATATCGTCCGCCATTTCGGAGCCGCCATTTTGAATTCTTGAAATTTGACAAAAATTTCATTATCTCTGACCCGAAAACCCTCACACACTTTGGAATCAAATCAGACCATAATGACAAATATCGTCCGCCATATTGGAGCCGCCATTTTCAATTTATGGATTTCGACAAAAATTTCGAAATCTACGACCTACTAAACTCCCACATACCAATTTTGACTCGAATCTGACCCTATTTACAAATCTCGTCTGCTCTACTTGAATTCATGAATTTTGACATGGAATCCAAAATCTGCGACCTAAAAACCCTTATATATCAATTTCGAATCAAATCTGACTCTGATCACAAATCTCGTCCGCTATACTGGAGCCGCCATTTTGAATTCATGAATTTTGGCTAAAAAAATCCCACATACCAATTTTGAATCAAATCTGACCCTAATCACAAATCTCGTCCGCCATACTGGAGCCGCCGTCTTGAATATTGACAAAATCCATGGTTGAAATTGCTGCATAGACCAGTGTTGCCGCTTTTACGGGTGCCTCAATACATTGTATTCTTCGGGTGTCAAATTGTATAATTTTATTTTCTTTATACATTCGTATAAAGCAAAGCGCCCTCTACAATGAAAAGGCTGAACTAATCAATATGTCGCTGGCTAAAAATTGGTCATGAGGCACCCCCCCTTTTTCTTCATAAAATGACGTAAAATGCAGTTTTCTATCATAATAAAATGTTTTCCATGCGGAACAAAGTGGCACCCAAAGTCGGGTGCTACAAGGTTTATATGGGTGCCTCTCAATACAAAACATATGTTAAATGGTGCCGTATTGACAATTGATATATATATATATATATATATATATATATATATATATATATATATATATATATATATATATGAGTAACGTAAAGTACAAGGACATTTTGTATATTTGAAATCAAAAATAGAATGGAGTGTTTATAGGTTTTCCTGGTCATATATAAGTTTGGTAACATATCGGTATTCTCAAAGTTGATATACACCTACTCGTTCAACTTATATACTTGTTATTGAAAGTAATGAATAGTTCCAAGCCATATTCTAAAACAATCTCAGGGTTTTCAATTCACTGAAGAAAACATAATTTTTCAAAATTCCTAGTCATTTCTGATCACCACTCAACATCATCTTCGATAGGATAGAATAGATTTTCAATATTACCACGATGATTAAAAATATACCTTCCCAATCTATGCTCACGACTAGGTACAAATTCGATTATTATCATTTACATTTCACTACAGGAGGTAAAAAACTAACAAAGAACGAAATACAAATTCCTGTTGTGAATATAAAATTTAAAATGGTGATGCCCATTCAAAAACGAAACGTTTGATTTTAAATTCGATAATGATAATTTGTGTCATGTGTCAATGTTGACGTGAAATTGAATTCAAAATTTTATCTCAATGAACAGAATTATTGACTAGTACTATGAGAAATTGAAATAATTTTTCGAAGTGTTCTGTTTTTTTGCATTTGAAAGCGGCGTTTTATTGAGCTTAATGACTACCGAGATCACTATACTCAGCCACGAACGTGTAACTTCGTGTATTTCTAATTGATACCCTAAAACTACTGGAAACTATTGGAATCGTGTAGACACGTTCATGATAAAACACAAGGTAAGGTATAAAACGTATCTAACGTCAGTCAGACGGTTTGAGGATTTTAAAGTGTGAAAATCTGAATAAATATGGACGATACTCATTTCATCAGTTTAATTGAACCATTCCGTCAGTTTTATAACAAATTGGATAAACAACTGTCAGTCGTTGTTAATCGTACATATCCATTACGTTACCTTACGTTATGCGTTACCTTATCTTACGTTTACATGAACTAGTCTTACCGGTACCTTGGAATAATTTTAAAGATAGGAAGGTTTTTTTAAGCAAGAAATAGGAATTGCAATAGTTAGGAAAGCATACAAGGCCACAAGAGATATTTTCAGATCATATTTCAGAAAGTGATTTCACCATTTGCCTTGTACTTTCGAACCACTACGAAACATTTTCTGTTAATTGCAAAGGAATTCGTTTCGGATTTGACCGGAATTTTTGACGGACAAACGCGCATTTACTCAAAATGAAAATCATTGTTGCATTTTTTCGTAAGAAGTCAAGTGTGGTGGTAGTGTCCTGAAAATCACCCTTATTCATATGTACAAATTCGCTATTCTTTCTCTTTCTTATGCAGTATACTTAGTTGAGAAAGACACAGATCTCAACAGATTGAGTAGCGGTCATGTTTCATGTGAATTCAATAAGGTTACCGGCTTGCACCCGATGTTATAATAACATTGAACACCCGCAGCGCCGGCTAGAGATATAAGCGAACTACGCGAGGGCGCCACGCGCTCGCAATAGTCCCATTTTTTTCTGTATGACATTTCAAGCTTACCGAAGATTTTTTATGAAGAAGATTTGAAGGAATTCTGCAAATAGCATCAAACCATTTTCAGTGATGAAAGAGACTGTGGCGTAAATTGAGATTATCTCATTGATAAGTCCCAGATTTTTGCACCAATGCTGCCCCCTCGAAGCGACTCAGCTGGAGCCCTGTCTTCTTATAATCAAATGTGGTTGTGTACACTTGAGCGGTCTTGCAACCTTATCCATTGAAAAGTACTTCTTAAATGAAATAAAAACAGACTTGCTTCTGAGTGAATTTTCAAAACTAAAAGTTCTTTTTCAATATTGATTATTTATATTGTCACTGTATCTGTAAATGAACGTTTATTTTGTGGAGTATCCTTTGTGCGCATTCTATTCATACACCAACTAACTATCTTTTATTTTTCCTTCCTATCATGAAGCCTATCTACAATTTCATCACTTCTTTTCAAAATAGGCTAATTTAATGCATCAGGGAAAAAGCACTATCAGCGCTATCAGTTTGTAACCTTTTATTTTCATTTTACATATATTCATAAATTTTGAATCACTCACTTTGACTATTTTCACTTTATAAAATGACTGAGAAACGCTGATTTTTATAAAATGATGGTTATCCGGATTTTTAGGACGTCATTCGTTGCGAATAACCTCGACATTTTGTCAACCCGAACACAAATGGTTGGTATTCTTAAGATTGATTTATTTTGCAGGGTGGCGCTACCCAGTTCACTACCAACTATTTTTGTCACTTAATTGTTTATAAAATCCTGGGAGAAGACCAAGACCCCCACTTTATTGAGAAGTATTCCATGGGAGGCGCCAAAATAATATTCTCTAACACTTGAAAAATGTCTAGGACCGGCCCTAAACCTCTTCAACAAATCGGTACGGTTGTTCTCTTTCATGAAAATTCAGCAGTCTTTGAAATAACGTTTTATGTGTAAATCACTCATTTCGAGAGGCATTCCATATACAGTACTTCTCACAACACTACGAACATGTGAAAAATAAAAATATCAGAGCAATTGATAACTGTCCGGCGATAAACCAATATCGTACGAATTTTTCGTTAACAATCTCTCGTCAAACTTCAAGGTATTACCATTGTTTAAAGAAAAAGAAGACAGTTAGTCAACCTTATGGGTACAATGGTTTGATTTAAATGGGCACCACCCCTATAGATGTCACTAGTTCGATTGTGCCCAATTCAAGGCGCGACGATATTAGTACTAACAAAATTGTCTAGATGGCATTTTTGAGAATTTTGAGTTTGGAGGAATCTGCAAATGCGTCGTTTGCTTTGTTCATTAATAAGTTCAGTACCGTATTGACTTTTTTAGGTTTTAGCTTGATATGTATGTAACGAAATCTTTGAAATTAATTTTCACCCACTTCCATACTTCCGAATGACTTGAAATTTGGCAAGTGCACACATAATTCCGGTGACAATGCATTATGACATTGTTGAGGAAAAAACAGTATGGCGGACGAGTTTTGTGGTTTTACTACTTTTTCCGATAATATAATAAACAAAAATTATCAGTCACTATCAGATCATCTCACAGCACTGCGAACATAGGAGAGGATATAACTATAATTAACTATAGTCCAACACCTTCAGTTTTCGCCGTTTTCGGTTTCGCTGTTCACGATGACAATAACTGCCATTAATAAGCATACTTAGTAGGTGTATATGGGAGTAAAGGGTTCATCATCGGTCGGCAACGACTGTTCGTTATTAAACGATCTCCCAAAGAATTCTGTTTTCTTCGCATAAATCTCTCAACCTGGAGATTCGGAGTGTTCTCCCTCTGCTCGCTAGGTGGAGCGGCCTAGAAACCGCTTCACCGCGTGAACCAGAGTTGACCAAACCAGCGGAGTGTGTAATGATTTGGACGGGGAACAGATGGCTTCAGTGCTGTCTGTGTTAACCTACCCTTTGCACTGATAAGAGGAAACAACCTCGAAACTAGTCTGCAGGTGGTCACCCTGTCCAAATCAAAACATAATTCTGCTGTTTGGTCACAGAGGGAACTTGCAATTGCGTCCTCTGATATTTTGAGGAACGTTGCACAAGTATATGTTAGATTTAATTCAATACCCGTCGTGGTCTTAGCCAGGGGAGTAGTTGTTTTCTGTCAGGTACTCGCCTTAATAAGCCTACTTAGTAGGTGTATATGGAAGTAAAGGGTTCATCATCGGTCGGCAACGATTGTTCGTTAACTGTCATCGTGACATCCTAATAATTATCTAGCAAAGACACTTATAGGTAGTTCATTTAAAGACGTAATAACATTTGGTATATTCAAGGTTCAAAGACGAACATTGCGTCAGATTAAAGTATTATTTGTTGAAAAGTGTGCAAATAGGCCAGACAATTATCTCTACGTACTATATTGATTGCCCTGAGAGAAGTACTGTAATATAGTCATCAATAAATCTACGAAGTATTTTGCATCGAGTTTTGTTCCGCCGCAAGGAAGGAATGCTGGACTCAAAGCTACAAAGAATTCTTCCGAGACCACGCCTACTACACATGGAGGGGACGTCTGATGGAAATTGGCATAAAAGCAGCACAATTTTGAAAGTTCAGACTTTAGTTACTTAGTTGAGTGAAGTATCTTGTTCAGTGTGTATGCCTGATAATCTTTCATCTGATTACACACATTTTTTGAGTAAATTACACAATATTATAATTGTTTTTCTGATAAGGGAATTGATAAAATTGGATTTTGTCTCAAGGTAGCCCACGAAGCAAACATTTCATGTCAGTTTTCTTCACATGCCTGAGATACGTCTCAAGGTGGCCTAAAATTTGTGTCTAATTTATTTTGACCATGTAGTATTTTTCCTCAATCCAACCTCATTGTTTTACTGAAATATGAAAATAGCACTGTCTATAATAAGAAAGTTGGGATATATTGCCGAGGTAAAACCGGTCCTCAAATGTGAAAATGGCACGGTCCATAATGAGAAAGTTGAGAAATATTTCCGGATTGAAATCGATTGTCCAGCCCAGAAAAATAATTTAGACCGTGAGGTTTTATCCTCAGTCCATTTCTATTGACATACTGAGAAATGAATGTGACACAGTATATATATATATATATACAAAGCAGGAAATTTTTTTGGGTATAGCAGCAAGCAAAACGTGTACTCTTTTAACACTATATTTCCGATATTTCAACAGTGAATACTGTCATCTTCAGGGAAGCTACAAGTAACAAGCAAAATTGTACGATTAATGGAAAGAAAACTTTGAAGAAGAACCACTTACTGTGTTGATGAGAATGATTGCTATGGATGTAATATTAAAAATTATAAACAACATGTCATGTAAGTCACATGTGACAAAGATGAACAAAACACATTAAAATACGTCAAACAATAAAAATATTAATATTGTTTGACGTATTTTAATGTGTTTTGTTCATCTTTGTCACATGTGACTTACATGACATGTTGTTTATAATTTTTAATATTACATCCATAGCAATCATTCTCATCAACACAGTAAGTGGTTCTTCTTCAAAGTTTTCTTTCCATTAATCGTACAATTTTGCTTGTTACTTGTAGCTTCCCTGAAGATGACAGTATTCACTGTTGAAATATCGGAAATATAGTGTTAAAAGAGTACACGTTTTGCTTGCTGCTATACCCAAAAAATTTTCCTGCTTTGTATCCTAACTAGTCAGCAAAGACTACCCTTCTACTATATATATATATATATATATATATATATATATATATATATATAATAAGAAAGTTGTGAAATATTCCTCGAGCTATAATACCAGTCCTGAAAACCGTAGGAAATTATTAACAATACTATGCCTTGTTTTATTTACCATTCTTTGTTATGTTAAAGTAACTAGGCCAAAACCCTTACCAATTTTCAATAAAATCGTACCATCCGCCATTTCAGCCTTTTGCTAGCAATTCCATTGCCAGCCTTTTTCTCGTGAGCACTGCGCATGCTCTTCAGACTTTTGACAGCAACAAAAAGGCTGACAAAAATATAGGAACAATTCTATATTTCAAGGTCAACTCCGCGCAAATTGGTTTTATATTTAGATTTTTTTAGCCAAAACTGTCAAATTAATGTCGGTAGACACATTATTTATCATTTACATTCACGAGTTCATGTCCGTGTCTCACAATATACGTCAAATTGTCGAAAATTTCCAAAAATACTTCCAAACAAGCCTGAAATTAGTTGCGACAATGTACGAAGTACGATGTAAACTTTTGCTGGCAACTCATATTGCTAGCAATACACTTGCAGTGAAACGGCTGAAATGTACGAGTCCTTTAACGAATTTTTACCAAAAAAAATAAAAAATCTTATAATCTCCTACCCCGAAACCCCGTATAGGTACCAATTATGGATAGAATCTGACCATAATCACAAAACTCGTCCACCATGTTGCAATATTGATTTTATGATTTTGATAAACAAAATCATAATCTCCGACCCTGAAAACCCCCACACACCAATGTTGAGTCGAATCAGACCATGATCACAAAACCGCCAAATTGGAGACTCAATTTTTTTGCTCTAACATGAATTTCATAATGCGTTGGCATTGGAATTATGAACACCTGATAAAATTTCAAGTAAATCGTACAACTAGAAGTGGCTCAAAATTCAGTTGCAATAGGTATTTGACCTAACCTAACCAAACATTACATGCAAACAAACATGCAAGTTGAATACCTACAATCTTGTAAAAATGGTATGCATCTTTTTTTATAATCTCTTCTTGGTACCTAATTACTAAAATAAAGTTCGTAAAACTTGTTACATAATATTTCAAACATATAAGTCCGACCCTGTCCAAGCAAATCATGGATCTTTCAGAAATTATTAAAATTATGAGATTGCTAAGGAAATGTGCAAGAAATTCCAGAAATTCCTTATTTATAAGTTGTACATTCCATCTAGGTGGCGTACTAGTACAGTGCCTTAAATTATGCCATTCTTGCAAGGTTCTACTGAAAGAGCCTAGATGTCACGCGCGATTGCATCAAACTAGGGTCACTGAATCTAGAAGGCCGTGCCGTCCTTACGGGTATGGCCAATGGGCGTGGTCCAATACTTGAAATAGTTCCAGTATTCCAATAACCCAAAAAATCACCAATTAGAGAGCAAGTTTTGTGGGTTATTTGAACACTGGATCTATTTCAAGTACTAGACCACGCCCATTGGCCATACCCGTAAGGACGGCACGACCTTCTAGATTCAGTCACCCTACATCAAACGCTTTTTCCAGAGTGACTATCTTCTTTCTTTAAACAATGGTATTACTGTATTTTCGCTTGTAGTTCTTCATCAGACGGTGGTTCGGCAATAGTAAATTGACCTGATACATTCTCTCCTATGTTCGCAGTGATGTGAGATGATCTGTATATACTTACCTATAGCATCAGGAAAGACCACATAGCTTGACAAATCAAGCATATGCAGTTCAAATACATTTTTGTTCAACCAGGGTTGGATGGGAATTTTCAAAATAACGAGTCTGTTTTGATTGTTGATTCAATATTTTCGCGCTTTTATCAGTCACAACAGAAAGCAGGGCATTTTGAAGGTGGTCATCGCGCTTAGGCTAATTTTCTTTCATTAAGTAATACGGCCATTAGGGTGGGCAGATTTCAGTGTTTTTCAAAAATTGGAATTTGCATCTATAAAAAAGTTGCAAAACCAAGAAACAATATTTTTTTTCATTTCACGAAAATATATTTTTTCATGTTTTCAACTGCCACAATGACAGTTAATTTTCAAATTTTGAATTTCGTAAATGGCTGATTCTGCAAATGCAAAACTTGTTTGAGACTCAAAAGTGAACATTTTTTGTTAAATAAAGTATTTCATATTTTTATTATTTAAACTGCCACGAGGATGCCGAAATTTCAAAATTAAAATTTAAATATTTGCAAATGAAAAAAACGTAATAAAAATTGCTGAACCATTTTGGTAGATAGTTTTATTTTATATCTTCATGTTTTAAACTGCCTCATCACCGATATCATTTCATTTGTCACAGTCTTTCGCTGTAATTATAATAATCAACCAACGCCCGCCGCTGACGCCGTACCACCACTGAAATGTGACAATTTGGTACAATTTGGCAAATATAGCTGAGATTGTGAAATTCCCACTTCTTGCGCGAACAATTACGTGAATATCACTGGATAGTCCGTCGTACGACTAATGCGCATCATGGGCGTGAATATTTTCACACTTGCAGCTATGTTTGCCAAGCTGTAATAGTAATACGACACACACCAGTTGCTTGTTGACTAAGGGAGGTGTGTGAGGTGAGTGTCTACTAGATATTAGATGGATAAAATGTCGCGTAAAACCCGAAGTGACTTGGAATGTCCTATATTTAAGCTCTCAAATGTATAAGTGACAATGTACTATCAACATATGAAGATATGAATAGGTATTTCAACTGGGTGGAATATGAACTGAAGCCTGTATCAACAAATCCACAGCGAACTGCAACTGAAGGCACTAAAGTTGTTGCGATAAAAATTGCAGAAATTTGGAGTAAGGCTTTAATTCCCAATGTACTATCATCAAACGTATAACAAGTTATCGTTTCAAAATAAGAAATTTATTAAAACCTCATAAACAACGAAATGATGTCACAAGCTAGCAAAAGCAGTTGCAGGATTTTAGAACACAAGCTAAAGTCATATTTGATGTGGCTGACTGTAAATGCCCAGAATTCATTTCGTGTGTCTGCGACAAAGTCTTGAAAGTTCCACAAGCAGAACGTTCTTTTTTATTAGATCGAAGAACCGTGAGACATATGGACCAAAGGAACGATTTAAAAACCAGAAGTGAATCAGAGGAGAAAACTAGCTCATAAGAAGGGAAAAATTCACATGTAAGGAAGTTAGTGGAAAGAACCCAGTACTTCTCCACAAGTCTCAATTGTGCCTCAAGGAAGTTCACAAATCCGCTGCAATTCATAACAACTACCCATGCTGGCGAGAAAACTTGATCGTTAGAGCTGTAGCTTCAGCTGTTCTTCAGGACATCGGTATTATAAAATAAAGGGGACAATAGCAGCATCATAGATAAGAACAAGGTTCGTCGTGCAAGAAGTAAGAAACGTGAAGATATAATAGATAACACACAAAATTCACTGTAACGTGGCTTGTTTTTTGATGGATGGAAGATGAAACGCTAAAGATGGAAGACAATCGTCGGCGAAAAATTCGAAAAGAGCACATTACTCTCATAAAAATGCCAGAGTCGGTATACTTGGGGCCCCTGAATCAGGAACTTCGGCAAACATCATAAAATGTATATTGAAGTTCTTGGACGAATCTCAAATTACAACAGATGAGATGAAAGTAATAGAATGCGACGGAACGAACGTCAATGTTGGAAAACTTTCGGGAATATTTCTTCATTTGAGTAGACCGTTTCAGTGGTTTGTCTGCCAGTTGTATGCTAATGAACTGCCACTGCGATTAAATTACAAATACAAACTTTTCAAAATGCCGTTTTGGTAGTTCAAATTCCAAAAATAGGAAAAACAATATTGAAGAAAATCTATTTCTTTTCAAGTAATACAACCTCTAAGAATTTGCAGATTTTGAAAATATGAAATTTTCAAAATGAAAACTTAAGTGTCATTGTGGCAGTTGAGGAAATGGAAACATCAAGAAAATAATTATTGAGATATTTTTCTATAAGTATTTCACAAATTTCTTAAAATTTCACACACGAGAATTTACAAATTTTCAAATCCCCTATACCAATCGGCCCACCCTAACGGCCATCCACACGAAGAAAAAGGGGTGAAAAGGTGCGAAAATCATGATAGTGCAAAAGATGAAATCAATAATTAAAAAGATTGTTGATGACCTTCAGCTGAGGTCATTGAAGATAAGTTCATAAAGCACATAAAAATAAGAAATTAGAAGTGAAGTGATTTTCATAGTGATACAAAAGGTCTATTCATTTGTATCAATCAATCTGATCTAAGAAACGATTTTACATGACTTCACCTCTCTGTAACACTTGTAATTTATTTGTATTTCTCTTTTGGAAATAGCTGCTCAGATCAATTTTACTGACACAAATGAACAGACCTAAAGGGTCGCGATAAAAATCGATGTTCCTCAAGACCAGACTCCACTTATAGACGTGCTGATGAAAGACAAAAAAATAAAAGCGGAAATAATTATTAGGAGCATGTAACCTACTGGAAGAGGAGCAGAATATTGTTCGAATGACAGGAAGAATAAATTGGAGTTGAAAAAATGGAGAGGGGTGGAACGGGGTGAACTTTTAGGGATTGAAAGCGGTATTTAACGGTTTTTCGAGATTGATGACGAAAGTTGAACATTACCTCAAATTTTCTGGTAAAATCGGAAAACCCAATTTTTCAGTATTTAATTTTTTTCTAGAGCAATAATCAATTTTTTTCACTAAATTTGGTGTGAATACAACTCAACATGTTTTGAGTAAGCTGACATTTTTTTGTAGCGGAGGACAGATTTTTTCTTTTTTTCTTTCGATAAATTCCGAAAAACGACCTCATTTTCAAATGAAATGTTTCACCGATAAAGTTCGTCTTCTCAAGCTCGCCAGCTGCCACTTTTTTCTTTGAAGCGTCTACTTTTTGTTCTAAACTCATATTTATTTATTACAATTATTGAAATTATTAGTTGAACCAGTTTGAAAATAAAAATTTCAATATTAATTTAATGTTACCTAAATAGGTACAAAATTAAACAAGGGCATACTTAAGGATTTAAGGATTTGATTATGATAGAAGGGCGAAAGGAGGTGAACTTTTGGGGGTAAAAATGATTTCTCACGATTTGCAGCGAAAGTTAACTTCCTACAAAAAGAAATAATGAAAAAGTTGTTGGCAATAAAATCTATATCTTTTGTATTCGAGATTTTTCCGCATAACATCAAATTTTTCGGAAAAATCAGAAAAACCGTTCTAATTTGGTTTGAATCTTTTTTTGGTATGAAAATTGTATGTTTGTCGCAATTTGTAGTGGAAATATACTGTTTTATGTTCTGAATTAGATGTTTTTCATTTGCAGCGGAATATTAATTTTTCTCGAACCTCCTAGTTAGCAAAACGAACTTTAAACGCCTATAATAAGAAATAAAGTAACAGGTAAGAACCAGGTAGAGAATATAGTTGAAGTTCCAACTTCGACGAAAACAAATATTTAAACACGAAAACACTCAAAATGGTGAAATTGGGATGCAGTTTAGTGGTTGAAAACGGTTTTTTGGGATTTACGGCGAAACGTGACTTCTAACGGAAAATGTGCAATGGAAAAGTTGTGGATAATAAAAAAATCGAAAACTTTTGTATCATACTCTTTCCGACATAACCTCAAATTGACCATCAAAATAGCGAAAAACCGATTTTTGAAAATTTGAAAAATTTGAAGTAATGTAAAAATCTTGGATACAAAAATTGTAGATCTTTTCATTGCCAACAACTTTTTCTTTTATATTTTTTTGTAGGAAGTTAATTTTCGCTGCAAATCGTGAGAAACCATTTTTACCCCTTCTATCATAACCAAATCCTTATTTATGTCCTTGTTCATTTTTTGTACCTATTACGGTAACATGAAATAATTATTATTCTATAAATAGTTAATGAAGGTAGTTAATTATTTCATATACTTTCGTTGGAAATATTCCAATGTAGACAATTCATTATTGATTTTAGAAATCGGTCAAGAGTTATTGATACAGAATGTTCGGAATATTTGGTATTTCAATACCTTCCTGGAACGTCTCATTATAGGTAACATAAAGTCCGGAATTGAACATTAGTGATTCGTGATGAGGGCTAATCCGCGTATTTCGAAATATGGAACAGCGGAATATCCTACCAGTGTGAACTATTTTGAACCTCCCTCCACTTTCGGTTATACTGAAAATCGACAGCAACATTCTTGTCTTAAATATAAAATCCTGTATATCTTCACAGATTTTAAATAACATTTCAATTCTGAAGTCAATATACGTCATTAGATGATTTGTTAGGTCATTTTAGGAAGAGAAGTTCCTATGAACATATGATCGGAGTTGCTTCGTTTCTGAGATACAGGGCGTTGTTATTACAAAAAAATATCACGAATATCATATAACCGATTTGGTTGAAGTTTGGTACATTTATTTGAAGTAATAAAGGATCCGTCAAACCGACGCGGGAACGCGGGAGCGGGAATGGAACTTCGGAACCGTGCAAATTGCTAGAAAAACAGTACACGTATCAAACCTTACATATTTCGCTGCTTGTATGCATTTCGGAATACGAATAATCACACCGGTATGCCCCACTATGGATTTTAGTATCGGATTCATCTCGTTCCCGCTCCCGCTCCCGCTCCCGCGTTCCCGCGTCGGTTTGAGGAAACCTTAAGGCGCTCATCAAGCCCCCACTAGATTGAGATTATAAGAGCCAGTGGCATCTCAGTGGGCACCACATCCAACAATATTGTAGAAAAAGTACGCTACCGACTTTTTTTTCGTGTTTTTTTAGAAAGAAACTTTTTGGTCTCGTGTGTTTTTTTCATATCTAGCTTCGGTTTCGAGAAGAAACAAAAAACATAAAATAAAAACCAAAGGTAAAAATATTAAAAATTGCGATATCACAATAAATTGGCAGAATGTCCACATTGTGATGAAATACACGACCGCATTCTATTTGTAGTAGTAGTCCTTATTAAATCGCATTGTCAATTATTCTATCCCTCAAGTCATTCACATCTAGTAATAGTTTTATAAACAAGAGCCTTCAAATGACCAAATAAACAGAAATCTAGAGGATTCATATCAGGACTGCGAGCTGTCCAATGTTGAGGTCTTGCACGTCCAATCCAATGATTAGGGTAGGTGATGTGGAGATGTTGACGTGCAAGAACACCAAAATGAGCCGGATCCCCGTCGTGCATAAACCACATGTTGCCTCTTACAAGTATAGGTACTTCTAACAAAATGGGCAAATGATCTCGCGAAAAGTCCGTGTATGATTCACCTGGTGATCTTTCTGGGCCAATTAGGTAGTCACCAATAATTCCTACCCGAATGTTCAGCGAAAATTGATGCTGACAATGATTTTCTCCAATAGCGTGGCGAATTTCATCTGCCCAAAATTTGTCATTGTGAAAATTCATCATAGCATTTCGTGACAAATATGCCTCGTCCGTATTTAAAATATTTGGTGAAAAATTATTATTGTTTGCCGTCATACTAATCAACCGCCTGCAAAACACTGAGGCAGTAGAGTTTGGATCCGCTGGATGTGATATGGGTATAGGAGATTTCTTTTTAGAACTTCACAAACGGTTTTTGAGCTGACTTCAAGCTGCAGTGAAATCTTTCTGGTACTATTTGAAGGATCTTCTTCTATCGCATCAAGTATAGCTTCTTCTAGTTCAGGCGTTGTTATTATTTCTGGTCTTTCACCATCTGCATCTTTATTGAAACTCTCATTTTCACATAATCTTGCATGTAAATGTTAAATTTCAAATGTTTCAGCACAAGGGGTTACTCTTTCCTGGTAAATTATCCGTGCTTCTCCTGTATTTCCATTTGTTAACTCATAAATGAGGTTCTTGTCAGCCATCCCAGTGTAAGTGAAATTATTCATGATGGAATCGCTGCTAATTGACAACTCTGAATTTCACTGCTATGACAATAATGTTGTCATGATGAACTGAAGCGTAGAGCTGAATCGTAGAACTGTAGAACTCGAGCTGCTAACTGAATAGTTAGACTGAATAATAGATAGATAGATATCTGAATGATGTCTGAACTATATTTTGCTAACTCTTATAGTAGTCTAAAATGATGAGGCAACCTCACCTTCATTTAATGGTCATCATTCATTATTGTATTACGGATCGTAAACAAATAACAACCAATAATCGAAAACAAAACTGAAATCTTTCAATGTGAAATGAAATATGTGTAGGAAAAATCCTACTATCAATGTTAGCTGGTCTCCAATGCAGGTGTTCATGATATACAATAGACTGACTTCAATATTTTTTCTCGAAAACGAAACTGAATATGAAGAAAATACACGTGACCAAAAAGTTGTATTTTCAGTTGCCTAATCCAGAAAAATTGAAATCTACCAAAAAAAAGTCAGTGGTGTACTTCTTTTTAACAATATTGTTGGCTGTGGTGCCTACCCACTGAGACGCCACTGGCCCTAATAATTTCAATCTGGTTAGTGCTGAATAAATTCAATTAGTTCAAATAAATGTCCCAAATTTCAACCAAATGGGTTCTAGGATATTCATGATATTTTATTATTAACGCAATTTCTGTTTTATTTCAACGCCCTGTACTCAGAAACGGAGCATCTCCGCACATATGGTCATGAGAACTTTTCTCCTTGAAATTACCTAACGGAGCACCCTCTGCAGTTAGGAACCGTAGTTAGAAAGCACCCTGTATATGTAGCATGCCCTATACCTAGATTATATCGTTCAGGAAATAACAGGGTACTTAAAAATTTCGAAATTCGAACAAATTTTTCAGCAAAAATGTTATTTCCTGCATAAAGCAGTACTTTGTTTCATGTCCCTTGAAAATACTTTAATTTAGGTAATTCATCATGGATTTTTGGTATTTGGTATTTCGAAACCGTCCTGAATCCTCACATTAGGTAACACATAAGTACCAGAATTAAACGTTAGTATATTATACAATACGTCGATTTAACGATTCTCAAAAATCTATTACATACTGACTGTGGGTTCTTTTATCGAATCTCAAATAATTATCTGAATTATTCGAAAAAATATTTGTCCTACAAAATGTATGGTTTGATCAAAGAGTCCCCATTTTCCAACGTGTATCGATAACGAGGTCATCAAAAATGATTACTAACCAGCTGATTGAACAGTTACATTGTCCTACAAATTGCGAGGTACGTTATCCTGTTACTACGCGTAAAGTTGTAGTACAGACCAGATGTAAAAATAATTACTATCAAGTTGAATCTTCGTGAATAGCTTCATTTCGATGAGACGCCCAACAATTTCCTAAACGAAAATTCTCGATTGTGGTAGCTAACAGAGGTAGCAGGGATGAAATATGTCGATTTGCGATTCTCAAAAATGTATTACTTACCGTTTTTTTGGTAAATTTCAAGATAATTCTCTAAATTATCCGAAAAAATATTTGCCCTACAAAAAGATAAAAAAAGTCCCCTCTTTCCAACATGTATGATAACGAAGTCATCAAAAATGATTACTAACCAGTTGGTTGTTTTACTGTTGCTTAGTTAATATTCAAATAGTCGAACATTCACATTGTCCTACAAATTGCGTAATACTTCAATTGAATACGTAGCTGAAATTCATAAAATTAAAAATCAAGTGATTTTTTGCATTTTGCTATTATAGTTGAGTCCCACCGGTACGCATGCGCATAGCATTGTTACGTATATTCCTAATGAATTTGAAGTGTAATGAATGTATTTGATTCAATAGTAAATTTTATGTTTTTCTAATTTACTTGATCAGGAGTCGGAGAATTCGAATATGTTCGGAAATGATCGATTTTTCTCGGGAATACGTAAAAATTATATTATTCATTGCTATGCAACATATACACTGAATTCTTCATGATTTACATGTATGTTCTTATAGGATTATGTTCCTTAATATTATTTTAATACTTATAGCATTGTTTAAATAGAACATAGTTAGTCAATGCCTGTGGAAAAGGTATTGGACACACACGCGAGTGTCATCTAGCGTGATTAGTTACAAACATGAATATTTGACGTCATTTTAATGCAGGTTTCTTCAAAAAACCCTGATTTTAATGCTTTTCCATTGTTTTAATCAAGTTACGACATGACTTGGAGGCCTGATCACTGAAGTTACGACATGACTTGGATGCGAGCTCACTATCGCCATCTACATGTCGCATCCAATTTGATCCAATTATAATCCCATAAGGTTGACTAACTATCTTCTATATAAACAATGCTTATAGGATAATTATACAACGACCTCTTAGTAAGTTGTATTGCTTCGGTTGGTTCCAGAATGACATCAACTTTCTGAATTGAAGAGATAGACCCATATGGTTACTTTGGAGAAAATGATATTCGTCAAAAAAATCATTTTTTTGGCTGTCTGTCTGTCCGTCCTTCTGTGAACACTTCAAACCTTTATATTTTCGAAACCCTTTGGAGATATCGCTATAGAATTTGGAAAAATGTAATACCTCGAGGAGTATATTTGTCAGTTTTATTTTTCTCGGGATTGGAAAATCTGGAAAAAGTTGACGAGGTTTTTCCGTTTTTTTCCCTTTTCTATCTTCAACGATACAGGTTCAGGAATTGATTTGATCCAGTACGCATATTTCAATATGCTACAATATGTCCTACAGAAGCGTATAGTTTTTAAGAATGATCGGAAAATGCTAACAGGGATTTTTGGCAATTTTCCGAAAAATCTACGCCGAACCGTTCATTTGAACTAAATTTCCGAATATACGACGGGTAGAGCTCGAATAGAGGAACAAATCCTACTGAAACAATTTTTCATGAAAATGTTCGGAAAACTGGGTAAACTTGAAATATCTGAAAATCGAAATTTGGATTTTGGAAAATACTGAATATCTCAGAAACAGTTGTTATTTCCGTAAATTTACCAAGACATCTTTTTACCAGATTTGGACTTGGATTTTCCGTTGAACGTAGAGTTATTTCAATTTTGAAAAAGATGTTTTCATTTTACATTATGTTATAAATAGAAAAACGAAAATGACAATTATTGTTTACATTTTTTGTTTTATTTTATATATTTTATTTCTTTTTATGTTACATGTTACGATGAAATTTTTAAATTGTATTCTTTTGTATTATATTATATGAATATAATTCTTGTCGAACTATTGATACATACCTGTTTTCTTGTAGGACATTGTTTAATTTGGACAGAACACACTGACCTATTAGACTGGAAGATGGTGACAGATTTCATTTGACGATTTTCTTGTTTATGCCTCAAATCAAAATGAAGCCACTCACGAAAAATTAGCTTGATTGTAATCAATTGTAAAAATGTACCATGGATCCTGGACTACTAGATGATATTCGTTTTTCAAAATTTTGACATACGAACTATTTTTTTAGCAAAAATGTCAGTTTTGGCAAAAAATCAGTAATTTGTTTTATGTTCGTTTATTGAAAATATTTCAATGTAGGCATTTCATTATCAATTTTTGTAATCGGTCAAGTGTTATTGAAACAGAATGTTCGGATTATTCGTATCTCAGGATTGCCCTGAAACTTCTTCACATTAGGTAACCCATAAGTACCAGAATTGAACGTTAGTATAATATACAATATACAAGATGATTCCTGATGAGGGCTAATCAGACACACCTATTCTGAAATATGGAACAGCTGATGGCGTTTATTCTACTTGTGTAGAATATTTTGAACTTTTCTCTACTTCCGGTTGTACTGAAAATCGACAGACATTTTTTATATCTTTATTGTAAAATCCTGTACCTTTCCAAAGTTTTTAAACAAAATTTCAATCCTGAAGTCAATATATGTAGCATGCTCTATACCTACGTGATATCGTTTATGAAATAATAGGGCTTTTCAAAATTTCGACATACGCATCAATATTTTAGAAAAAATATCAGTTCTGGCACAAAAAATCAGTAATTTGTTTCATGTTCGTTTATTGAGAATATTTTAATGTAGGCATTTCATTATTGATATTTGTAACCGGCCAAGAGTTATTTATACAGAATATTCAGAATATTTGGTGTTTCAGGATTTTCCTGCATCTTCTCATTAGGTAACCCATAATTACCGGAATTGAACGTTAGTTTAATTTACAATATACAAGGTGATTCCTGAAAAGGGCTAATCAGACACACCTAATTTGAAATATGGAACAGCTGGCGGTCATTATACATGTGTAGACTATTTTGAACCTTTCTCCACTTCCGGTTATACTAAAAATCGACAGAATTTTTAAACTTAAATGTATCATTTCAAAAATTCTGAATAAAATTTAAATCCTAAAGTCAATATATGTAGCATGCTCTATACCTACGTGATATCGTTTATGAAATAATAGGGTTTTTCAAAATTTTGACATACGAACTAATTTTTTAGCAAAAATGTCAGTTCTGGCAAAAAATAAGTTATTTGTTTCATGCTTGTTTATTGAAAATATTCCGATGTAGGCATTTCATTATCGATTTTTGGAATCGGTCAAGAGTTATTGATACGAAATATTTCAGGATTGCCCTGAAACTTTACATTAGGTAACCCATAAGTACTGGAATTGAACGTTAGTATATTATACAAGGTGATTTCGTATGAGGGCTAATCAGACATATTTTGAAATATGGCACATCCGGCGGTTATTCAACCTGTGTAGACTATTTTGAACTCCTCTCCACTTCTGGTTATACTGAAAATCGACAGCAACTTTTATAGCTTAAGTGTAAAACCCTGTATTTTTTCGAACATTTTAAATTTAATTTCAATTCTGATGTCAATGTGTGTAGCATGTTTTATACCTAGATGATATCGTTTAGGGAATAATAGGGTTTTTAAAAATGATGACATACGAACTAGTTTTTTAGCAAAAACGTCATTTTAGGAAAAAAATGCAGTAATTTGTTTCATGTTACTTTGTTGAAAATATTATCGATTTTTGTAATCGGTCAAGAAATATTGATACAGAATGTTTGGAAGATTTGGTATTTTAAGACCGTCCTTATATTAGTCATTAGTTAACTCATGTACCTACTTATCATTATCTACCGGTCGATAACGATACTACTAGACCTCTCTTTCATCCAATGTTTTTTTTAATATCAAAATGAAATTTGACACAAATAATATAGACGTTAATTGCCACATTTTGATATCTTTCGCGATTTTTTAGACACATTTCCTGATTCCCGAGAAAATTCTGAATAATTTGAAATCATACTTGTGAGTTTTCAGCTAGAGTTTTTACGAGAATAGATTTTTTGTCAATCTAGCGTTCTGCGATTTGCATAAAATCTTCTTAAGAGAATCTTCCCATGGTTTTCGATTTTATGAGTCGCCCATCAGTGTGAGACCACAGATAGGGGTTGTATGTAATCTGTGGTGAGACGAAGTAAATTTCTCGAGAAATGTGGGCTGGCCATCAGCGTTCGTAGAGAAGCCGAATTGATTTCTCGGCTGTCTCCGTGTCAGGAGGCGTTCATATCGCATAGAGACATTACCTTTGAATTCGGAGAATACACAGTCTCGCGCTGCGTTTTACTATGGGTAGGTATATTTTATTATAATTTTCATTCGAGTATAAATGTATTGGTAGTCGACTCTCGCAACTCGCGCAAGTATAGTGGGAGAAAAACGTCAAGATTCCAATTACGACCAAATGAGGGGAGAAAAATTTTGAGAAAATGTATAAGCATTAACTAAAAGTCTTAATTAATACGAATGTATTTCAATGTGTTCCAAAATATTTCACGTTGAATGTATATAATGTAGTAATTGATATTTTTTATATAATGTAATCATATTTTGGGTGAGCCAAATATTGCAAAAAATTGGTTATATTTGTCAAAAAGACGAAATGCCTGACGTCACATTTTTTCACAATACGAAAATAACTCGTGAGGAGGAACTCTAGGCTTCTGTTTATTTTTTATTTTTGTGAAATACAGTGTTCCGCAGAAAGTGGCTCACCACTAAAACTCTTTTTTTTTTTAAGATAGTTGAATGAAATTTGGAGCATTTGTATACGACACAAAATTGCATTTTTGCCCAGTAACTCAGCTTCATTCAACTTCCGGTTTCACCAGAAGTGACATAAAATTTCGATTTTTAAATAGGACACTCGGTATATTTTCACCATAAGACATACTGATTACAACTACTGTGTATCACTCGTCACTTTTTGTTACCAAATTTGTTCATTTTGAAATTTGTTTTCAATTTTATTGGGCTATGGATGCCTTTAAAATACTAATTTGAGTCCTAAAATTTTGGGATCAATCCAACTTTACTTTTTTCTGTCAAAATGTATCTGCTATGTAAGATTCAATAAATTTCCACTCCTACTTTTTTTCGTCGGGTTATAGGAGCATTTTATTTAGATTAATTTGATACTGCACACTATTAGGTTTCTAGCACACTCAAAAACTTCAAAATGTTACATCAGATATTTCTCAAAATTAAGTATCTTTCGAGAATAAAGTAAGATTTAAATGCATCGAGTAACCTGTGTCAAACACAACTTATGGAACAAAATCAATAATCTAAAGCTAATATCATAAATATTATTGTTAACAGTTTTTTAAACAATTACGTTACAATTCACACAATTCGATGCTATTACATGTGAACATATTGAAGGTAAAAAAATCAATTATCAATTATTAACTTCAAGTAACTAAACTGAAAACTTGCCTATTTGGTGTGTGGACTCCACTAGGGTTGAAATATGAATTTAATTCGAGAGGCAACTTCTGGTATGAGAATACGGAACAAAAAAGTTGGTTAATTTTTTTAACGCCTGGCTCTTGCCAGAATTAGTAGATAGTCGAAAAATACGGAATATGGCGATACGTATGTAACAGAAGCAATGAAAAAAAGGAAGAGGAAAGTTCTGAATAAATGGTGATATAATTCATGATTTACAGCCTTTCCCGTAAATATTAATATCTCTGTAGGTACATATGGACTTAATGCCGCCAGCGACATTTTTGTAAAAAATAAATAAGGGTTTTGTACGAATCGATTTAAGACTCGACCATAATGTGATACAAAAAAAAATCTGTCATTGAAATATGAAGGGAGTGAAAAATCACATTTTTTCCGGAAGTTTTTTGTGGATGCATTCATATCGAACCGATATATTTGAAATTGTCAAATATATTGAGAGAAATGGTTTTCTGTTGAATCAGTGGAACAATAGACAAGTTGAAAAACTGCAAAACTGGATTATAATGTATCAAATTTTAGGAAATGTGATCAGAAGGGCTCAAAGAAATATCCATCACCGAACTGTTAATTTATCATTTTCGTAATCTAACAAAATTATAATTATAATAGATATGATATTGAATATTTAAAAAAATATCAACTTTTTTTCTTATTCAAACACATCTATGCTTACTACAATGCGCGAATATATCGATTTTTCATCAAATATCTACATTGTTTTATTGAGCGTTACTATTATCATTCTGCGTTCACTTAGTCCAGTCCATTCGAAACTCTTGTTCAGAAATACAAAAGTCATACTCTACAGGACCACAGGTTACGCCACTGAATTTGGTTTCTATAAATAGTTTTTTCCAAGAGAGCGGTCTAGCCACGCCTTCGTGTAAAATTATCGTGAGCGAATGCGAATTTCAACTTGGTGTATATGCAACCAAAAATACTTGTTGGTGTATTCGCTATGAATAATAAGTACATTTAAGGTGCAGTGAGAATTCTCTCTTAAGTGACATGAAAAGTGATAGAAATGCCGAAATCTCCCAAAAATACTTTAACATCATCACATACCATGAAAAAAAAAATTCAACCCAATTTTCCAGTTGGGTTGACTCATTTTGATTAAAGAACTTTTTCTGAATTATCAAACATACAGTTAAAGCAACCGTTAGCCCAGTTACAGTTTTGATTGGCGACTGGCATTTTCAGATATTTTTACTGAGAAATCCCGACTGTGCTTGGATTTGCAAGTTAAAAGGTGAAACCCCGACATCTCTATCTCGTACAAATACTCCTGAAGATTTTTGAGAGTTGTTCCTAAGGGGTTAAGGTGACGGAAGGTACAAAATAGTGGTATTATTTTTTCATAGCTCAATTGAAAGTTAAAAAACTTACAAAGTTAATAGCAACACGCTGGATTCAAAATAATTTGAAATCAGTCACGTTGCTGTAAAAACACACTTAAAATGTGTTATATTAATCATAATTTTATCAGGATTTTGAAAATGTAATAATATATAACGATCACTTTTGAAAAAAATGCAAAAACACATCAAACTGTTTTTTTTATTCCACATCTTTTGACATAAGTTACAAAAATAACACGTCAAAGTTGTCAAAGTTATGACGTCATCAACAAATTTTTTTAATGGGAAGCTAAGATTTTTTTTACATTATGTGATAGAGCTTGTGTTCTTTACACAAGGAAAAAATAGTTGTAGTAGGGCTCACATAAGAAAAAAAAAACGAGAAAATGAATAAAAAACGAAATAAACGTAAGTTTCATAATAACTTTTCAATTAACTAAACAGTCCATTAAACCAACTTTGACGTGTTATTTTTGTAACTTATGTCAAAAGATGCGGAATAAAATAGTTATTTGTATGCTAAGGCAGCGAAATATCTTTTTAACGTACCGAAAGAACAGTTATCGCCGAGGCCGCTTGCGACCGAGTCAAGATAATCTAGAGGTCGTTAAAAAGTTTCGCGGCCATGGCATACACACTATTTTTCGTGCAATCGTTAAAATTATTAAAATAGATACCTGTAAATAAATATATTATTGCTCTAAAATCGACAGCAGTTCAATTTATTTAACAATATCACCGTGTGCTATCGAAATGATATGTTACAATATATACAAAATATTTTGACAGTTCTTGTCAAAACGCAAAATGTCTGATACTGATAGCGATATTTCAGTACCTTCCACTCCTCCTGAACTCAAAAGCGTTGTAAATTCGGCGCTTTCCGTTTTAATACCCGAAAAATCTAAACGGCAGTACGAAAAATGTTACGGCGAGTTTAAAGATTGGTGTGACAAACAGAATGTTAAGACGATGTCTGCATACATTTTTGAAAGTGACGTTTGGTTTCGCGGCCGTTGCTATGGGTAACAGCCGCGAAATTAAATTTCGCGGACTGTGCTGAGATCGCGAAATACTGACTTCGCGTGCGATTGCACGAAAAAAACAGTTTGACGTGTTTTTGCCTTTTTTTCAAAAGTGATCGTTGTACGTTTTATGAATTTTGTGCATTACTTTATCATAATACTGTATATTGGGTGTTCCATTTGAATTTTCAATTTTACAGCACTTCTGACAGTAAAAGTGTTGGTCAAACATAAGGCACCACAGGAAGGAAATGGAAAATAATATTGTTTTGTAATTTTAGAGAAATTAACGTTTTTGAACCTTATTGAATTGATGACAAATCGATATTTTTAAACTTAGGTTACTAATGTAGATGTTATGATGATTTGATTTCAGAAAAACTTGAATTTTTTCCAGAATGAAACTTCCAAGACTTTTGGTTTTCCAAGACCGTCCTGGAACTTTCAAACGATGTTCCGGAAATTGGCGTAAGGCATAAAAAACATCCAAGACCGTCCTGGAACTTGACAAAAGTCTTGGAACTTGACATTAGTTATCGGAAAAAGTCTTGGAAATTACCGTTTGTCATATATATATAGATATCATTTGTCAATACGGCACCATTCAATATATTAACATATATTTTGTATTAAGAGGCACCCATATAAACCTTGTAGCACCCGACTTTGGGTGTCACTTTGTTCCGCATGGAAAACATTTTATTATGATAGAAAACTGCATTTTACGTCATTTTATGGAGAAAAAGGGGGGGTGCCTCATGGCCAATTTTTAGCCAGCGACATATTGATTAGTTCAGCCTTTTCATTGTAGAGGGCGCTTTGCTTTATACGAATGTATAAAGAGAATGAAATTATAAAATTTGACACCCGAAGAATACGATGTATTGAGGCACCCGTAAAAGCGGCAACACTGGTCTATGCAGCAATTTCAACCATGGATTTTGTCAATATTCAAGAAGGCGGCTCCAGTATGGCGGACGAGATTTGTGATTAGTGTCAGATTTGATTAAAAATTGGTATGTGGGATTTTTTTAGTCGTATACTCCGTTTTTTTTGCCAAAATTCATGAATTCAAAATGGCGGCTCCAGTATGGCGGACGAGATTTGTGATATGAGTCAGATTTGATTCGAAATTGATATATAGGGGTTTTTAGGTCGCAGATTTTGGATTTCTTGTCAAAATTCATGAATTCAATATGGCGAGACGAGATTTGTAAATATGGTCAGATTCGGGTCAAAATTGGTATGTGGGAGTTTATTAGGTCGTAGATTTCGAAATTTTTGTCGAAATCCATAAATTGAAAATGGCGGCTCCAATATGGCGGACGATATTTGTCATTATGGTCTGATTGGATTCCAAAGTGTGCGAGGGTTTTCGGGTCAGAGATTATGAAATTTTTGTCAAAATTCATGAATTCAAAATGGCGGCTCCGAAATGGCGGACGATATTTGTCATTATGGTCTGATTCGTTTTCAAAGTGTGTGAGGGTTTTAGGGTCAGAGATTATGAAATGTTTGTCAAAATTCATGAATTGGTAGACGAGTTTTGTGATCATGATCTGATTCGATTCAAAATTGGTATGTGGGGGTTTTTGGGGTAGGAAATTATGATTTTTTAGTCATAAAAAATAATAGTTTCAAAAACTAAAGAACATGGCTCACTTCTAACTAGGAAGTTGAAAATAATTGACAATGATATTACTCAAATGTAAAATAGCGTGGGGTGCTTGACAAAGTTATCTTGAGCTCTTGAACGCTCAGTATTACAATCACGTTTTTTTCACATTTGAGAATTTCATTGTCAATTATTTTTAAAAATTTTTAGTCCATGTTAGAAGTAAAATAGGTTTTTTAGTTTTTTTCAACTATTATTTTCTCTGATTGATTCGGCCGTTACTTGATGAAGATCCATAGTAATTGTATAAACTAAAGACGATTTGATCTTCACAAACTTTTATTTCACCACGACATGTATAATCACTTGAAGAAGCTACTGTGATAGCGAAACATGTCGTGGTGAAATAAAAGTTTGTGAAGATCAAATCGTCTTTAGTTTATACAATTATTATTTTCTCAGTCAATAAAAAAAATTGTCGTCAAGCAGTTACATCTCACGAGCAACCCTGAGAACTCTTCAAAAAACTTGTGCGAGCTAGAGAAGACGTAGCCCTCACCTTTCAGCGTGTGATGCTAGGCACGAGACCGAGCTGAGATTAGAACCCATACCGATCACTGGATTGAGAAGTGAACACCTGACCACTCGCCACCTTGGCCCATTCATGATAATTTGAACGTCATTCCGAAAACGTTGAGTTGAAGTTGGTGAGAGTGTTACTTTGCAGCAATAATAGATAGACAATACAATGACGCCAGAAAGCATTCAAGGAATAGCTATTTGTGAATATAGAGCGCAAATTGATGGATTGTCGCTCGACGTAGAGAGTTACCGCGCGACGCGAAGAGAAGCCCGGTAACCTTTTGAGAGCATCAATTGCATTTTGTATTCGAATTACACACAGTATTTTTTCGACAAATGCAGATTTCAGACAAAGAAAGAACTCGATACTTCATTGAACATACATTATTTCCTAAGAATAATGGATATCGTCGGCATAGCAATACCAATAATTAGAATTACCTGTGAAACATTGAAAGTATAAATAACTTTTGCCAAAGTCGGTGTCGAAATTGCTCGCAGTCCAATCATTATCTCAAATAAAAAATGCGAGTCTAAAGAATCGAACTCCTGCCGTCGGCGTGACAGGAAGAGTTTCTAACCACTAGTCTAATTTGTTCACAATAATTAAGAACATATTTCTCAATATGACGCCGGCAAATCGGAAGCTTCGTATTAATATTAAATGAATAATAATAAAACTGATTCACAAACTACTCTGAAGAGTATAAAGTATAATTGAAATGTACCTTTTTGATGAGATAGTCTTTATCTGCGGCTTCTTGTAAAAATCCTTGTACATTTTCAGAGGTAAATATTATTTTGGATTATATTGCTCTTCATACAACAGATTGTTTCTTGAGAACGCGACAAGCTTAGAATATTTGTTGATGTCTTTATTGTTTTTGACATTCAAGCATGTCCGTAGCATCGAATACATAGACCAAAGAGTTAATGGTTTCAGGGTCTCACATCTTTCTCCAAAATGAGCCAGTAGGTAATAATTTTCCTGAATACTAATAAACCTCTTTCGATTGGCACCAAGTTATGATTGATCGTAATGTTATTCATATTTATGTCTCAATTTTTCTGGAAGAAGATGTATAAGGTTGATTCATGCAACATCACTAAAACTAAAATGAATTAAAGATTTAGATGAATTTTAAAATAGGAAAATGACGGTGTTCATGTAGCATCAATTTAACGAAATTAAAGGTGCATTTAGTCAACATCATTATGAAAGTGTGCCTAAATATACGTTGAAACCGAAAGTCGAATTTGTTATATTGTCGTGAATTAGGGTTGATTCACGACTAACTAGGTAGATACTGATCATTCATAGATTTAAAACACTTTAGAAAAATATAAAAACATTTATTTTACTATGTACAAATATGCGATTTAGACGATTTAAATTAATGAAGGAAATAATCAATAAAGAATTAAAGAATTGAAGAATTAAATAATTAATGAATCAAACGAATCTCTCCTAGTCTGGTTACTTTTATATAAATTATTTTAGAAAGATCTATACTTACAATACATATTGGCTCAAACAGTTTATGAACATTTTCCATTTATTTACTATCGAATCTTCCAAACTCCCCCCATAGCCCTCACTAGCTGTGGGCACGGCAGAACTCTAAACTCGACTACCAGATCGAACTATCAGTGGCCTTTTTGAAAACTCTTGTTTATGTTATGTTGAGGACAAGTTGTGTTTCAAAATAAAATATCTTCGCTCACGTACTGAATTGTAAAAAGGTTACCCACGTATTGAAATATAAAATATTTTATTGTACAGGATGTTCCATATATTTTTGACAATATCAAATGGCATCGTTTATACAACAATATTAAGTTTATGCTAAAAACCTTTGATGTTACCGTTATGTTCATGATAATGCTTGTGCTAAAGTTGACTAAATCCCTAAGAAAGTACTAGACATGCGCATATCATTCCAAATGTTGATCTTTGAAACGTCTTGGTATTCTTTGTTCAGAAAACAGAAGGTGATAAAGGTGAACCATAACCTGAGATTATCGTGGTTTGTTGATTTGATGTATTCTGTTCTGGTGTTTATGGCATGAAAACTATCACCAAGATAAAGAATTGTGGTTTTGTACTCAGGACAAGTTGTGTTTCAAAATAAAATATCTTCGCTCACGTACTGAATTGTAAAAAGGTTACCCACGTATTGAAATATAAAATATTTTATTGTACAGGATGTTCCATATATTTTTGACAATACCCCCCCGTTCAAAATCGCGCGCCTCGAGCGATTATATCAAAACCAACTGACAATTCGATACAGGTTTACAAAAACTATGAAATTATTACTACGTAAATATAAATATACAAATAAATATGCGCAGAAGAAGTCTGCTTGCACCATCTCCATTTGATTTCTTCTCCCCCTTGCTGCCTTTTCCATCTTTGACTGGTTCATTTCGGTTCCATTCCATTTTACCATGGTTCATCGTTGCCTGGGTACAATAATTGGCTCATCGATTTAGTCTGGCTTGGATTGGCTTGGCTGGACCAGGTATGGTATGACCCAAACATACTGGACAAACTGTATTTGACATCAATCTGCCTGCCGGGACTTGACATGGCTTCAGTGGACTTGACATGGATTTGCCTGCCGGGACTTGGCATGGCTTGGTCCTGTTGGACTCCATTTCGGCTCTGCTTCCCTGTATTTGGCATGTATCGGCCTGCTGGGACATGGCATGGCTTGGTCCGGTTGAACTCCATTTTGGCTCTGCTTCCCTGTATTTGGCATGTATCTGCCTGCCGGGACTTGGCATGGCTTTACTGGACATTGGCACTGCTTGGTCCGGTTGGATACTCAAGTTTGGCTCAGTCTGAAAAGACATCAAGGAGCATGGCTTGGCTTGATAGGAATTGGCTTGGCTTGGTAGGACTTGGCTTATTCTGCCTTATTGACCTGGCTGTGGTAACTGTGACTTCATCTCGATTCACACAGGGATTCTCTTGGAGTGGTACAAGGTTGAAGACTCTTCCGCGTTTCTTACAGGAGGTACAGTTCCTATAACACAAAAAAAATGTAAACGTACTGTTATCATCTACTTTTTTAACAAATACCGTGCCCCAAAATATATTCACTACTACTCAACCTTATTCTCATTATAAACTTATCATACAATTATATGCCAACCATATAAATTCAAAATATTTTTCGAATTATCCGATATCAATATATACTTATTATAATATAATCATCCATTCATTTTAGAAGTATCATAACTGTCACATTTTTCATTTATCCATAGCCATTCTCTATCATTTACAAAAAATAAAAATTTTACCATATCTCATATAACGAGGCTAATTTTGTGATGCGATACCCTGATATTCTTTGCCTAGGATTAAATACAGAATATCACAAAACAATTTCACACTCGCTTTTCACAATCAACAATTTCTATTTCATTCTGTTCAACTTCATTCATCACTCTTTACCCACTAAACCACTGTGCAGAATTTTATCATCAGACAGTTTCATACTTCACCCTTCAATTCATATTAACATGTCGGCCATTGCCTACACCCTCATGTCGTTTTCCTACGAACTCTGCTTTTTCTTCTAGTTCCAAATCACTCTGAAGAACTATTGTGTGCACACTTCTCTCATCATAGATATTCCTACAACATAAAATAAATCATCATAGTATCAATACAACTTTCAATCATGATTTCATTGTCAAATTCTCTCTGACAAAATCGAGTATTTAGCATACACCAATAAGGAATCAACAAATTCCTTTCTCATAAGCCTACTCGATACGACTTCCAATCGCGATTCAATTGTCAAATTCTCTGACAAAACCGTGTATTAAGAATACACCAAGGATTCATCAAATTCCTTTCTCATTATTCTGACAACTCGTATACTGCACCTATTGGGTACACTCCAAAATAATAATGCATCTCCATGCATTCTCTAAGCTCATCTCTTGTGATTCTTCAAAAAAATCCATATGGTGCCACGAATTATGGAAAGGCAACGGCCGTACCTTTCTTTGTTGCTTCTGCCATCTTACTTATCTCTGCTAGAGGCTATCTGCTAGGGGCTAGGGGGAAGCTGAAGATTCAGTGTAAAGTAGTAATAAATTTGTAACTACGCGTAATTACTCTCATGAACTCGAAATATAACAATTTTACAAAAATTATTCTTGTAAAAATCAATAGGGAAAACAACAAAATTCAATTATTTATACTGAAAATAAATCGTTAGAACTTAACATCAATAGCATTTTTATTTAATCTTAATAAAATTCTCTGGAGTTTATTGCGTACGAAATAGCGTACTTTCGTCAAATAATATTTTTATTCGGAAATGCTATTGTTGCACAATACTTGGGAGAGATTCATTCAGAAACAAACATATGGATCAGCAATTTCTACCTAGTTGTACCGGATCTAGGTCAAGTTCAACGTTTATGAACTGCAGCGTAAATACGATTGAGTTGAATTTATCACTATACTTTCAAATAACTAACAAAATATAAATTGGACCATTATGAAGAATGAATCCAAAACTAAAGCACGGCAACCTCCACCACTTGTCGTGAATTGGGGTTGATTCACGACTAACTAGGTAGATACTGATCATTCATAGATTTAAAACACTTTAGAAAAATATAAAAACATTTATTTTACTATGTACAAATATGCGATTTAGACGATTTAAATTAATGAAGGAAATAATCAATAAAGAATTAAAGAATTGAAGAATTAAATAATTAATGAATCAAATAATTAACGAATCTCTCCTAGTCTGGTTACTTTTATATAAATTATTTTAGAAAGATCTATACTTACAATACATATTGGCTCAGTTTATGAACATTTTCCATTTATTTACTATCGAATCTTCCAAACTCCCCCCATAGCCCTCACTAGCTGTGGGCACGGCAGAACTCTAAACTCGACTACCAGATCGAACTATCAGTGGACTTTTTGAAAACTCTTGTTTATGTTATGTTGAGGACAAGTTGTGTTTCAAAATAAAATATCTTCGCTCACGTACTGAATTGTAAAAAGGTTACCAACGTATTGAAATATAAAATATTTTATTGTACAGGATGTTCCATATATTTTTGACAATATCAAATGGCATCGTTTATACAACAATATTAAGTTTATGCTAAAAACCTTTGATGTTACCGTTATGTTCATGATAATGCTTGTGCTAAAGTTGACTAAATCCCTAAGAAAGTACTAGACATGCGCATATCATTCCAAATGTTGATCTTTGAAATGTCTTGGTATTCTTTGTTCAGAAAACAGAAGGTGATAAAGGTGAACCATAACCTGAGATTATCGTGGTTTGTTGATTTGATGTATTCTGTTCTGGTGTTTATGGCATGAAAACTATCACCAAGATAAAGAATTGTGGTTTTGTACTCAGTGCTTCTGGGAGCCTCTGGAGTTGTGAGGAATCAGAGAAATAGAAAATAAGGCGTCATACCAATGCTGAAATTGCGAAGCAAATTTGTCAATTTGGCTCTTTCAGTATATTAAATCGGATGCCGAAAAAGAGATCTTTGCATAAACTCGGATGACGCCCAAAATATTTTCTCTTTTATCTCTTGTCATATATGAACGAAAACTGTTTGACGAGTTCAATTAGCTGACCATTAGTATCCATAAAAAAAGAAAACACGAAGATATAGATCTACACAAGAAATTACTCAAGGATAAAACATAACATATTTCTTCTTTGGAAGCAATCAGCTGTGATCAGAGATTTTCGTATGTGACCTTTGTGAATCTTCCCCAGGGCAAGACCACACATGCACTTTTTCTAATTTATGGAAGAAATTAAGTTATTAGTTGAAAGTTGGCCATCTTTCTTAGTTTTAATGTTGATTTCAATTGCCCAGTTTCTTGCATGAACACGTCCATTTCATTACATTGTCTTCCATTCGTAGTTTTAGTTTTAAATTTATGCTTGCGATGTGCGAAAAATGCAACTTTAGGTGGATTCATACCTAAAGTCGTATTATTCGCACATTCTGCCACATGAGGAGGTGTGTACACTATTTTCCATGGATACCTACTCATTTATTCCCAACAGTATGTACCATACAAATGCGAGCGTTTTTTTATTTTTCCGCTTGACAGCGGAAATGTTATCATTTAATGAGATTCATCGAAAAACATCAACTTTGCGTTGAGATTTGAATGAGCCAAAGGATACTTTGTTATGCGGTGGTCTAAAAACTCTATTTTGATAGTGATTGAAATTATACCGAGATTTTAAAAAGAAATATTACAGTTTCGTCTATTTGCCTTCGTTACTCATTACGAATATGAGCTTTTTTAGCCTCACCAGTCCCGGTGCCTGCCTGTAATGGAATCTTGCCTATTGAATTTGAGAGACTTCTTGTTATCCGATTAACTTCCAGTGAAATTGAAATTGAGAATATTGTTGGAGAAAAAACAAAATGGCGGATGCAAGATGGCGAACAAGATTTGTAATAATTATGTTATAATTGGTATGTGATAAAATTGGTATGTGGGGGTTTTTGAGTTCGGAGAATTTGAACTCAGAATTCAAGATGGCGGCTCCAAGGCGGCAGACGAGTTTCGTGATTATTATCCGATTTGATTGAATATTGGTATTTGGAAGTTTTCTGTGCCTGAGATTATGAATTTTTTGAAAAAAAAATCAATTTAAATTGGACGCTTCAAGATGGCGGAAAATTTTGTGATCATGGTCTGATTCGATTGAAAATTGGTATATGTAGAATTCTGGGGTCGGAGATTATGAATGATTTATGTTAATTCATAAATCCAAAATGGCGGACTCCACGAAATTTCGTGGTTTCTTTACATTCTATAGTATTATTGTCTAGTAATAGTACAAGTAGCTTGCAACGAAGGCTAGTATTTTCGTGTTAGATACATTTAATGTTAGTAAATTTAAATCAAACCATCCTTTAATGCGGTCAATATCTCTAGAAATGGTTTGAAATAGATTAGCCTCAGTCTCATCGTGCCATTGTATGGTGGTATCCTTGGCAAATAAAGTGAAACTATCTGATATATTCAAATTGGTCATGTCATTAACATATAATAGGAAAAGTACAGAGTAATTATACTAGGCCGGTTCACCGACCAAATCGCGTGTTATTTTAAATGGAGGTTCATTCTGGCAATTTTGTGACATAAAGCTGAGTTTACACTATCACGAACACATTGACGCTACCATTGCTAAAGCTAATCTCACACGCTTGCGGGCTCGCGTCCCTCAGGCTTATGTTAGACGTACGGAGTATACAAAAAATAATGAAAAAAATTTAACTACCCTCGTTCAGCCCCTCAGAACCCCCATATAAAAAAAATCAACCAATCATAACGTATTACACCTTTTTGGAAAGGTATTGTCGTATAGAGTATGAAAAAATATGGCTGCAGATAATACAGGGTGTTTCAAAATACTTCGTTTAAGAAAAAACAGCATATCGTATAGGGTCTCCCAAAATAATTTAAAATTAATCAGCCTCGCGGGAAAGGTATTAACGCTATTTTGATCAAAGTATGGTCGTTCAGAGTATGAAAAAATTATTACCACCCCCGTATTTCAGCTAATTTTTGATTCACCACTGTGAATCTGCCGCAATTTGGAGGACCCCCGGGTACTTCATAGAGAATATCCTAGCAAATTTTTGATACTCCACTGTGAATCTGCCGTGATTTGGGGAACCCCCCGGGTACCTCATATAGAACATCCTAGCAAATTTTTGATATTCCACTGTGAAACTTCCTTTATTTAAACCTAACCCCCCGGGTACCTTATAGAGAACATCCTAGCAAATTTTTGACACCCAGCTGAGATTCACTGATATGGATTCATGTTATAGAAAAAATGTAGTTTTCATTATTCTTCTAGATAGCCCCCGCTTACCATTGTGAACATCCTATCAAATTTTCAATAATGTTCATCACTCGACCTGCTACTAACCTAACCAGCCTTTATGTTATAAGTTCGAAAATTGCAGATTGAAATGAAAAAAAAGAGGCGGTGCTGTGGCTTGAACCAGCTACCTATGGCTTTATTACCCGCCATTCTATCGATACGGCTATGGTGCGTGTTTGTATATTTAGTTGAAATGGTTGTTCATAAAAGAGAATGTGAAAGGCGAAGTGCGGGGTGCGTCGTTACTTCATCAATCTGTTTTTTGTAATGGGAATCTGAGTTATTCTGTGTGTCCTGTATCTATACCAGGTATAGTTAATTATCAACTAATTGAAACAAATAGATGAGTATTTTTTTATCGTCCTATATACCAATGGGACATTCGAAATAAATATTTGGCAGTCCGCACCTTATTAGTGAAGAGTAATTCAATCAATAACTAATGAATGAGTATTTTGGCTGTCCGCTGTGCCATATAGGGCGTCTCTTAATAAATGAGTATTTTTGATAATAAACAATTTTCTTTGGTTTAACGAAATGTTGGAGAGGGCCGTGTACATCAATGAGGCATTCGAAATAAATATTTGACAGTCCGTCCCTTATCAGTGAAGAGTAAATCAAGCAATAACTAATAGATGAGTATAATTGGCTGTCCGCTATGCCATCTTATTAGTAACTTGGGTATAACAAATCGATTCAAAGTGATTTTGGAAGCTCCTTGTATACATTTTTGACTATAAACAATTTTCTGTGGTTCAACTGAATTTTGGAGAGAGTCCTGTACTTCAATGGGGCATTCGAAACAAATAATAGACAGTCCGTCCCTTATTAGTGAAGAGTAAATCAATCAATAACTAATAGATGAGTATTTTGGCTGTTCGCTATGCAATCTTATTAGTAATTTGGGTATAACAATTTGATTCAAAGTAATTTTGGAAGCTCCTTGTATACATTTTTGATAATAAACAATTTGCTTTGGTTCAACTAAATTTTGGAGAGGGCCCTGTTTATCAATGGGGAATTCGAAACAAATATTTGGCAGTCCGTCCCTTATTAGTGAAGAGTAAATCAATTGATAACTAATAGATGAGTATTTTTGACTGTCCGCTATGCCATCTTATTAGTGGTTTGGGTATAACAAATCGATTCAAAGTAATTTTGGAAGCTCCTTGTATACATTTTTGATACTAAACCCCTAATATTCCAACGTGCGATACAGTCTACTGATATAAGAGACACGGTTTTAAAGTGTGATACTATTCATTAATTCACCTATTTTTTTTTCCTTGGTGTTTTGGCATCGACTGCTATGGTCTTTAGCCATGTGTTCTGGATAGGCCTTACGCCACTTCAGGAGCAGCAATGTTAATTTTCAACGCAACAGTGAATCATGGAGTAATTCAACTATTATAGGAGACATGGTCTTTTTATTTCAACGTGCGATACCCTTCATTCAGTCATATACCTTTCATTTCCAGGTGTAATGCACTGCATTTCAATTTTATCAGAAGTAATGTAGACCTTCATTTTTAAGGTGCAATACATTCAGTCAACTATACTAAGAAGGGTTACAATCTCAAATTCAGCTGTTTGAAGTGACGAGGGGCCTTAGCTTTCAACGTGTGACTACAGACGCATTATAAATCGGTGATTATATAATTACCTTTTCTAATTCATAAAATAGTCCACTTGCTCGTGGTCACTAAACAATAACTTACTTCATTTTATATGGGATAGATTTTGAAATAAGATAAGGATCCTTTCCGGATTCACTGCAGCCGTGGAGGATTATTGTTTTTGTTAGGGATAGCACTGGTAACTTGAACTCCACAGTAATTCGCACGGGATCCACCCCTATCTACTCAAAAAATTTCAATACTCAAATATATCAAATTGAATTGAAAATCATTCCAGATCCGAGTGAGGCAGGAACCTGGGACCTTCAGCCCTAAAAATAAACGCTCTCATACCGCGTCGCACCCCGACTAACGGGGCAACCTATATACCCATTAGATATTGAGAAATATGTTTTTTTTGTTATGCACGTCCATATATTCAATATAGATAGACTATCACTTTTTATTTATGTTTTGTTATTCGCGAAGAAGAAAATCCTGAAACTTTTTTTCATTTTGTTTCTTTCAAAATGATACACAAACGTACATTGTTTTTATTATAATATGTTCCAATTTCAAATGGCAAATAAAGTTAATTTCGTATTCTGTTTTCACGTCCAAAGTTTGATTGTTGTTTAGTGATCACGAGCCTGTGGACAAATAAAACGCATTCCTCAGATGTTTACAATTTCAATGCCAATTTTTCGGTAAAATATTCTTTTTCTTCAGGTGTGCGTGAATACAAATAACAAGGTATGAACATATACAACATATAAATAATCAAATTGTTAAAATGAATTGAAAACATTGTGTAGGTTTAAATGAAATATAGTAGAAGCTACAGTGGGAGTGAAATACTTCAGAATCCAAAACATATATTAGGAAACAATCTCAAATGTGACAATTCTTTTACTTATGCAGAGTGTAAATTATGAGGAATGTTGTTTTCGAATCATAACTGTCAAAAAAGGAGTATAGTTGTGAATAACAATTTCATCAGTGATAACATTGGAACAGTTCACAGTGGAATATTTGTTCGAGATCATACTGAAAGGATTGGTTCATCTAAAACGAATTCAAGTTTTGTTTTTCTCTTCCACGTGATAAAAGACCGAGTGGATATGAAGTTTTTTATTCATTTTTTCGAATGATAAACCTGGATATGGTTCATCTACTAAATTTGATTTTATATGACGTAATCAAAATGGTTTCATGAATACGTTTCAAATTGTTGCAGTAGGTCTTCAAGTTGACACTATTACCGTTACTTGCAACATGGGCCATTCCAAGAAATAATCTTTTGCTGAGAGAATGCTCTGACTCAAAAATTTTTGTGGAATTGAAATCGAAACGATGGTTGACCTCAAAATGATGGGAGCTCAGTGCTATTTTGTTATTTTCGTTTTTATTTTCGGAGCACAATCGTAACGATGTTGTTTAACCATCTTTTTCAAGTACTGTTTCGTTTGTCAAATGGCCATCAAGTCACAGTTTTCACACGGTATTTGATGAGCTATGTTGGTAATTTTCCTCAATGGTGTCTCTCTTTTGATTTGGAATGAATGTAATTTTTTTGAGTCTTCGTATTGTATTGTGCTATTTTTGAATTGTTTGTACTCAAACGTTTTCTTAGCCTTTCGGAAAGAGCTGTTATATTGGGAATCTTGAAAAATTTGCGGGAATTAGTTTTACGGGATAAGGTACTCAATGTTTTATTACTCTCAGTAGGTTTTTTACTCAAAATACTATTAACTAAAAAGATAGGATAACCATAGGTAAATACATTTTTTTTTTCGTTTCTTCGGATTTTTTCGATTGAATTCCTCATGACTCAGTTTGTAAATTTCATCTCTGTATTGTTTTATGATGTTGGTCTTTTGATGAAGGGGATGAGCTAAAATGACGTATTGAAATCTGTTAGAGCTACGAGATTTTTTGTATAAATCAGTGATTATATAATTAATTACCTTCTCTAATTTATGAAATATCCAAAAAAGAAATAGTGTGATTATTCTCTACTTCCATTTTAAATGTCAACTCGGAAATTACGTTATTGAATGTGTTAGGAGCGGTATCTTTTTCGGATCTTGGGATAGCAAACAAAGTATCATCTACGTATACATATAAGAATGGAATATCAAATGGAGATATTGCAAGTACTTCTTCAATGATATGGTTCATCACCAGGTCAGCCAAAATGGGGCTAATTAGATCTCCCATTGGTGTACCTATGATGTGACTATAAATATTTTCATTGTGAGTGAAGCAACTGATTTTCAAGCAGTGTGATATTAGATTTTCAAAAGTAAATTATTTTGTCTATCGACGTAAATTGACTAATTTTTTTTTTCTTTCAATAACTATGTCAAATATCAGTTTATGTGAACTATCGGTGAATAATGATGTAATATGATATAATGAAATTAATTTGATTTTCTTGACAACTTCAGAGAGTTTTTCACATTATGGTCAAAGGTAGGGATGATATTTTTTCAAATATCATTCGAACATTTTCGAAGTTTGGAGCCTGGGGAATTTATACATGGAACAAAGGGTCTTAGGGGCCTTCCATTTTTATGAACCTTGAGAAGACCATATACAGGGTAATTCAAAAGTACTTTGATGAACTTCAGGAGGTGATTCATCACAATATTCTAATATGAATTGTCCAAATAAATATATGACCGGAAACGCTTCGTTTCCAAGATAGATTTTTTTATTTTCGATTTTTTTTAATAACTTTCGAAATACTGACCTTGATTAAACAAAAATTGGTATTGAGAGATTTTTTGAGGTGTCGAATTCGAACCTGATGTTATTATTGCTCCTACTCGTAGGAAGCGCCACATACACTCCTTTTTGAAGATTCATTACTTTTTTGAGCGTACTTTAAGCACATTCTTCAGTAACTGAATCGATTTCTCTATCTTATCTACGTAAGAAATCTACCTTTTTTGGAAGTCGCTAAAAGCAACCATTTTCTAGATATTTGGAAAAAGTCAAGTCGATTATTTGATAATCGATGCATGTTGAAGTTATTACCATTATTTTGAATTCTTCACAAGATCGCTTAGGAAATGAATTTGACGTTTAAGTGAAGAGTTTTGGAATTTGTAGGGGGCGCCAGCTATTCTATTACTTTTCGCTAGTTTGAAGAGATCATTACTTTTGGGTACTTCTCTGTATGACATCCTTAAGCGAACTGGTTATTTTTGTTTCAAGGGTGCAAAACCAGTATTTGTTTTACTTACATTTACAAGAAATACCAACATTCTATTTCAAGAAATTTTAAATATGGAGAATAAAATAAAATGAACAATACAAAATTGTCTCCACCTTCTAGTCATTGAATCTCGGACCCGCTCAAGAATTATTGATGTGTTTCTTATTGCTTCACAGGTGTCTACTATTCGGTTTCTCAGATCTTCCTCGTTTGCTACTATAGTTTTGTGAACTAGTGACTTCAAATGTCCCCAAAAATGAAAATCTAACGGGTTTAGATCTAGAGACTTTAGTGCCTACGCCTGGTTATGTTTCTCTATACCCCTACTAATCCATCGATTTGGATAGACAGTGTTGAGGAATTCCCTGGCTACAACTCTGATATGGATCGGAGCCCCATCATGCATAAACCACATGCAGAAACGAATTTCTTATGGTACTTTCTGAAATAGTCCTGGCAGTTCATTTTCTAAAAAGTCTCTGTAAGTTGCGCCATTCAGTAGGAGCAGAAGAAAGAATTAAATAAGGACGTATCAAGTAATTAGCAATCATTGCCGCCCCTACAGTTATAGAAAGTTGATACTGATAATGTCTTCCACTAACTGCGAGCGGATTTTCCATAGCCCAAACATGGTTGCTATGGAAGTTTGTGATAGCATTTCGGGAGAAGTTTGCCTCTTCCGTAAGAGTAAAAACTGAAGATTTCCAGCCAGTTTTCTCAAAAGCCACTGACACACAGTAATGCATTGGGAAAGTTTAGTGGCAGAAAAGCTTCTACCCTTTGAATATGGGATGGAAAAAATTATCCAAACTGTGGACTGAATAGAATTGTCTATATAATCCATTTTTCCAAAATGAGTGTTTTAAAACGTACAGAAACTTCAACAAAACGTTCAACTATAACATAATATGTGATAACCAAAACTACTTGCTCAAACGTCAACTTCATTTCCTAAGCAATCATGTGAAAAATGCAAAATACTAACATCAACATTCATCGATTATTAAATAATCGACTTGAAATTTTCAAGTTCAAATATCTAGAAAACGGTTTCTTACAAAGAGGGAAGCTTTTTTACATAGACATAATAGAGGAATCAATTTTTTCACTGAAAAAATGTGCTAGAAGTACGCTCAAAAAGTTATTCGACACCTCCAAAAAAAAAACCAAATACCAATATTCGTATAATTGAGGTTAGTATCCTGAAAGTTATTTGAAAAAAAAACGAAAATGAAAAATGAAACTTGTAATACATAACATAATTCATAAAATACAATGTATAGACTGTGACTTGGTGTACATTGGACAAACTAAACAGTACTTTAATCAAAGGTGAAAACACCGTCATTGTGATAGTGCTCCGAAAAAATGAAAACAAATATAACAAAACAGTACTGAGCTTCCATATTTATGAGATCAGTCATCGTTTCGACTTCAATTCCACAAAAATTGTGGATTCAGAGCATTCAGAGCAGTGCTGGTAGAACGTTCGCCTTTGGAGCGAAGGGTCGAGGGTTCAAAGGCTCGCATGGTTATCGGTCTCGTGCATGGCATCACACGTTAAAAGGTAAGGGCTGCGTCTTCCCTAGCTCACACGAGTCTCTCAAAGACTTCCGAGGGTTGCGCGTAGGGGTGCAATCGGTTGACGGAAATAATAATTTTAACAACAACAATCTGTAAAACAGAGACAGATCGCCAAACTTTGTGATCGCCAAACAAAGTGAGCTAGCTTGTAAGCGCAGTCTCACCGATAGAAAAATCCTAATTCGCATCTCCAAAAACTACCCGATATATGTTTTCAACAGAATCAAATTGAAATTATCGGAATTCCTCCGCCATATTGGAGACGCCATCTTGAATTTGTATGAAATGAAACTGTTCGATTGAAGGAAATATATGCATCATCTTGGAGAAACCTACAACATGTATCTGTCAGATATAGTTCAATTTTCGGTATAGTCCCAGTATTAGCCAGGGAAATAGTTGTTATTTTCACGGATATTTGCCTCATTTCACTTTTTGGAAATTGTTAGAGACAATGGTATTTTTTTCGACTCATGGATATAATTCATTTGCATTAATATTTGTCAGATTTTGCATTATAAATTGATCAGCTATGTTGAATTGGATTATAATTGAGTTACAAGATTTTATTGATAGATAGGAGTGGAACTCAAAAAAAACCTTATGATTGACAGAATTTTTTCCTATACCACACAAGTATTTTCAGTCCTAGATGCTAATTTCGATAACTGAGTTAACTTCATCAGTAGGAATACTGAACTAATTAGTTTAGTATTCCTACTGATGAAGGTAACTTGGCTATCGGAATGCGCATATAGGAGTGAAAATACTCATGTGGTGATGGGGAAAATACTACTTGTTCTCATTGGATGACACCACAGGCGTGCAGTTTTCCATTTTCAAATAGATCGAATGTAAAAATTAACCGAATGCATTTACTTTACTTTTGAATCAAACAGGTCTGAAAACTGTTGTGAATGAATTTACGAATAAGTATTCTAGATTATCATTCAAAATATGCATTCTGAATGATTACATACCAGGTTATTGCTAAAAACTGATATATAAAAGGCCCGACGCGCGACCGTATGTCTGCAAAAATAATAATTTCTTCCTGATTGTAGAAATACGAACTCATCTGCTTTGTCAGCAAGTGCCTATTTCTACAAATGCTTGCTTCTTGCACTCATTTCGATTCATCTGTGCCTCACTTCCCGTCAGTTGATTATGATTCATAAGGCACAGATCCAACCGTCTCTGGAATACTGTTCCCATATTCATGGTGCAGCCCCAAACAACACAAACTTTTAGATTATGTCCAAGAGAAAAGCCACCCGTCTCGTATGTGTTGCCAAGCTCACAAGCTCACTCACTTCTCTGGAACATCGCGAGTTTGTTGGCTGGGGATCTGTTTCTGTTTCACAGATAATTTCATGATATGTAATCAGTAATTCCACCGTTAGCTATCCCATAGAGACTGACCCATCGCGGTCAGTCTTCACATTCCTTTGTCGTCACTTTGGAGACATTCCAAACATCTCTCTCCCAGGGCTCGTTCTTTGAACAAACGGCAAAGCTTTGGAAGTCACTGACTCGGAAGGCGAAAAAAAACAGTACCGATATTTCCATGAGAACAATGTCGATACTGTTGACGGAAGACAATTAATCAAATAATTAAAAATGGATTAAATAATCCACTCTTCTACTTTAACTTCTACAATGGGTGTAATCGTCAGTAAGTTTCTTATAGAAAACAGCTACTGCCCCTTACGACCGTAGAATTATGTATTTTAGATTCTTGGCAATATTTTCTACAAGAACTACTTTGCAGTGCTGTTGTCTCAGGAACTCCCAATAGAAGCTGAAGTGGTCTTTCGGTTTGATTGGGAGAACCAGCCTTTGCTGAAGATTGGCAAGAACCATGAAACCGTTACGGACGTATATCCAACAGATATAATTCAACGGTCGTTGGGGGTAGTGGTTGTTTCCTGTTAGAGACTTGCCGACGAATACACCTATTGTATAGGTTGTAGCGGAAGTGTTGATTACGTAATCCATTTTTAATTATTTGAGTACCTATAATACCTTCAATACACTATTATTACTTTTGACCTTTCACGAAAACAACACAAAATTTAACTCAATTCCTGCGAAAAGAGTAATCCCTATACAAAATAATCGAAACCGTATCTTTCATATCATTTTTCAGAACTGCGTACCGCAGTAATTCGGTATTTCTGGACGGAGGGAAGTACGTGTAACAATTACTCCATATATTATATAGCTGGAGGGAACTACATGCAGCAAGTAACATAGCACAAAAGTGATATATGGTTGGAGGGAACTACGTGCAGCAAGCAACTCGGAAAAAGCGATAATAGCGCTGGTGGCAAATCGCTGAACTTAGTGACCGAATTCGAGGTTACATATCACTCAAAGTTACCTCCATGCGTTTTTTCGTATTTAGACCGATCTGACATAGTAGTACCCCGTAGTTAATTATTACGTTGGTTCGTAGTTACCTCCGAAATCGGAAATGAGGGAAGTACGTTCACTATATATGTATTTTGGAGGTAACAGCGTAGGGTTCATTAGTATATATATATATATATATATATATATATAACAGAAAGTTACTTATGACATCTACAGTCACTAGTTGAAACTTAATTTGACACGAACCATGGAATCCAAAGTTAGATGTTTATCTACTCATTGACAGGCAGCCAACAATTCGTTGTTCTGACCAACCCAAGGTTCAATCAAGTTTCTCGTACGTTAAGAGGAACGCAAGCAGAATCTAAGTGAAAATAGAGTATTTTTCGTTTTAATTCCGAGAGTTCTAACCTTTGACAGCTGTTTCGTACTAACGCACTCATCAGAAAGGATTTATGGAGCTCTCGAAATCAAAACGAATCCACTCAAGAATTAATACCGTGAAGGCAAGACAGATATAACAGAAAGTTACTTATGACATCTACAGTCACTAGTTGAAACTTAATTTGACACGAACCATGGAATCCAAAGTTAGATGTTTATCTACTCATTGACAGGCAGCCAACAATTCGTTGTTCTGACCAACCCAAGGTTCAATCAAGTTTCTCGTACGTTAAGAGGAACGCAAGCAGAATCTAAGTGAAAATAAAGTATTTTTCGTTTTAATTCCGAGAGTTCTAACCTTTGACAGCTGTTTCGTACTAACGCACTCATCAGAAAGGATTTATGGAGCTCTCGTACGAGAAACTTGATTGAACCTTGGGTTGGTCAGAACAACGAATTGTTGGCTGCCTGTCAATGAGTAGATAAACATCTAACTTTGGATTCCATGGTTCGTGTCAAATTAAGTTTCAACTAGTGACTGTAGATGTCATAAGTAACTTTCTGTTATATCTGTCTTGCCTTCACGGTATTAATTCTTGAGTGGATTCGTTTTGATTTCGAGAGCTCCATAAATCCTTTCTGATGAGTGCGTTAGTACGAAACAGCTGTCAAAGGTTAGAACTCTCGGAATTAAAACGAAAAATACTCTATTTTCACTTATATATATATATATATATATATATATATATATATATATATATGACAAACGGTAATTTCCAAGACTTTTTCCGATAACTAATGTCAAGTTCCAAGACTTTTGTCAAGTTCCAGGACGGTCTTGGATGTTTTTTATGCCTTACGCCAATTTCCGGAACATCGTTTGAAAGTTCCAGGACGGTCTTGGAAAACCAAAAGTCTTGGAAGTTTCATTCTGGAAAAAATTCAAGTTTTTCTGAAATCAAATCATCATAACATCTACATTAGTAACCTAAGTTTAAAAATATCGATTTGTCATCAATTCAATAAGGTTCAAAAACGTTAATTTCTCTAAAATTACAAAACAATATTATTTTCCATTTCCTTCCTGTGGTGCCTTATGTTTGACCAACACTTTTACTGTCAGAAGTGCTGTAAAATTGAAAATTCAAATGGAACACCCAATATACAGTATTATGATAAAGTAATGCACAAAATTCATAAAACGTACAACGATCACTTTTGAAAAAAAGGCAAAAACACGTCAAACTGTTTTTTTCGTGCAATCGCACGCGAAGTCAGTATTTCGCGATCTCAGCACAGTCCGCGAAATTTAATTTCGCGGCTGTTACCCATAGCAACGGCCGCGAAACCAAACGTCACTTTCAAAAATGTATGCAGACATCGTCTTAACACTCTGTTTGTCACACCAATCTTTAAACTCGCCGTAACATTTTTCGTACTGCCGTTTAGATTTTTCGGGTATTAAAACGGAAAGCGCCGAATTTACAACGCTTTTGAGTTCAGGAGGAGTGGAAGGTACTGAAATATCGCTATCAGTATCAGACATTTTGCGTTTTGACAAGAACTGTCAAAATATTTTGTATATATTGTAACATATCATTTCGATAGCACACGGTGATATTGTTAAATAAATTGAACTGCTGTCGATTTTAGAGCAATAATATATTTATTTACAGGTATCTATTTTAATAATTTTAACGATTGCACGAAAAATAGTGTGTATGCCATGGCCGCGAAACTTTTTAACGACCTCTAGATTATCTTGACTCGGTCGCAAGCGGCCTCGGCGATAACTGTTCTTTCGGTACGTTAAAAAGATATTTCGCGGCCTTAGCATACAAATAACTATTTTATTCCGCATCTTTTGACATAAGTTACAAAAATAACACGTCAAAGTTGGTTTAATGGACTGTTTAGTTAATTGAAAAGTTATTATGAAACTTACGTTTATTTCGTTTTTTATTCATTTTCTCGTTTTTTTTTTTCTTATGTGAGCCCTACTACAACTATTTTTTCCTTGTGTAAAGAACACAAGCTCTATCACATAATGTAAAAAAAATCTTAGCTTCCCATTAAAAAAATTTGTTGATGACGTCATAACTTTGACAACTTTGACGTGTTATTTTTGTAACTTATGTCAAAAGATGTGGAATAAAAAAAACAGTTTGACGTGTTTTTGCATTTTTTTCAAAAGTGATCGTTATATATTATTACATTTTCAAAATCCTGATAAAATTATGATTAATATAACACATTTTAAGTGTGTTTTTACAGCAACGTGACTGATTTCAAATTATTTTGAATCCAGCGTGTTGCTATTAACTTTGTAAGTTTTTTAACTTTCAATTGAGCTATGAAAAAATAATACCACTATTTTGTACTTTCCGTCACCTTAACCCCTTAGGAACAACTCTCAAAAATCTTCAGGAGTATTTGTACGAGATAGAGATGTCGGGGTTTCACCTTTTAACTTGCAAATCCAAGCACAGTCGGGATTTCTCAGTAAAAATATCTGAAAATGCCAGTCGCCAATCAAAACTGTAACTGGGCTAACGGTTGCTTTAACTGTATGTTTGATAATTCAGAAAAAGTTCTTTAATCAAAATGAGTCAACCCAACTGGAAAATTGGGTTGAATTTTTTTTTTCATGGTATGTGATGATGTTAAAGTATTTTTGGGAGATTTCGGCATTTCTATCACTTTTCATGTCACTTAAGAGAGAATTCTCACTGCACCTTAAATGTACTTATTATTCGTAGCGAATACACCAACAAGTATTTTTGGTTGCATATACACCAAGTTGAAATTCGCATTCGCTCACGATAATTTTACACGAAGGCGTGGCTAGACCGCTCTCTTGGAAAAAACTATTTATAGAAACCAAATTCAGTGGCGTAACCTGTGGTCCTGTAGAGTATGACTTTTGTATTTCTGAACAAGAGTTTCGAATGGACTGGACTAAGTGAACGCAGAATGATAATAGTAACGCTCAATAAAACAATGTAGATATTTGATGAAAAATCGATATATTCGCGCATTGTAGTAAGCATAGATGTGTTTGAATAAGAAAAAAAGTTGATATTTTTTTAAATATTCAATATCATATCTATTATAATTATAATTTTGTTAGATTACGAAAATGATAAATTAACAGTTCGGTGATGGATATTTCTTTGAGCCCTTCTGATCACATTTCCTAAAATTTGATACATTATAATCCAGTTTTGCAGTTTTTCAACTTGTCTATTGTTCCACTGATTCAACAGAAAACCATTTCTCTCAATATATTTGACAATTTCAAATATATCGGTTCGATATGAATGCATCCACAAAAAACTTCCGGAAAAAATGTGATTTTTCACTCCCTTCATATTTCAATGACAGATTTTTTTTTGTATCACATTATGGTCGAGTCTTAAATCGATTCGTACAAAACCCTTATTTATTTTTTACAAAAATGTCGCTGGCGGCATTAAGTCCATATGTACCTACAGAGATATTAATATTTACGGGAAAGGCTGTAAATCATGAATTATATCACCATTTATTCAGAACTTTCCTCTTCCTTTTTTTCATTGCTTCTGTTACATACGTATCGCCATATTCCGTATTTTTCGACTATCTACTAATTCTGGCAAGAGCCAGGCGTTAAAAAAATTAACCAACTTTTTTGTTCCGTATTCTCATACCAGAAGTTGCCTCTCGAATTAAATTCATATTTCAACCCTAGTGGAGTCCACACACCAAATAGGCAAGTTTTCAGTTTAGTTACTTGAAGTTAATAATTGATAATTGATTTTTTTACCTTCAATATGTTCACATGTAATAGCATCGAATTGTGTGAATTGTAACGTAATTGTTTAAAAAACTGTTAACAATAATATTTATGATATTAGCTTTAGATTATTGATTTTGTTCCATAAGTTGTGTTTGACACAGGTTACTCGATGCATTTAAATCTTACTTTATTCTCGAAAGATACTTAATTTTGAGAAATATCTGATGTAACATTTTGAAGTTTTTGAGTGTGCTAGAAACCTAATAGTGTGCAGTATCAAATTAATCTAAATAAAATGCTCCTATAACCCGACGAAAAAAAGTAGGAGTGGAAATTTATTGAATCTTACATAGCAGATACATTTTGACAGAAAAAAGTAAAGTTGGATTGATCCCAAAATTTTAGGACTCAAATTAGTATTTTAAAGGCATCCATAGCCCAATAAAATTGAAAACAAATTTCAAAATGAACAAATTTGGTAACAAAAAGTGACGAGTGATACACAGTAGTTGTAATCAGTATGTCTTATGGTGAAAATATACCGAGTGTCCTATTTAAAAATCGAAATTTTATGTCACTTCTGGTGAAACCGGAAGTTGAATGAAGCTGAGTTACTGGGCAAAAATGCAATTTTGTGTCGTATACAAATGCTCCAAATTTCATTCAACTATCTTAAAAAAAAAGAGTTTTAGTGGTGAGCCACTTTCTGCGGAACACTGTATTTCACAAAAATAAAAAATAAACAGAAGCCTAGAGTTCCTCCTCACGAGTTATTTTCGTATTGTGAAAAAATGTGACGTCAGGCATTTCGTCTTTTTGACAAATATAACCAATTTTTTGCAATATTTGCGCTCACCCAAAATATGATTACATTATATAAAAAATATCAATTACTACATTATATACATTCAACGTGAAATATTTTGGAACACATTGAAATACATTCGTATTAATTAAGACTTTTAGTTAATGCTTATACATTTTCTCAAAATTTTTCTCCCCTCATTTGGTCGTAATTGGAATCTTGACGTTTTTCTCCCACTATACTTGCGCGAGTTGCGAGAGTCGACTACCAATACATTTATACTCGAATGAAAATTATAATAAAATATACCTACCCATAGTAAAACGCAGCGCGAGACTGTGTATTCTCCGAATTCAAAGGTAATGTCTCTATGCGATATGAACGCCTCCTGACACGGAGACAGCCGAGAAATCAATTCGGCTTCTCTACGAACGCTGATGGCCAGCCCACATTTCTCGAGAAATTTACTTCGTCTCACCACAGATTACATACAACCCCTATCTGTGGTCTCACACTGATGGGCGACTCATAAAATCGAAAACCATGGGAAGATTCTCTTAAGAAGATTTTATGCAAATCGCAGAACGCTAGATTGACAAAAAATCTATTCTCGTAAAAACTCTAGCTGAAAACTCACAAGTATGATTTCAAATTATTCAGAATTTTCTCGGGAATCAGGAAATGTGTCTAAAAAATCGCGAAAGATATCAAAATGTGGCAATTAACGTCTATATTATTTGTGTCAAATTTCATTTTGATATTAAAAAAAACATTGGATGAAAGAGAGGTCTAGTAGTATCGTTATCGACCGGTAGATAATGATAAGTAGGTACATGAGTTAACTAATGACTAATATAAGGACGGTCTTAAAATACCAAATCTTCCAAACATTCTGTATCAATATTTCTTGACCGATTACAAAAATCGATAATATTTTCAACAAAGTAACATGAAACAAATTACTGCATTTTTTTCCTAAAATGACGTTTTTGCTAAAAAACTAGTTCGTATGTCATCATTTTTAAAAACCCTATTATTCCCTAAACGATATCATCTAGGTATAAAACATGCTACACACATTGACATCAGAATTGAAATTAAATTTAAAATGTTCGAAAAAATACAGGGTTTTACACTTAAGCTATAAAAGTTGCTGTCGATTTTCAGTATAACCAGAAGTGGAGAGGAGTTCAAAATAGTCTACACAGGTTGAATAACCGCCGGATGTGCCATATTTCAAAATATGTCTGATTAGCCCTCATACGAAATCACCTTGTATAATATACTAACGTTCAATTCCAGTACTTATGGGTTACCTAATGTAAAGTTTCAGGGCAATCCTGAAATATTTCGTATCAATAACTCTTGACCGATTCCAAAAATCGATAATGAAATGCCTACATCGGAATATTTTCAATAAACAAGCATGAAACAAATAACTTATTTTTTGCCAGAACTGACATTTTTGCTAAAAAATTAGTTCGTATGTCAAAATTTTGAAAAACCCTATTATTTCATAAACGATATCACGTAGGTATAGAGCATGCTACATATATTGACTTTAGGATTTAAATTTTATTCAGAATTTTTGAAATGATACATTTAAGTTTAAAAATTCTGTCGATTTTTAGTATAACCGGAAGTGGAGAAAGGTTCAAAATAGTCTACACATGTATAATGACCGCCAGCTGTTCCATATTTCAAATTAGGTGTGTCTGATTAGCCCTTTTCAGGAATCACCTTGTATATTGTAAATTAAACTAACGTTCAATTCCGGTAATTATGGGTTACCTAATGAGAAGATGCAGGAAAATCCTGAAACACCAAATATTCTGAATATTCTGTATAAATAACTCTTGGCCGGTTACAAATATCAATAATGAAATGCCTACATTAAAATATTCTCAATAAACGAACATGAAACAAATTACTGATTTTTTGTGCCAGAACTGATATTTTTTCTAAAATATTGATGCGTATGTCGAAATTTTGAAAAGCCCTATTATTTCATAAACGATATCACGTAGGTATAGAGCATGCTACATATATTGACTTCAGGATTGAAATTTTGTTTAAAAACTTTGGAAAGGTACAGGATTTTACAATAAAGATATAAAAAATGTCTGTCGATTTTCAGTACAACCGGAAGTAGAGAAAAGTTCAAAATATTCTACACAAGTAGAATAAACGCCATCAGCTGTTCCATATTTCAGAATAGGTGTGTCTGATTAGCCCTCATCAGGAATCATCTTGTATATTGTATATTATACTAACGTTCAATTCTGGTACTTATGGGTTACCTAATGTGAAGAAGTTTCAGGGCAATCCTGAGATACGAATAATCCGAACATTCTGTTTCAATAACACTTGACCGATTACAAAAATTGATAATGAAATGCCTACATTGAAATATTTTCAATAAACGAACATAAAACAAATTACTGATTTTTTGCCAAAACTGACATTTTTGCTAAAAAAATAGTTCGTATGTCAAAATTTTGAAAAACGAATATCATCTAGTAGTCCAGGATCCATGGTACATTTTTACAATTGATTACAATCAAGCTAATTTTTCGTGAGTGGCTTCATTTTGATTTGAGGCATAAACAAGAAAATCGTCAAATGAAATCTGTCACCATCTTCCAGTCTAATAGGTCAGTGTGTTCTGTCCAAATTAAACAATGTCCTACAAGAAAACAGGTATGTATCAATAGTTCGACAAGAATTATATTCATATAATATAATACAAAAGAATACAATTTAAAAATTTCATCGTAACATGTAACATAAAAAGAAATAAAATATATAAAATAAAACAAAAAATGTAAACAATAATTGTCATTTTCGTTTTTCTATTTATAACATAATGTAAAATGAAAACATCTTTTTCAAAATTGAAATAACTCTACGTTCAACGGAAAATCCAAGTCCAAATCTGGTAAAAAGATGTCTTGGTAAATTTACGGAAATAACAACTGTTTCTGAGATATTCAGTATTTTCCAAAATCCAAATTTCGATTTTCAGATATTTCAAGTTTACCCAGTTTTCCGAACATTTTCATGAAAAATTGTTTCAGTAGGATTTGTTCCTCTATTCGAGCTCTACCCGTCGTATATTCGGAAATTTAGTTCAAATGAACGGTTCGGCGTAGATTTTTCGGAAAATTGCCAAAAATCCCTGTTAGCATTTTCCGATCATTCTTAAAAACTATACGCTTCTGTAGGACATATTGTAGCATATTGAAATATGCGTACTGGATCAAATCAATTCCTGAACCTGTATCGTTGAAGATAGAAAAGGGAAAAAAACGGAAAAACCTCGTCAACTTTTTCCAGATTTTCCAATCCCGAGAAAAATAAAACTGACAAATATACTCCTCGAGGTATTACATTTTTCCAAATTCTATAGCGATATCTCCAAAGGGTTTCGAAAATATAAAGGTTTGAAGTGTTCACAGAAGGACGGACAGACAGACAGCCAAAAAAATGATTTTTTTGACGAATATCATTTTCTCCAAAGTAACCATATGGGTCTATCTCTTCAATTCAGAAAGTTGATGTCATTCTGGAACCAACCGAAGCAATACAACTTACTAAGAGGTCGTTGTATAATTATCCTATAAGCATTGTTTATATAGAAGATAGTTAGTCAACCTTATGGGATTATAATTGGATCAAATTGGATGCGACATGTAGATGGCGATAGTGAGCTCGCATCCAAGTCATGTCGTAACTTCAGTGATCAGGCCTCCAAGTCATGTCGTAACTTGATTAAAACAATGGAAAAGCATTAAAATCAGGGTTTTTTGAAGAAACCTGCATTAAAATGACGTCAAATATTCATGTTTGTAACTAATCACGCTAGATGACACTCGCGTGTGTGTCCAATACCTTTTCCACAGGCATTGACTAACTATGTTCTATTTAAACAATGCTATAAGTATTAAAATAATATTAAGGAACATAATCCTATAAGAACATACATGTAAATCATGAAGAATTCAGTGTATATGTTGCATAGCAATGAATAATATAATTTTTACGTATTCCCGAGAAAAATCGATCATTTCCGAACATATTCGAATTCTCCGACTCCTGATCAAGTAAATTAGAAAAACATAAAATTTACTATTGAATCAAATACATTCATTACACTTCAAATTCATTAGGAATATACGTAACAATGCTATGCGCATGCGTACCGGTGGGACTCAACTATAATAGCAAAATGCAAAAAATCACTTGATTTTTAATTTTATGAATTTCAGCTACGTATTCAATTGAAGTATTACGCAATTTGTAGGACAATGTGAATGTTCGACTATTTGAATATTAACTAAGCAACAGTAAAACAACCAACTGGTTAGTAATCATTTTTGATGACTTCGTTATCATACATGTTGGAAAGAGGGGACTTTTTTTATCTTTTTGTAGGGCAAATATTTTTTCGGATAATTTAGAGAATTATCTTGAAATTTACCAAAAAAACGGTAAGTAATACATTTTTGAGAATCGCAAATCGACATATTTCATCCCTGCTACCTCTGTTAGCTACCACAATCGAGAATTTTCGTTTAGGAAATTGTTGGGCGTCTCATCGAAATGAAGCTATTCACGAAGATTCAACTTGATAGTAATTATTTTTACATCTGGTCTGTACTACAACTTTACGCGTAGTAACAGGATAACGTACCTCGCAATTTGTAGGACAATGTAACTTTTCAATCAGCTGGTTAGTAATCATTTTTGATGACCTCGTTATCGATACACGTTGGAAAATGGGGACTCTTTGATCAAACCATACATTTTGTAGGACAAATATTTTTTCGAATAATTCAGATAATTATTTGAGATTCGATAAAAGAACCCACAGTCAGTATGTAATAGATTTTTGAGAATCGTTAAATCGACGTATTGTATAATATACTAACGTTTAATTCTGGTACTTATGTGTTACCTAATGTGAGGATTCAGGACGGTTTCGAAATACCAAATACCAAAAATCCATGATGAATTACCTAAATTAAAGTATTTTCAAGGGACATGAAACAAAGTACTGCTTTATGCAGGAAATAACATTTTTGCTGAAAAATTTGTTCGAATTTCGAAATTTTTAAGTACCCTGTTATTTCCTGAACGATATAATCTAGGTATAGGGCATGCTACATATACAGGGTGCTTTCTAACTACGGTTCCTAACTGCAGAGGGTGCTCCGTTAGGTAATTTCAAGGAGAAAAGTTCTCATGACCATATGTGCGGAGATGCTCCGTTTCTGAGTACAGGGCGTTGAAATAAAACAGAAATTGCGTTAATAATAAAATATCATGAATATCCTAGAACCCATTTGGTTGAAATTTGGGACATTTATTTGAACTAATTGAATTTATTCAGCACTAACCAGATTGAAATTATTAGGGCCAGTGGCGTCTCAGTGGGTAGGCACCACAGCCAACAATATTGTTAAAAAGAAGTACACCACTGACTTTTTTTTGGTAGATTTCAATTTTTCTGGATTAGGCAACTGAAAATACAACTTTTTGGTCACGTGTATTTTCTTCATATTCAGTTTCGTTTTCGAGAAAAAATATTGAAGTCAGTCTATTGTATATCATGAACACCTGCATTGGAGACCAGCTAACATTGATAGTAGGATTTTTCCTACACATATTTCATTTCACATTGAAAGATTTCAGTTTTGTTTTCGATTATTGGTTGTTATTTGTTTACGATCCGTAATACAATAATGAATGATGACCATTAAATGAAGGTGAGGTTGCCTCATCATTTTAGACTACTATAAGAGTTAGCAAAATATAGTTCAGACATCATTCAGATATCTATCTATCTATTATTCAGTCTAACTATTCAGTTAGCAGCTCGAGTTCTACAGTTCTACGATTCAGCTCTACGCTTCAGTTCATCATGACAACATTATTGTCATAGCAGTGAAATTCAGAGTTGTCAATTAGCAGCGATTCCATCATGAATAATTTCACTTACACTGGGATGGCTGACAAGAACCTCATTTATGAGTTAACAAATGGAAATACAGGAGAAGCACGGATAATTTACCAGGAAAGAGTAACCCCTTGTGCTGAAACATTTGAAATTTAACATTTACATGCAAGATTATGTGAAAATGAGAGTTTCAATAAAGATGCAGATGGTGAAAGACCAGAAATAATAACAACGCCTGAACTAGAAGAAGCTATACTTGATGCGATAGAAGAAGATCCTTCAAATAGTACCAGAAAGATTTCACTGCAGCTTGAAGTCAGCTCAAAAACCGTTTGTGAAGTTCTAAAAAGAAATCTCCTATACCCATATCACATCCAGCGGATCCAAACTCTACTGCCTCAGTGTTTTGCAGGCGGTTGATTAGTATGACGGCAAACAATAATAATTTTTCACCAAATATTTTAAATACGGACGAGGCATATTTGTCACGAAATGCTATGATGAATTTTCACAATGACAAATTTTGGGCAGATGAAATTCGCCACGCTATTGGAGAAAATCATTGTCAGCATCAATTTTCGCTGAACATTCGGGTAGGAATTATTGGTGACTACCTAATTGGCCCAGAAAGATCACCAGGTGAATCATACACGGACTTTTCGCGAGATCATTTGCCCATTTTGTTAGAAGTACCTATACTTGTAAGAGGCAACATGTGGTTTATGCACGACGGGGATCCGGCTCATTTTGGTGTTCTTGCACGTCAACATCTCCACATCACCTACCCTAATCATTGGATTGGACGTGCAAGACCTCAACATTGGACAGCTCGCAGTCCTGATATGAATCCTCTAGATTTCTGTTTATTTGGTCATTTGAAGGCTCTTGTTTATAAAACTATTACTAGATGTGAATGACTTGAGGGATAGAATAATTGACAATGCGATTTAATAAGGACTACTACTACAAATAGAATGCGGTCGTGTATTTCATCACAATGTGGACATTCTGCCAATTTATTGTGATATCGCAATTTTTAATATTTTTACCTTTGGTTTTTATTTTATGTTTTTTGTTTCTTCTCGAAACCGAAGCTAGATATGAAAAAAACACACGAGACCAAAAAGTTTCTTTCTAAAAAAACACGAAAAAAAAGTCGGTAGCGTACTTTTTCTACAATATTGTTGGATGTGGTGCCCACTGAGATGCCACTGGCTCTTATAATCTCAATCTAGTGGGGGCTTGATGAGCGCCTTAAGGTTTCCTCAAACCGACGCGGGAACGCGGGAGCGGGAGCGGGAGCGGGAACGAGATGAATCCGATACTAAAATCCATAGTGGGGCATACCGGTGTGATTATTCGTATTCCGAAATGCATACAAGCAGCGAAATATGTAAGGTTTGATACGTGTACTGTTTTTCTAGCAATTTGCACGGTTCCGAAGTTCCATTCCCGCTCCCGCGTTCCCGCGTCGGTTTGACGGATCCTTTATTACTTCAAATAAATGTACCAAACTTCAACCAAATCGGTTATATGATATTCGTGATATTTTTTTGTAATAACAACGCCCTGTATCTCAGAAACGAAGCAACTCCGATCATATGTTCATAGAAACTTCTCTTCCTAAAATGACCTAACAAATCATCTAATGACGTATATTGACTTCAGAATTGAAATGTTATTTAAAATCTGTGAAGATATACAGGATTTTATATTTAAGACAAGAATGTTGCTGTCGATTTTCAGTATAACCGAAAGTGGAGGGAGGTTCAAAATAGTTCACACTGGTAGGATATTCCGCTGTTCCATATTTCGAAATACGCGGATTAGCCCTCATCACGAATCACTAATGTTCAATTCCGGACTTTATGTTACCTATAATGAGACGTTCCAGGAAGGTATTGAAATACCAAATATTCCGAACATTCTGTATCAATAACTCTTGACCGATTTCTAAAATCAATAATGAATTGTCTACATTGGAATATTTCCAACGAAAGTATATGAAATAATTAACTACCTTCATTAACTATTTATAGAATAATAATTATTTCATGTTACCGTAATAGGTACAAAAAATGAACAAGGACATAAATAAGGATTTGGTTATGATAGAAGGGGTAAAAATGGTTTCTCACGATTTGCAGCGAAAATTAACTTCCTACAAAAAAATATAAAAGAAAAAGTTGTTGGCAATAAAAAGATCTACAATTTTTGTATCCAAGATTTTTACATTACTTCAAATTTTTCAAATTTTCAAAAATCGGTTTTTCGCTATTTTGATGGTCAATTTGAGGTTATGTCGGAAAGAGTATGATACAAAAGTTTTCGATTTTTTTATTATCCACAACTTTTCCATTGCACATTTTCCGTTAGAAGTCACGTTTCGCCGTAAATCCCAAAAAACCGTTTTCAACCCCTAAACTGCATCCCAATTTCACCATTTTGAGTGTTTTCGTGTTTAAATATTTGTTTTCGTCGAAGTTGGAACTTCAACTATATTCTCTACCTGGTTCTTACCTGTTACTTTATTTCTTATTATAGGCGTTTAAAGTTCGTTTTGCTAACTAGGAGGTTCGAGAAAAATTAATATTCCGTTGCAAATGAAAAACATCTAATTCAGAACATAAAACAGTATATTTCCACTACAAATTGCGACAAACATACAATTTTCATACCAAAAAAAGATTCAAACCAAATTAGAACGGTTTTTCTGATTTTTCCGAAAAATTTGATGTTATGCGGAAAAATCTCGAATACAAAAGATATAGATTTTATTGCCAACAACTTTTTCATTATTTCTTTTTGTAGGAAGTTAACTTTCGCTGCAAATCGTGAGAAATCATTTTTACCCCCTTCTATCATAATCAAATCCTTAAATCCTTAAGTATGCCCTTGTTTAATTTTGTACCTATTTAGGTAACATTAAATTAATATTGAAATTTTTATTTTCAAACTGGTTCAACTAATAATTTCAATAATTGTAATAAATAAATATGAGTTTAGAACAAAAAGTAGACGCTTCAAAGAAAAAAGTGGCAGCTGGCGAGCTTGAGAAGACGAACTTTATCGGTGAAACATTTCATTTGAAAATGAGGTCGTTTTTCGGAATTTATCGAAAGAAAAAAAGAAAAAATCTGTCCTCCGCTACAAAAAAATGTCAGCTTACTCAAAACATGTTGAGTTGTATTCACACCAAATTTAGTGAAAAAAATTGATTATTGCTCTAGAAAAAAATTAAATACTGAAAAATTGGGTTTTCCGATTTTACCAGAAAATTTGAGGTAATGTTCAACTTTCGTCATCAATCTCGAAAAACCGTTAAATACCGCTTTCAATCCCTAAAAGTTCACCCCGTTCCACCCCTCTCCATTTTTTCAACTCCAATTTATTCTTCCTGTCATTCGAACAATATTCTGCTCCTCTTCCAGTAGGTTACATGCTCCTAATAATTATATCCGCTTTTATTTTTTTGTCTTTCATCAGCACGTCTATAAGTGGAGTCTGGTCTTGAGGAACATCGATTTTTATCGCGACCCTTTAGGTCTGTTCATTTGTGTCAGTAAAATTGATCTGAGCAGCTATTTCCAAAAGAGAAATACAAATAAATTACAAGTGTTACAGAGAGGTGAAGTCATGTAAAATCGTTTCTTAGATCAGATTGATTGATACAAATGAATAGACCTTTTGTATCACTATGAAAATCACTTCACTTCTAATTTCTTATTTTTATGTGCTTTATGAACTTATCTTCAATGACCTCAGCTGAAGGTCAACAATCTTTTTAATTATTGATTTCATCTTTTGCACTATCATGATTTTCGCACCTTTTCACCCCTTTTTCTTCGTGTGGATGGCCGTTAGGGTGGGCCGATTGGTATAGGGGATTTGAAAATTTGTAAATTCTCGTGTGTGAAATTTTAAGAAATTTGTGAAATACTTATAGAAAAATATCTCAATAATTATTTTCTTGATGTTTCCATTTCCTCAACTGCCACAATGACACTTAAGTTTTCATTTTGAAAATTTCATATTTTCAAAATCTGCAAATTCTTAGAGGTTGTATTACTTGAAAAGAAATAGATTTTCTTCAATATTGTTTTTCCTATTTTTGGAATTTGAACTACCAAAACGGCATTTTGAAAAGTTTGTATTTGTAATTTAATCGCAGTGGCAGTTCAATAGCATACAACTGGCAGACAAACCACTGAAACGGTCTACTCAAATGAAGAAATATTCCCGAAAGTTTTCCAACATTGACGTTCGTTCCGTCGCATTCTATTACTTTCATCTCATCTGTTGTAATTTGAGATTCGTCCAAGAACTTCAATATACATTTTATGATGTTTGCCGAAGTTCCTGATTCAGGGGCCCCAAGTATACCGACTCTGGCATTTTTATGAGAGTAATGTGCTCTTTTCGAATTTTTCGCCGACGATTGTCTTCCATCTTTAGCGTTTCATCTTCCATCCATCAAAAAACAAGCCACGTTACAGTGAATTTTGTGTGTTATCTATTATATCTTCACGTTTCTTACTTCTTGCACGACGAACCTTGTTCTTATCTATGATGCTGCTATTGTCCCCTTTATTTTATAATACCGATGTCCTGAAGAACAGCTGAAGCTACAGCTCTAACGATCAAGTTTTCTTGCCAGCATGGGTAGTTGTTATGAATTGCAGCGGATTTGTGAACTTCCTTGAGGCACAATTGAGACTTGTGGAGAAGTACTGGGTTCTTTCCACTAACTTCCTTATATGTGAATTTTTCCCTTCTTGTGAGCTAGTTTTCTCCTCTGATTCACTTCTGGTTTTTAAATCGTTCCTTTGGTCCATATGTCTCACGGTTCTTCGATCTAATAAAAAAGAACGTTCTGCTTGTGGAACTTTCAAGACTTTGTCGCAGACACACGAAATGAATTCTGGGCATTTACAGTCAGCCACATCAAATATGACTTTAGCTTGTGTTCTAAAATCCTGCAACTGCTTTTGCTAGCTTGTGACATCATTTCGTTGTTTATGAGGTTTTAATAAATTTCTTATTTTGAAACGATAACTTGTTATACGTTTGATGATAGTACATTGGGAATTAAAGCCTTACTCCAAATTTCTGCAATTTTTATCGCAACAACTTTAGTGCCTTCAGTTGCAGTTCGCTGTGGATTTGTTGATACAGGCTTCAGTTCATATTCCACCCAGTTGAAATACCTATTCATATCTTCATATGTTGATAGTACATTGTCACTTATACATTTGAGAGCTTAAATATAGGACATTCCAAGTCACTTCGGGTTTTACGCGACATTTTATCCATCTAATATCTAGTAGACACTCACCTCACACACCTCCCTTAGTCAACAAGCAACTGGTGTTTGTCGTATTACTATTACAGCTTGGCAAACATAGCTGCAAGTGTGAAAATATTCACGCCCATGATGCGCATTAGTCGTACGACGGACTATCCAGTGATATTCACGTAATTGTTCGCGCAAGAAGTGGGAATTTCACAATCTCAGCTATATTTGCCAAACTGTACCAAATTGTCACATTTCAGTGGGGGTACGGCGTCAGCGGCGGGCGTTGGTTGATTATTATAATTACAGCGAAAGACTGTGACAAATGAAATGATATCGGTGATGAGGCAGTTTAAAACATGAAGATATAAAATAAAACTATCTACCAAAATGGTTCAGCAATTTTTATTACGTTTTTTTCATTTGCAAATATTTAAATTTTAATTTTGAAATTTCGGCATCCTCGTGGCAGTTTAAATAATAAAAATATGAAATACTTTATTTAACAAAAAATGTTCACTTTTGAGTCTCAAACAAGTTTTGCATTTGCAGAATCAGCCATTTACGAAATTCAAAATTTGAAAATTAACTGTCATTGTGGCAGTTGAAAACATGAAAAAATATATTTTCGTGAAATGAAAAAAAATATTGTTTCTTGGTTTTGCAACTTTTTTATAGATGCAAATTCCAATTTTTGAAAAACACTGAAATCTGCCCACCCTAATGGCCGTATTACTTAATGAAAGAAAATTAGCCTAAGCGCGATGACCACCTTCAAAATGCCCTGCTTTCTGTTGTGACTGATAAAAGCGCGAAAATATTGAATCAACAATCAAAACAGACTCGTTATTTTGAAAATTCCCATCCAACCCTGGTTGAACAAAAATGTATTTGAACTGCATATGCTTGATTTGTCAAGCTATGTGGTCTTTCCTGATGCTATAGGTAAGTATATACAGATCATCTCACATCACTGCGAACATAGGAGAGAATGTATCAGGTCAATTTACTATTGCCGAACCACCGTCTGATGAAGAACTACAAGCGAAAATACAGTAATACCATTGTTTAAAGAAAGAAGATAGTCACTCTGGAAAAAGCGTTTGATGTAGGGTGACTGAATCTAGAAGGTCGTGCCGTCCTTACGGGTATGGCCAATGGGCGTGGTCTAGTACTTGAAATAGATCCAGTGTTCAAATAACCCACAAAACTTGCTCTCTAATTGGTGATTTTTTGGGTTATTGGAATACTGGAACTATTTCAAGTATTGGACCACGCCCATTGGCCATACCCGTAAGGACGGCACGGCCTTCTAGATTCAGTGACCCTAGTTTGATGCAATCGCGCGTGACATCTAGGCTCTTTCAGTAGAACCTTGCAAGAATGGCATAATTTAAGGCACTGTACTAGTACGCCACCTAGATGGAATGTACAACTTATAAATAAGGAATTTCTGGAATTTCTTGCACATTTCCTTAGCAATCTCATAATTTTAATAATTTCTGAAAGATCCATGATTTGCTTGGACAGGGTCGGACTTATATGTTTAAAATATTATGTAACAAGTTTTACGAACTTTATTTTAGTAATTAGGTACCAAGAAGAGATTATAAAAAAAGATGCATACCATTTTTACAAGATTGTAGGTATTCAACTTGCATGTTTGTTTGCATGTAATGTTTGGTTAGGTTAGGTCAAATACCTATTGCAACTGAATTTTGAGCCACTTCTAGTTGTACGATTTACTTGAAATTTTATCAGGTGTTCATAATTCCAATGCCAACGCATTATGAAATTCATGTTAGAGCAAAAAAATTGAGTCTCCAATTTGGCGGTTTTGTGATCATGGTCTGATTCGACTCAACATTGGTGTGTGGGGGTTTTCAGGGTCGGAGATTATGATTTTGTTTATCAAAATCATAAAATCAATATTGCAACATGGTGGACGAGTTTTGTGATTATGGTCAGATTCTATCCATAATTGGTACCTATATGGGGTTTCGGGGTAGGAGATTATAAGATTTTTTATTTTTTTTGGTAAAAATTCGTTAAAGGACTCGTACATTTCAGCCGTTTCACTGCAAGTGTATTGCTAGCAATATGAGTTGCCAGCAAAAGTTTACATCGTACTTCGTACATTGTCGCAACTAATTTCAGGCTTGTTTGGAAGTATTTTTGGAAATTTTCGACAATTTGACGTATATTGTGAGACACGGACATGAACTCGTGAATGTAAATGATAAATAATGTGTCTACCGACATTAATTTGACAGTTTTGGCTAAAAAAATCTAAATATAAAACCAATTTGCGCGGAGTTGACCTTGAAATATAGAATTGTTCCTATATTTTTGTCAGCCTTTTTGTTGCTGTCAAAAGTCTGAAGAGCATGCGCAGTGCTCACGAGAAAAAGGCTGGCAATGGAATTGCTAGCAAAAGGCTGAAATGGCGGATGGTACGATTTTATTGAAAATTGGTAAGGGTTTTGGCCTAGTTACTTTAACATAACAAAGAATGGTAAATAAAACAAGGCATAGTATTGTTAATAATTTCCTACGGTTTTCAGGACTGGTATTATAGCTCGAGGAATATTTCACAACTTTCTTATTATATATATATATATATATATATATACTGTGTCACATTCATTTCTCAGTATGTCAATAGAAATGGACTGAGGATAAAACCTCACGGTCTAAATTATTTTTCTGGGCTGGACAATCGATTTCAATCCGGAAATATTTCTCAACTTTCTCATTATGGACCGTGCCATTTTCACATTTAAGGACCGGTTTTACCTCGGCAATATATCCCAACTTTCTTATTATAGACAGTGCTATTTTCATATTTCAGTAAAACAATGAGGTTGGATTGAGGAAAAATACTACATGGTCAAAATAAATTAGACACAAATTTTAGGCCACCTTGAGACGTATCTCAGGCATGTGAAGAAAACTGACATGAAATGTTTGCTTCGTGGGCTACCTTGAGACAAAATCCAATTTTATCAATTCCCTTATCAGAAAAACAATTATAATATTGTGTAATTTACTCAAAAAATGTGTGTAATCAGATGAAAGATTATCAGGCATACACACTGAACAAGATACTTCACTCAACTAAGTAACTAAAGTCTGAACTTTCAAAATTGTGCTGCTTTTATGCCAATTTCCATCAGACGTCCCCTCCATGTGTAGTAGGCGTGGTCTCGGAAGAATTCTTTGTAGCTTTGAGTCCAGCATTCCTTCCTTGCGGCGGAACAAAACTCGATGCAAAATACTTCGTAGATTTATTGATGACTATATTACAGTACTTCTCTCAGGGCAATCAATATAGTACGTAGAGATAATTGTCTGGCCTATTTGCACACTTTTCAACAAATAATACTTTAATCTGACGCAATGTTCGTCTTTGAACCTTGAATATACCAAATGTTATTACGTCTTTAAATGAACTACCTATAAGTGTCTTTGCTAGATAATTATTAGGATGTCACGATGACAGTTAACGAACAATCGTTGCCGACCGATGATGAACCCTTTACTTCCATATACACCTACTAAGTAGGCTTATTAAGGCGAGTACCTGACAGAAAACAACTACTCCCCTGGCTAAGACCACGACGGGTATTGAATTAAATCTAACATATACTTGTGCAACGTTCCTCAAAATATCAGAGGACGCAATTGCAAGTTCCCTCTGTGACCAAACAGCAGAATTATGTTTTGATTTGGACAGGGTGACCACCTGCAGACTAGTTTCGAGGTTGTTTCCTCTTATCAGTGCAAAGGGTAGGTTAACACAGACAGCACTGAAGCCATCTGTTCCCCGTCCAAATCATTACACACTCCGCTGGTTTGGTCAACTCTGGTTCACGCGGTGAAGCGGTTTCTAGGCCGCTCCACCTAGCGAGCAGAGGGAGAACACTCCGAATCTCCAGGTTGAGAGATTTATGCGAAGAAAACAGAATTCTTTGGGAGATCGTTTAATAACGAACAGTCGTTGCCGACCGATGATGAACCCTTTACTCCCATATACACCTACTAAGTATGCTTATTAATGGCAGTTATTGTCATCGTGAACAGCGAAACCGAAAACGGCGAAAACTGAAGGTGTTGGACTATAGTTAATTATAGTTATATCCTCTCCTATGTTCGCAGTGCTGTGAGATGATCTGATAGTGACTGATAATTTTTGTTTATTATATTATCGGAAAAAGTAGTAAAACCACAAAACTCGTCCGCCATACTGTTTTTTCCTCAACAATGTCATAATGCATTGTCACCGGAATTATGTGCGCACTTGCCAAATTTCAAGTCATTCGGAAGTATGGAAGTGGGTGAAAATTAATTTCAAAGATTTCGTTACATACATATCAAGCTAAAACCTAAAAAAGTCAATACGGTACTGAACTTATTAATGAACAAAGCAAACGACGCATTTGCAGATTCCTCCAAACTCAAAATTCTCAAAAATGCCATCTAGACAATTTTGTTAGTACTAATATCGTCGCGCCTTGATTTGGGCACAATCGAACTAGTGACATCTATAGGGGTGGTGCCCATTTAAATCAAACCATTGTACCCGTAAGGTTGACTAACTGTCTTCTTTTTCTTTAAACAATGGTAATACCTTGAAGTTTGACGAGAGATTGTTAACGAAAAATTCGTACGATATTGGTTTATCGCCGGACAGTTATCAATTGCTCTGATATTTTTATTTTTCACATGTTCGTAGTGTTGTGAGAAGTACTGTATATGGAATGCCTCTCGAAATGAGTGATTTACACATAAAACGTTATTTCAAAGACTGCTGAATTTTCATGAAAGAGAACAACCGTACCGATTTGTTGAAGAGGTTTAGGGCCGGTCCTAGACATTTTTCAAGTGTTAGAGAATATTATTTTGGCGCCTCCCATGGAATACTTCTCAATAAAGTGGGGGTCTTGGTCTTCTCCCAGGATTTTATAAACAATTAAGTGACAAAAATAGTTGGTAGTGAACTGGGTAGCGCCACCCTGCAAAATAAATCAATCTTAAGAATACCAACCATTTGTGTTCGGGTTGACAAAATGTCGAGGTTATTCGCAACGAATGACGTCCTAAAAATCCGGATAACCATCATTTTATAAAAAACAGCGTTTCTCAGTCATTTTATAAAGTGAAAATAGTCAAAGTGAGTGATTCAAAATTTATGAATATATGTAAAATGAAAATAAAAGGTTACAAACTGATAGCGCTGATAGTGCTTTTTCCCTGATGCATTAAATTAGCCTATTTTGAAAAGAAGTGATGAAATTGTAGATAGGCTTCATGATAGGAAGGAAAAATAAAAGATAGTTAGTTGGTGTATGAATAGAATGCGCACAAAGGATACTTCACAAAATAAACGTTCATTTACAGATACAGTGACAATATAAATAATCAATATTGAAAAAGAACTTTTAGTTTTGAAAATTCACTCAGAAGCAAGTCTGTTTTTATTTCATTTAAGAAGTACTTTTCAATGGATAAGGTTGCAAGACCGCTCAAGTGTACACAACCACATTTGATTATAAGAAGACAGGGCTCCAGCTGAGTCGCTTCGAGGGGGCAGCATTGGTGCAAAAATCTGGGACTTATCAATGAGATAATCTCAATTTACGCCACAGTCTCTTTCATCACTGAAAATGGTTTGATGCTATTTGCAGAATTCCTTCAAATCTTCTTCATAAAAAATCTTCGGTAAGCTTGAAATGTCATACAGAAAAAAATGGGACTATTGCGAGCGCGTGGCGCCCTCGCGTAGTTCGCTTATATCTCTAGCCGGCGCTGCGGGTGTTCAATGTTATTATAACATCGGGTGCAAGCCGGTAACCTTATTGAATTCACATGAAACATGACCGCTACTCAATCTGTTGAGATCTGTGTCTTTCTCAACTAAGTATACTGCATAAGAAAGAGAAAGAATAGCGAATTTGTACATATGAATAAGGGTGATTTTCAGGACACTACCACCACACTTGACTTCTTACGAAAAAATGCAACAATGATTTTCATTTTGAGTAAATGCGCGTTTGTCCGTCAAAAATTCCGGTCAAATCCGAAACGAATTCCTTTGCAATTAACAGAAAATGTTTCGTAGTGGTTCGAAAGTACAAGGCAAATGGTGAAATCACTTTCTGAAATATGATCTGAAAATATCTCTTGTGGCCTTGTATGCTTTCCTAACTATTGCAATTCGTATTTCTTGCTTAAAAAAACCTTCCTATCTTTAAAATTATTCCAAGGTACCGGTAAGACTAGTTCATGTAAACGTAAGATAAGGTAACGCATAACGTAAGGTAACGTAATGGATATGTACGATTAACAACGACTGACAGCTGTTTATCCAATTTGTTATAAAACTGACGGAATGGTTCAATTAAACTGATGAAATGAGTATCGTCCATATTTATTCAGATTTTCACACTTTAAAATCCTCAAACCGTCTGACTGACGTTAGATACGTTTTATACCTTACCTTGTGTTTTATCATGAACGTGTCTACACGATTCCAATAGTTTCCAGTAGTTTTAGGGTATCAATTAGAAATACACGAAGTTACACGTTCGTGGCTGAGTATAGTGATCTCGGTAGTCATTAAGCTCAATAAAACGCCGCTTTCAAATGCAAAAAAACAGAACACTTCGAAAAATTATTTCAATTTCTCATAGTACTAGTCAATAATTCTGTTCATTGAGATAAAATTTTGAATTCAATTTCACGTCAACATTGACACATGACACAAATTATCATTATCGAATTTAAAATCAAACGTTTCGTTTTTGAATGGGCATCACCATTTTAAATTTTATATTCACAACAGGAATTTGTATTTCGTTCTTTGTTAGTTTTTTACCTCCTGTAGTGAAATGTAAATGATAATAATCGAATTTGTACCTAGTCGTGAGCATAGATTGGGAAGGTATATTTTTAATCATCGTGGTAATATTGAAAATCTATTCTATCCTATCGAAGATGATGTTGAGTGGTGATCAGAAATGACTAGGAATTTTGAAAAATTATGTTTTCTTCAGTGAATTGAAAACCCTGAGATTGTTTTAGAATATGGCTTGGAACTATTCATTACTTTCAATAACAAGTATATAAGTTGAACGAGTAGGTGTATATCAACTTTGAGAATACCGATATGTTACCAAACTTATATATGACCAGGAAAACCTATAAACACTCCATTCTATTTTTGATTTCAAATATACAAAATGTCCTTGTACTTTACGTTACTCATATATATATATATATATATATATATATATATATATATATATATATATATATATATATATATATATATATATATATATATATATATATATATATATATATATATATATATATATACGTATTTTTTGTATTGAGTGGCACCCATTCAAGCGGTATCAATATAACACCCAGTGTATAAATGTATATTCAAAACGTTGTCGAAAGAGACACCACTGGATATGCAGGACAAAAAGCACCCCATGTGTATATAGTTCTGTCAGTATTGTTCAAACCGACACCCACCAGTGTTGCCAGATTGAAGGGTGCCTAACTGAAAAATAATCAAGCATCGCAAGTATATTCAGAACATTCATCATCACGGCTTTTTCATCGTTAAGTCGATGACTAGAATTTTATTCCTTGTCAGAATCCGACTTTGTGTCCACACTCTTTGCACTTCCACTCGACGATAATTGAATTAGATATCAAAAATACAAAAACAACATAAAGAAAAAAATTAGATCAATGAAAAGCTAAAAAACATATATGAAGCACCCTTCCCTAAAATACCGAATTTGAATAATCTTCTATCACAAAAACACAGTATTTTAGATATATGCAAATCCTAATTCACTTTTATTTCTTCAGTAGATTAGCGATATGGTATTAACACACGTCATTTATTATCAGTAAAATATGAACATTTGTTAGGATCACACGGAATGTTATGCGGCACAGTACCTATGCGTTCAATGAAAAAGGTTTGAGGAGAGATATTATATCGTAATTTGATGTTTCAATTGGTGTTCGTTCCAAAATTTGACAGTTGCGCCATTGTGTTCTAGAAAGTTCGTGATTGGTCAAAAATTCTTAAGATCACTTGGAGTTAAATCAAGAACAGGATCCGTATCTGTTGATTTGGTAAGGAAGTCGTGAGACTCAAAAGAGTTTACTTATATGTCGTAAATCCGGCAGGATTAAAATTACATTTGAATGGGATTGCTAAATGAATTCCGCACTGAACGTCAATTTTGTTGAAATGATCAACGTACGAGTATTTCCGGCTACGCAAACTTTTGAAACTGTGAATTATGTTTTGTGGAAACATAGCTGGACACAAGTTCTCTTCAATTCTTCAGTTCAGATGATACTAGCTTTTATCACGGCTTTTCACGAATAGGATATATGAAGAAAGGAAGTTTCGGGATGTACTACGTCACGACATGATATATTGTGATAAAAGAACTTGAAATTATTTTTTTAAATCAAGCTTTTATTTAAAAACGAGAAAATAAACTCTGAAGTGAATTGATCCCATAATTTTTTTATACAATTTTGAATGATCTAAAGGCTGGTCGCAAGATTTTCCTGAATACATTCAATTTACGTAATTATTAAGAGTTACTTGTGTCAAGATCTATTCTCGCAAAAAGATTTTATATTATTGAAAATTGTATACCATATCAAAATTATGGGTTTGATTTACTCAAAAGTTTATTTTCTTCTTTTCAGTGCATTTTTCAAATGACAGCTTGTTTCAATTTTTGTTTTAGTTTAATTTAAACTTTTCAGTATTATAAAATGAATAATTTAGTAATTGTTACAATATTACATACTTTTGTTTTTAATACTATAACATAATTGAACAACAATTCCTTTTGCGATTTTGAATTAAGCTTCAATAATACAATAGATATGCTAATTAGTTAATTACTTGTATGAGTTTCTCATTCGATCCATTTCGTTCAGATCATCAACATTACAAAGACTTTCCGCCGTTAACTTGGAGCAGGTTAATATTTCGATTTGAAGACCTGCTATGATATAACTTGGATCAAGGCTACATATGCTTGACCTGCAGCAAACAGTTTATACTATTTAACCTAACATAGGATTTTTCCTTATGGTTAAGCATGATTTTTTCGCAATTCAGAAGTCAACTAGCTTTCAGGTGTTGTGTACATTTTTCGAAAAAAATACCCTTATCTTTCACGAACAATTGTCTCAGTAATATAGTTTTGTATTTCGAAGGTCCCAAAAAGTAATCAGTAGGTATATCGCTAGTTATATATTGGTCACGAAGCACCCTCCTTTTTTGTTCATAAAATGCCGTGAAATGCAGTTTTCTATCAAAGTTAAAAGTTATACACACGAATAAAAGTGGCACCCGAAGACGGGTGCTACAAGGTTTATATGGGTACCTCGATAACAAAATAGGTGTTGAATGGGTGCCATATTGACATTTGACCTCACGACCTCATAACCATCAAAATGACGGGAAACCTATTTATCAGTATTCAATTTTTTTCTCGTGTATAAATGATTTAATTCAGATAAAAATTTGATGAATTACTTATGTCTTTTTTTGTGTCGACTGAGCATGATTTTTCCGCAATTCAGAAGATAAATTCTCATGTGCATTGAATAATAATATAAGGTTTTCCCAAACCGAAGCGGGACGCGGGAGCGGGAGCGGGAACGGAAAATGGGAACTGTGCGAATTGCTAGAAAAACAGTGCACGGAGCAAACCAAACATATTTCGCTGTTTGCCTGCATTTTAAAATACGAATAATCCCACTGATGGTATACATTTTTATATATCCTACTTTCGAATTTAGTCTCGTGTTCATCCCGTTCCCGCTCCCGTCCCACGTTTCTGCGTTGGTTTGGGAAACCTTTATGAGCGAGAAAAAATCAATTACTATTTTTCGGTTAATTTGGGATTATGACAAAAAGTGTTGAATTCAAAAGTTTTTGATTTTCCAATGAAGGAGGCCACGTTTTGCGCAAATAGCAAAAATTCGTTTTCGACCCCTAAATTTCATCCCTATATCACCGTTTTCAGTGTTTTCGTGTTTAAATATTTTTTCCTCAAAGTTGGAACCCCAACATCTATTTCCACTTGGTGCTTGCCTGTTACTTTCTTTATCAATGTTAGTGTTTGGAATTCGCTTTGGCACCAGCCTAAAAGTGTCTTTTGATGCATACAAGATGCATACCGAGGGGGAAACCACTGAGGAAATTGTATTACATCAATTCCCAAAAATCCCAAGTTATTCCACTAATACACGAGGTTCTCGAGTAATACCCAGTTTTATAAGGGTGCTGCCATTTCGAATGGGTAACACTGGGAGTGTTCGGTAAATGCAGATCTGACAGCTCCATTCAATCTGTCTGCTCCGTTTTCCACTACAGGTATGGGAAAACCACGCCTACAGATTGAATCAAGCTGTCAGATTTGCATTTACTGAACGCGCATATTGTAGATCAGTAATTGTTTCAGTTGTAATAAGACTCAAATTTTCGAATATAATACTGAATCCTAACTCTGCACTGGGTTCAATAACATCAAGAACAGAAGAGTCCGGCATGAAATATTCACAGAGAAGTTGTGATGACTAGCTGCATTCCCTTCATTGCTTTCGTTCTTTGAGTGACCGGTCGTGGTAGGCTTCGATGCGCTAGTTGAATATAAATGTTTGACTATTTACTTTTTGAAAAGATTCATTTCAAATCGAAAATAATGGATTTATATGATAAAGAAGACTTTTGCCTTTGAGAGTTGGTTCAGAATGATTGAAAATGAATTGAAAGTAAACTGCTTCAGCTTGGATTCACGTTGACGCCGCTCTGGATGTCGGGTACCTCTGAGTTCGGTTGATACGAGCAAGCCATGTGTGGTTATCCAGCAGAAACTTACATGATAGTTCACACATCACATTAGCACGAAGTAGTGGCCCCTATGGATCACGGGCCCTGAGCACCTGCCCAGAGAGTCCAATTGAAAAGCGAGGCCTGCGCATGTGGAATTTACATAACAGACATACAGTACAGTACTCAAGTATGTCAGACAGTAATAAACTCGGAGTTATTTCAAGATGATTCAAGAGCTTGCCGTCTAAAGTTTTCAGTTCGAATACGAAAGCAGCAAGCTTTCGAATATATAACTCACACATTAACCTAAATCTTTGAAGTGGTTTGGGTCATACCTATCAAATCGTCATCAGGATGTCAAAAGAAATCATCACTCACCACTCCATTCTATTTGCTGTGGTGTACCCCAAGGTACGGTACTCGTTTCTGTACTTTTCCTATTATATGTTAATGACATGACCAATTTGAATATATCAGATAGTTTCACTTCATTTGCCAAGGATACTACCATACAATGGCCCGATGAGACTGAGTCTAATCTATTTCAAACCATTTCTAGAGATATTGACCGCATTAAAGGATGGTTTGATTTAAATTTACTATCATTAAATGTATCTAACACGAAAATACTAGCCTTCGTTGCAAGCTACCTGTACTATTACTAGACAATCTTGAATTCTGAGTTCAAATTCTCCGGACTCCACATACCAATTTTATTACATACCAATTATAACATAATTATTACAAATCTTGTTCGCCATCTTGCATCCGCCATTTTGTTTTTTCTCCAACAATATTCTGTATTGCATTTTCACTGGAAGTTAATCGGATAACAAGGAGTCGCTCCAATTCAATAAGCAAGATTCCATTACAGGCAGGCACCGGGACTGGTGAGGCTAAATAAAAGCTCATATTCGTAATGAGTAACGAAGGCAAATAGACGAAACTGTAATATTTCTTTTTAAAATCTCGGAATAATTTCAATCACTATCAAAATAGAGTTTTTAGACCACCGCATAACAAAGTATCCTTTGGCTCATTCAAATCTCAACGCAAAGTTGATGTTTTTCGATGAATGTCATTAAATGATAACATTTCCGCTGTCAAGCGGAAAAATAAAAAAACGCTCGCATTTGTATGGTACATACTGTTGGGAATAAATAAGTAGGTATCCATGGAAAATAGTGTACACACCTCCTCATGTGGCAGAATGTGCGAATAATACGACTTTAGGTATGAATCCACCTAAAGTTGCATTTTTCGCACATCGCAAGCATAAATTTAAAACTAAAACTACGAATGGAAGACAATGTAATGGAATGGACGTGTTCATGCAAGAAACTGGGCAATTGAAATCAACATTAAAACTAAGAAAGATGGCCAACTTTCAAGTAATAACTTAATTTCTTCCATAAATTAGAAAAAGTGCATGTGTGGTCTTGCCCTAGGGAAGATTCACAAAGGTCACATACGAAAATCTCTGCTCACAGCTGATTGCTTCCAAAGAAGAAAGATGTTATGTTTTATCCTTGAGTAATTTCTTGTGTAGATCTATATCTTCGTGTTTTCTTTTTTTATGGATACTAATGGTCAGCTAATTGAACTCGTCAAACAGTTTTCGTTCATATATGACAAGAGATAAGAGAGAAAATATTTTGGGCGTCATCCGAGTTCATGCAAAGATCTCTTTTTCGGCATCCGATTTAATATACTGAAAGAGCCAAATTGACAAATTTGCTTCGCAATTTCAGCATTGGTATGACGCTTTATTTTCTATTTCTCTGATTCCTCACAACTCCAGAGGCTCCCAGAAGCACAAGAGTACAAAACCACAATTCTTCATCTTGGTGAGAGTTTTCATGCCATAAACACCAGAATACAGAATACAGAATACATCAAATCAACAAACCACGATAATCTCAGTTTATGGTTCACCTTAATCACCTTCTGTTTTCTGAACAAAGAATACCAAGACATTTCAAAGATCAACATTTGGAATGATATGCGCATGTCTAGTACTTTCTTAGGGTGGATTTAGTCAACTTTAGCACAAGCATTATCATGAACATAACGGTAACATCAAAGGTTTTTAGCATAAACTTAATATTGTTGTATAAACGATACCATTTGATATAACAGATTCGACTTTCGGTTTTAACATATATTTAGGCACACTTTCATAATGATGTTGACTAAATGCACCTTGAATTTCGTTAAATTGATGCTACATGAACACCGTCATTTTCCTATTTTAAAATTCATCTAAATCTTTAATTCATTTTAGTTTTAGTGATGTTGCATGAATCCACCTTATACATCTTCTTCCAGAAAAATTGAGACATAAATATGAATAACAATACGATCAATCATAACTTGGTGCCAATCGAAAAAGGTTTATTAGTATTCAGGAAAATTATTACCTACTGGCTCATTTTGGAGAAAGATCTGAGACCCTGAAACTATTAACTCTTTGGTATATGTATTCGTTGCTACGGACATGCTTGAATGTCAAAAACAATAAAGACATCAACAAATATTCTAAGCTTGTCGCGTTCTCAAGAAACAATCTGTTGAATGTAGAGCAATTTAATCCAAAATAATATTTACCTCTGAAAATGTACAAGGATTTTTACAAGAAGCCGCAGATAAAGACTATCTCATCAAAAAGTTATATTTCAATTATACTTTATACTCTTCAGAGTAGTTTGTGAATCAGTTTTATTATTATTCATTTAATATTATTACAAAGCTTCCGATTTGCCGGCGTCATATTGAGAAATATGTTCTTAATTATTGTGAACAAATTAGACTAGTGGTTAGAAACTCTTCCTGTCACGCCGTCGGCAGGAGTTCGATTCTTTAGACTCGCATTTTTTATTTGAGATAATGATTGGACTGCGAGCAATTTCGATACCGACTTTGGCAAAAGTTATTTTTACAGGTAATTCTAATTATTGGTATTGCTAAGCAGACGATATCCATTATTCTTAGGTAATAATGTATGTTCAATGAAGTATCGAGTTCTTTCTTTGTCTGAAATCTGCATTTGTCGAAAAAATACTGTGTTTAATTCGAATACAAAATGCAATTGATGCTCTCAGAAGATCACCGCGCTTCGCTTCGCGTCGCGCGGTAACTCTCTACGTCGAGCGACAATTCATCAATTTGCGCTCCAAATTCACAAATAGCTATTCCTTGAATGCTTTCTGGCGTCATTGTATTGTCTATCTATCATTGCTGCAAAGTAACATACACTCTCACCAACTTCAACTCAACGTTTTCGGAATGACGTTCAAATTATCATGAATGGGCCAAGGTGGCGAGTGGTCAGGTGTTCACTTCTCAATCCAGTCATCGGTATGGGTTCTAATCTCAGCTCGGTCCCGTGCCTAGCATCATACGCTGAAAGGTGAGGGCTACGTCTTCTCTAGCTCGCACAAGTTTTTTGAAGAATTCTGAGGGTTGCTCGTGAGATGTAACTGGTTGACGATAATTTTTTTTATTGACTGAGAACATGGACTAACTAACATGGACTAAAAAATTTAAAAAATAATTGACAATGAAATTCTCAAATGTGAAAAAAACATGATTGCTTTCGACCTATGTTCTCATATCCTCTATTTTGATTTAACAATACCAAATACCAAATACCAAAACCCTCGCACACTTTGGAAACAAATCGGACCATAATGATAAATATCGTCCGCCATTTCGGAGCCGCCATTTTGAATTCTTGAAATTTGACAAAAATTTCATTATCTCTGACCCGAAAACCCTCACACACTTTGGAATCAAATCAGACCATAATGACAAATATCGTCCGCCATATTGGAGCCGCCATTTTCAATTTATGGATTTCGACAAAAATTTCGAAATCTACGACCTACTAAACTCCCACATACCAATTTTGACTCGAATCTGACCCTATTTACAAATCTCGTCTGCTCTACTTGAATTCATGAATTTTGACATGGAATCCAAAATCTGCGACCTAAAAACCCTTATATATCAATTTCGAATCAAATCTGACTCTGATCACAAATCTCGTCCGCTATACTGGAGCCGCCATTTTGAATTCATGAATTTTGGCTAAAAAAATCCCACATACCAATTTTGAATCAAATCTGACCCTAATCACAAATCTCGTCCGCCATACTGGAGCCGCCGTCTTGAATATTGACAAAATCCATGGTTGAAATTGCTGCATAGACCAGTGTTGCCGCTTTTACGGGTGCCTCAATACATTGTATTCTTCGGGTGTCAAATTGTATAATTTTATTTTCTTTATACATTCGTATAAAGCAAAGCGCCCTCTACAATGAAAAGGCTGAACTAATCAATATGTCGCTGGCTAAAAATTGGTCATGAGGCACCCCCCCTTTTTCTTCATAAAATGACGTAAAATGCAGTTTTCTATCATAATAAAATGTTTTCCATGCGGAACAAAGTGGCACCCAAAGTCGGGTGCTACAAGGTTTATATGGGTGCCTCTCAATACAAAACATATGTTAAATGGTGCCGTATTGACAATTGATATATATATATATATATATATATATATATATATATATATATATATATATATATATATATATATATATATATATATATATATATATATATAGATATCATTTGTCAATACGGCTCCATTCAATATATTAACATATATTTTGTATTAAGAGGCACCCATATAAACCTTGTAGCACCCGACTTTGGGTGTCACTTTGTTCCGCATGGAAAACATTTTATTATGATAGAAAACTGCATTTTACGTCATTTTATGGAGAAAAAGGGGGGGTGCCTCATGGCCAATTTTTAGCCAGCGACATATTGATTAGTTCAGCCTTTTCATTGTAGAGGGCGCTTTGCTTTATACGAATGTATAAAGAGAATGAAATTATAAAAAATTTGACACCCGAAGAATACGATGTATTGAGGCACCCGTAAAAGCGGCAACACTGGTCTATGCAGCAATTTCAACCATGGATTTTGTCAATATTCAAGAAGGCGGCTCCAGTATGGCGGACGAGATTTGTGATTAGTGTCAGATTTGATTAAAAATTGGTATGTGGGATTTTTTTAGTCGTATACTCCGTTTTTTTTGCCAAAATTCATGAATTCAAAATGGCGGCTCCAGTATGGCGGACGAGATTTGTGATATGAGTCAGATTTGATTCGAAATTGATATATAGGGGTTTTTAGGTCGCAGATTTTGGATTTCTTGTCAAAATTCATGAATTCAATATGGCGAGACGAGATTTGTGAATATGGTCAGATTCAGGTCAAAATTGGTATGTGGGAGTTTATTAGGTCGTAGATTTCGAAATTTTTGTCGAAATCCATAAATTGAAAATGGCGGCTCCAATATGGCGGACGATATTTGTCATTATGGTCTGATTGGATTCCAAAGTGTGCGAGGGTTTTCGGGTCAGAGATTATGAAATTTTTGTCAAAATTCATGAATTCAAAATGGCGGCTCCGAAATGGCGGACGATATTTGTCATTATGGTCTGATTCGTTTTCAAAGTGTGTGAGGGTTTTAGGGTCAGAGATTATGAAATGTTTGTCAAAATTCATGAATTGGTAGACGAGTTTTGTGATCATGATCTGATTCGATTCAAAATTGGTATGTGGGGGTTTTTGGGGTAGGAAATTATGATTTTTTAGTCATAAAAAATAATAGTTTCTAAAACTAAAGAACATGGTTCACTTCTAACTAGGAAGTTGAAAATAATTGACAATGATATTACTCAAATGTAAAATAGCGTGGGGTGCTTGACAAAGTTATCTTGAGCTCTTGAACGCTCAGTATTACAATCACGTTTTTTTCACATTTGAGAATTTCATTGTCAATTATTTTAAAAAATTTTTAGTCCATATAGGTTTTTTAGTTTTTTTCAACTATTATTTTCTCTGATTGATTCGGCCGTTACTTGATGAAGATCCATAGTAATTGTATAAACTAAAGACGATTTGATCTTCACAAACTTTTATTTCACCACGACATGTATAATCACTTGAAGAAGCTACTGTGATAGCGAAACATGTCGTGGTGAAATAAAAGTTTGTGAAGATCAAATCGTCTTTAGTTTATACAATTATTATTTTCTCAGTCAATAAAAAAAATTGTCGTCAAGCAGTTACATCTCACGAGCAACCCTCAGAACTCTTCAAAAAACTTGTGCGAGCTAGAGAAGACGTAGCCCTCACCTTTCAGCGTGTGATGCTAGGCACGAGACCGAGCTGAGATTAGAACCCATACCGATCACTGGATTGAGAAGTGAACACCTGACCACTCGCCACCTTGGCCCATTCATGATAATTTGAACGTCATTCCGAAAACGTTGAGTTGAAGTTGGTGAGAGTGTATGTTACTTTGCAGCAATAATAGATAGACAATACAATGACGCCAGAAAGCATTCAAGGAATAGCTATTTGTGAATTTAGAGCGCAAATTGATGGATTGTCGCTCGACGTAGAGAGTTACCGCGCGACGCGAAGAGAAGCCCGGTAACCTTTTGAGAGCATCAATTGCATTTTGTATTCGAATTACACACAGTATTTTTTCGACAAATGCAGATTTCAGACAAAGAAAGAACTCGATACTTCATTGAACATACATTATTTCCTAAGAATAATGGATATCGTCGGCATAGCAATACCAATAATTAGAATTACCTGTGGAACATTGAAAGTATAAATAACTTTTGCCAAAGTCGGTGTCGAAATTGCTCGCAGTCCAATCATTATCTCAAATAAAAAATGCGAGTCTAAAGAATCGAACTCCTGCCGTCGGCGTGACAGGAAGAGTTTCTAACCACTAGTCTAATTTGTTCACAATAATTAAGAACATATTTCTCAATATGACGCCGGCAAATCGGAAGCTTCGTATTAATATTAAATGAATAATAATAAAACTGATTCACAAACTACTCTGAAGAGTATAAAGTATAATTGAAATGTACCTTTTTGATGAGATAGTCTTTATCTGCGGCTTCTTGTAAAAATCCTTGTACATTTTCAGAGGTAAATATTATTTTGGATTATATTGCTCTTCATACAACAGATTGTTTCTTGAGAACGCGACAAGCTTAGAATATTTGTTGATGTCTTTATTGTTTTTGACATTCAAGCATGTCCGTAGCATCGAATACATAGACCAAAGAGTTAATGGTTTCAGGGTCTCACATCTTTCTCCAAAATGAGCCAGTAGGTAATAATTTTCCTGAATACTAATAAACCTCTTTCGATTGGCACCAAGTTATGATTGATCGTAATGTTATTCATATTTATGTCTCAATTTTTCTGGGAGAAGATGTATAAGGTTGATTCATGCAACATCACTAAAACTAAAATGAATTAAAGATTTAGATGAATTTTAAAATAGGAAAATGACGGTGTTCATGTAGCATCATTTAACGAAATTAAAGGTGCATTTAGTCAACATCATTATGAAAGTGTGCCTAAATATACGTTGAAACCGAAAGTCGAATTTGTTATATTGTCGTGAATTGGGGTTGATTCACGACTAACTAGGTAGATACTGATCATTCATAGATATAAACACTTTAGAAAAATATAAAAACATTTATTTTACTATGTACAAATATGCGATTTAGACGATTTAAATTAATGAAGGAAATAATCAATAAAGAATTAAAGAATTGAAGAATTAAATAATTAATGAATCAAAGAATTAACGAATCTCTCCTAGTCTGGTTACTTTTATATAAATTATTTTAGAAAGATCTATACTTACAATACATATTGGCTCAAACAGTTTATGAACATTTTCCATTTATTTACTATCGAATCTTCCAAACTCCCCCCATAGCCCTCACTAGCTGTGGGCACGGCAGAACTCTAAACTCGACTACCAGATCGAACTATCAGTGGCCTTTTTGAAAACTCTTGTTTATGTTATGTTGAGGACAAGTTGTGTTTCAAAATAAAATATCTTCGCTCACGTACTGAATTGTAAAAAGGTTACCCACGTATTGAAATATAAAATATTTTATTGTACAGGATGTTCCATATATTTTTGACAATATCAAATGGCATCATTTATACAACAATATTAAGTTTATGCTAAAAACCTTTGATGTTACCGTTATGTTCATGATAATGCTTGTGCTAAAGTTGACTAAATCCCTAAGAAAGTACTAGACATGCGCATATCATTCCAAATGTTGATCTTTGAAACGTCTTGGTATTCTTTGTTCAGAAAACAGAAGGTGATAAAGGTGAACCATAACCTGAGATTATCGTGGTTTGTTGATTTGATGTATTCTGTTCTGGTGTTTATGGCATGAAAACTATCACCAAGATAAAGAATTGTGGTTTTGTACTCAGGACAAGTTGTGTTTCAAAATAAAATATCTTCGCTCACGTACTGAATTGTAAAAAGGTTACTCACGTATTGAAATATAAAATATTTTATTGTACAGGATGTTCCATATATTTTTGACAATACCCCCCCGTTCAAAATCGCGCGCCTCGAGCGATTATATCAAAACCAACTGACAATTCGATACAGGTTTACAAAAACTATGAAATTATTACTACGTAAATATAAATATACAAATAAATATGCGCAGAAGAAGTCTGCTTGCACCATCTCCATTTGATTTCTTCTCCCCCTTGCTGCCTTTTCCATCTTTAACTGGTTCATTTCGGTTCCATTCCATTTTACCATGGTTCATCGTTGCCTGGGTACAATAATTGGCTCATCGATTTAGTCTGGCTTGGATTGGCTTGGCTGGACCAGGTATGGTATGACCCAAACATACTGGACAAACTGTATTTGACATCAATCTGCCTGCCGGGACTTGACATGGCTTCAGTGGACTTGACATGGATTTGCCTGCCGGGACTTGGCATGGCTTGGTCCTGTTGGACTCCATTTCGGCTCTGCTTCCCTGTATTTGGCATGTATCGGCCTGCTGGGACATGGCATGGCTTGGTCCGGTTGAACTCCATTTTGGCTCTGCTTCCCTGTATTTGGCATGTATCTGCCTGCCGGGACTTGGCATGGCTTTACTGGACATTGGCACTGCTTGGTCCGGTTGGATACTCAAGTTTGGCTCAGTCTGAAAAGACATCAAGGAGCATGGCTTGGCTTGATAGGAATTGGCTTGGCTTGGTAGGACTTGGCTTATTCTGCCTTATTGACCTGGCTGTGGTAACTGTGACTTCATCTCGATTCACACAGGGATTCTCTTGGAGTGGTACAAGGTTGAAGACTCTTCCGCGTTTCTTACAGGAGGTACAGTTCCTATAACACAAAAAAAATGTAAACGTACTGTTATCATCTACTTTTTTAACAAATACCGTGCCCCAAAATATATTCACTACTACTCAACCTTATTCTCATTATAAACTTATCATACAATTATATGCCAACCATATAAATTCAAAATATTTTTCGAATTATCCGATATCAATATATACTTATTATAATATAATCATCCATTCATTTTAGAAGTATCATAACTGTCACATTTTTCATTTATCCATAGCCATTCTCTATCATTTACAAAAAATAAAAATTTTACCATATCTCATATAACGAGGCTAATTTTGTGATGCGATACCCTGATATTCTTTGCCTAGGATTAAATACAGAATATCACAAAACAATTTCACACTCGCTTTTCACAATCAACAATTTCTATTTCATTCTGTTCAACTTCATTCATCACTCTTTACCCACTAAACCACTGTGCAGAATTTTATCATCAGACAGTTTCATACTTCACCCTTCAATTCATATTAACATGTCGGCCATTGCCTACACCCTCATGTCGTTTTCCTACGAACTCTGCTTTTTCTTCTAGTTCCAAATCACTCTGAAGAACTATTGTGTGCACACTTCTCTCATCATAGATATTCCTACAACATAAAATAAATCATCATAGTATCAATACAACTTTCAATCATGATTTCATTGTCAAATTCTCTCTGACAAAATCGAGTATTTAGCATACACCAATAAGGAATCAACAAATTCCTTTCTCATAAGCCTACTCGATACGACTTCCAATCGCGATTCAATTGTCAAATTCTCTGACAAAACCGTGTATTAAGAATACACCAAGGATTCATCAAATTCCTTTCTCATTATTCTGACAACTCGTATACTGCACCTATTGGGTACACTCCAAAATAATAATGCATCTCCATGCATTCTCTAAGCTCATCTCTTGTGATTCTTCAAAAAAATCCATATGGTGCCACGAATTATGGAAAGGCAACGGCCGTACCTTTCTTTGTTGCTTCTGCCATCTTACTTATCTCTGCTAGAGGCTATCTGCTAGGGGCTAGGGGGAAGCTGAAGATTCAGTGTAAAGTAGTAATAAATTTGTAACTACGCGTAATTACTCTCATGAACTCGAAATATAACAATTTTACAAAAATTATTCTTGTAAAAATCAATAGGGAAAACAACAAAATTCAATTATTTATACTGAAAATAAATCGTTAGAACTTAACATCAATAGCATTTTTATTTAATCTTAATAAAATTCTCTGGAGTTTATTGCGTACGAAATAGCGTACTTTCGTCAAATAATATTTTTATTCGGAAATGCTATTGTTGCACAATACTTGGGAGAGATTCATTCAGAAACAAACATATGGATCAGCAATTTCTACCTAGTTGTACCGGATCTAGGTCAAGTTCAACGTTTATGAACTGCAGCGTAAATACGATTGAGTTGAATTTATCACTATACTTTCAAATAACTAACAAAATATAAATTGGACCATTATGAAGAATGAATCCAAAACTAAAGCACGGCAACCTCCACCACTTGTCGTGAATTGGGGTTGATTCACGACTAACTAGGTAGATACTGATCATTCATAGATTTAAAACACTTTAGAAAAATATAAAAACATTTATTTTACTATGTACAAATATGCGATTTAGACGATTTAAATTAATGAAGGAAATAATCAATAAAGAATTAAAGAATTGAAGAATTAAATAATTAATGAATCAAATAATTAACGAATCTCTCCTAGTCTGGTTACTTTTATATAAATTATTTTAGAAAGATCTATACTTACAATACATATTGGCTCAGTTTATGAACATTTTCCATTTATTTACTATCGAATCTTCCAAACTCCCCCCATAGCCCTCACTAGCTGTGGGCACGGCAGAACTCTAAACTCGACTACCAGATCGAACTATCAGTGGACTTTTTGAAAACTCTTGTTTATGTTATGTTGAGGACAAGTTGTGTTTCAAAATAAAATATCTTCGCTCACGTACTGAATTGTAAAAAGGTTACCAACGTATTGAAATATAAAATATTTTATTGTACAGGATGTTCCATATATTTTTGACAATATCAAATGGCATCGTTTATACAACAATATTAAGTTTATGCTAAAAACCTTTGATGTTACCGTTATGTTCATGATAATGCTTGTGCTAAAGTTGACTAAATCCCTAAGAAAGTACTAGACATGCGCATATCATTCCAAATGTTGATCTTTGAAATGTCTTGGTATTCTTTGTTCAGAAAACAGAAGGTGATAAAGGTGAACCATAACCTGAGATTATCGTGGTTTGTTGATTTGATGTATTCTGTTCTGGTGTTTATGGCATGAAAACTATCACCAAGATAAAGAATTGTGGTTTTGTACTCAGTGCTTCTGGGAGCCTCTGGAGTTGTGAGGAATCAGAGAAATAGAAAATAAGGCGTCATACCAATGCTGAAATTGCGAAGCAAATTTGTCAATTTGGCTCTTTCAGTATATTAAATCGGATGCCGAAAAAGAGATCTTTGCATAAACTCGGATGACGCCCAAAATATTTTCTCTTTTATCTCTTGTCATATATGAACGAAAACTGTTTGACGAGTTCAATTAGCTGACCATTAGTATCCATAAAAAAAGAAAACACGAAGATATAGATCTACACAAGAAATTACTCAAGGATAAAACATAACATATTTCTTCTTTGGAAGCAATCAGCTGTGATCAGAGATTTTCGTATGTGACCTTTGTGAATCTTCCCCAGGGCAAGACCACACATGCACTTTTTCTAATTTATGGAAGAAATTAAGTTATTAGTTGAAAGTTGGCCATCTTTCTTAGTTTTAATGTTGATTTCAATTGCCCAGTTTCTTGCATGAACACGTCCATTTCATTACATTGTCTTCCATTCGTAGTTTTAGTTTTAAATTTATGCTTGCGATGTGCGAAAAATGCAACTTTAGGTGGATTCATACCTAAAGTCGTATTATTCGCACATTCTGCCACATGAGGAGGTGTGTACACTATTTTCCATGGATACCTACTCATTTATTCCCAACAGTATGTACCATACAAATGCGAGCGTTTTTTTATTTTTCCGCTTGACAGCGGAAATGTTATCATTTAATGAGATTCATCGAAAAACATCAACTTTGCGTTGAGATTTGAATGAGCCAAAGGATACTTTGTTATGCGGTGGTCTAAAAACTCTATTTTGATAGTGATTGAAATTATACCGAGATTTTAAAAAGAAATATTACAGTTTCGTCTATTTGCCTTCGTTACTCATTACGAATATGAGCTTTTTTAGCCTCACCAGTCCCGGTGCCTGCCTGTAATGGAATCTTGCCTATTGAATTTGAGAGACTTCTTGTTATCCGATTAACTTCCAGTGAAATTGAAATTGAGAATATTGTTGGAGAAAAAACAAAATGGCGGATGCAAGATGGCGAACAAGATTTGTAATAATTATGTTATAATTGGTATGTGATAAAATTGGTATGTGGGGGTTTTTGAGTTCGGAGAATTTGAACTCAGAATTCAAGATGGCGGCTCCAAGGCGGCAGACGAGTTTCGTGATTATTATCCGATTTGATTGAATATTGGTATTTGGAAGTTTTCTGTGCCTGAGATTATGAATTTTTTGAAAAAAAAATCAATTTAAATTGGACGCTTCAAGATGGCGGAAAATTTTGTGATCATGGTCTGATTCGATTGAAAATTGGTATATGTAGAATTCTGGGGTCGGAGATTATGAATGATTTATCTTAATTCATAAATCCAAAATGGCGGACTCCACGAAATTTCGTGGTTTCTTTACATTCTATAGTATTATTGTCTAGTAATAGTACAAGTAGCTTGCAACGAAGGCTAGTATTTTCGTGTTAGATACATTTAATGTTAGTAAATTTAAATCAAACCATCCTTTAATGCGGTCAATATCTCTAGAAATGGTTTGAAATAGATTAGCCTCAGTCTCATCGTGCCATTGTATGGTGGTATCCTTGGCAAATAAAGTGAAACTATCTGATATATTCAAATTGGTCATGTCATTAACATATAATAGGAAAAGTACAGAGTAATTATACTAGGCCGGTTCACCGACCAAATCGCGTGTTATTTTAAATGGAGGTTCATTCTGGCAATTTTGTGACATAAAGCTGAGTTTACACTATCACGAACACATTGACGCTACCATTGCTAAAGCTGATCTCACACGCTTGCGGGCTCGCGTCCCTCAGGCTTATGTTAGACGTACGGAGTATACAAAAAATAATGAAAAAAATTTAACTACCCTCGTTCAGCCCCTCAGAACCCCCATATAAAAAAATCAACCAATCATAACGTATTACACCTTTTTGGAAAGGTATTGTCGTATAGAGTATGAAAAAATATGGCTGCAGATAATACAGGGTGTTTCAAAATACTTCGTTTAAGAAAAAACAGCATATCGTATAGGGTCTCCCAAAATAATTTAAAATTAATCAGCCTCGCGGGAAAGGTATTAACGCTATTTTGATCAAAGTATGGTCGTTCAGAGTATGAAAAAATTATTACCACCCCCGTATTTCAGCTAATTTTTGATTCACCACTGTGAATCTGCCGCAATTTGGAGGACCCCCGGGTACTTCATAGAGAATATCCTAGCAAATTTTTGATACTCCACTGTGAATCTGCCGTGATTTGGGGAACCCCCCGGGTACCTCATAGAGAACATCCTAGCAAATTTTTGATATTCCACTGTGAAACTTCCTTTATTTAAACCTAACCCCCCGGGTACCTTATAGAGAACATCCTAGCAAATTTTTGACACCCAGCTGAGATTCACTGATATGGATTCATGTTATAGAAAAAATGTAGTTTTCATTATTCTTCTAGATAGCCCCCGCTTACCATTGTGAACATCCTATCAAATTTTCAATAATGTTCATCACTCGACCTGCTACTAACCTAACCAGCCTTTATGTTATAAGTTCGAAAATTGCAGATTGAAATGAAAAAAAAGAGGCGGTGCTGTGGCTTGAACCAGCTACCTATGGCTTTGTTACCCGCCATTCTATCGATACGGCTATGGTGCGTGTTTGTATATTTAGTTGAAATGGTTGTTCATAAAAGAGAATGTGAAAGGCGAAGTGCGGGGTGCGTCGTTACTTCATCAATCTGTTTTTTGTAATGGGAATCTGAGTTATTCTGTGTGTCCTGTATCTATACCAGGTATAGTTAATTATCAACTAATTGAAACAAATAGATGCGTATTTTTTTATCGTCCTATATACCAATGGGACATTCGAAATAAATATTTGGCAGTCCGCACCTTATTAGTGAAGAGTAATTCAATCAATAACTAATGAATGAGTATTTTCGCTGTCCGCTGTGCCATATAGGGCGTCTCTTAATAAATGAGTATTTTTGATAATAAACAATTTTCTTTGGTTTAACGAAATGTTGGAGAGGGCCGTGTACATCAATGAGGCATTCGAAATAAATATTTGACAGTCCGTCCCTTATCAGTGAAGAGTAAATCAAGCAATAACTAATAGATGAGTATAATTGGCTGTCCGCTATGCCATCTTATTAGTAACTTGGGTATAACAAATCGATTCAAAGTGATTTTGGAAGCTCCTTGTATACATTTTTGACTATAAACAATTTTCTGTGGTTCAACTGAATTTTGGAGAGAGTCCTGTACTTCAATGGGGCATTCGAAACAAATAATAGACAGTCCGTCCCTTATTAGTGAAGAGTAAATCAATCAATAACTAATAGATGAGTATTTTGGCTGTTCGCTATGCAATCTTATTAGTAATTTGGGTATAACAATTTGATTCAAAGTAATTTTGGAAGCTCCTTGTATACATTTTTGATAATAAACAATTTGCTGTGGTTCAACTAAATTTTGGAGAGGGCCCTGTTTATCAATGGGGAATTCGAAACAAATATTTGGCAGTCCGTCCCTTATTAGTGAAGAGTAAATCAATTGATAACTAATAGATGAGTATTTTTGACTGTCCGCTATGCCATCTTATTAGTGGTTTGGGTATAACAAATCGATTCAAAGTAATTTTGGAAGCTCCTTGTATACATTTTTGATACTAAACCCCTAATATTCCAACGTGCGATACAGTCTACTGATATAAGAGACACGGTTTAAAAGTGTGATACTATTCATTAATTCACCTATTTTTTTTTCCTTGGTGTTTTGCCATCGACTGCTATGGTCTTTAGCCATGTGTTCTGGATAGGCCTTACGCCACTTCAGGAGCAGCAATGTTAATTTTCAACGCAACAGTGAATCATGGAGTAATTCAACTATTATAGGAGACATGGTCTTTTTATTTCAACGTGCGATACCCTTCATTCAGTCATATACCTTTCATTTCCAGGTGTAATGCACTGCATTTCAATTTTATCAGAAGTAATGTAGACCTTCATTTTTAAGGTGCAATACATTCAGTCAACTATACTAAGAAGGGTTACAATCTCAAATTCAGCTGTTTGAAGTGACGAGGGGCCTTAGCTTTCAACGTGTGACTACAGACGCATTATAAATCGGTGATTATATAATTACCTTTTCTAATTCATAAAATAGTCCACTTGCTCGTGGTCACTAAACAATAACTTACTTCATTTTATATGGGATAGATTTTGAAATAAGATAAGGATCCTTTCCGGATTCACTGCAGCCGTGGAGGATTATTGTTTTTGTTAGGGATAGCACTGGTAATTTGAACTCCACAGTAATTCGCACGGGATCCACCCCTATCTACTCAAAAAATTTCAATACTCAAATATATCAAATTGAATTGAAAATCATTCCAGATCCGAGTGAGGCAGGAACCTGGGACCTTCAGCCCTAAAAATAAACGCTCTCATACCGCGTCGCACCCCGACTAACGGGGCAACCTATATACCCATTAGATATTGAGAAATATGTTTTTTTTGTTATGCACGTCCATATATTCAATATAGATAGACTATCACTTTTTATTTATGTTTTGTTATTCGCGAAGAAGAAAATCCTGAAACTTTTTTTCATTTTGTTTCTTTCAAAATGATACACAAACGTACATTGTTTTTATTATAATATGTTCCAATTTCAAATGGCAAATAAAGTTAATTTCGTATTCTGTTTTCACGTCCAAAGTTTGATTGTTGTTTAGTGATCACGAGCCTGTGGACAAATAAAACGCATTCCTCAGATGTTTACAATTTCAATGCCAATTTTTCGGTAAAATATTCTTTTTCTTCAGGTGTGCGTGAATACAAATAACAAGGTATGAACATATACAACATATAAATAATCAAATTGTTAAAATGAATTGAAAACATTGTGTAGGTTTAAATGAAATATAGTAGAAGCTACAGTGGGAGTGAAATACTTCAGAATCCAAAACATATATTAGGAAACAATCTCAAATGTGACAATTCTTTTACTTATGCAGAGTGTAAATTATGAGGAATGTTGTTTTCGAATCATAACTGTCAAAAAAGGAGTATAGTTGTGAATAACAATTTCATCAGTGATAACATTGGAACAGTTCACAGTGGAATATTTGTTCGAGATCATACTGAAAGGATTGGTTCATCTAAAACGAATTCAAGTTTTGTTTTTCTCTTCCACGTGATAAAAGACCGAGTGGATATGAAGTTTTTTATTCATTTTTTCGAATGATAAACCTGGATATGGTTCATCTACTAAATTTGATTTTATATGACGTAATCAAAATGGTTTCATGAATACGTTTCAAATTGTTGCAGTAGGTCTTCAAGTTGACACTATTACCGTTACTTGCAACATGGGCCATTCCAAGAAATAATCTTTTGCTGAGAGAATGCTCTGACTCAAAAATTTTTGTGGAATTGAAATCGAAACGATGGTTGACCTCAAAATGATGGGAGCTCAGTGCTATTTTGTTATTTTCGTTTTTATTTTCGGAGCACAATCGTAACGATGTTGTTTAACCATCTTTTTCAAGTACTGTTTCGTTTGTCAAATGGCCATCAAGTCACAGTTTTCACACGGTATTTGATGAGCTATGTTGGTAATTTTCCTCAATGGTGTCTCTCTTTTGATTTGGAATGAATGTAATTTTTTTGAGTCTTCGTATTGTATTGTGCTATTTTTGAATTGTTTGTACTCAAACGTTTTCTTAGCCTTTCGGAAAGAGCTGTTATATTGGGAATCTTGAAAAATTTGCGGGAATTAGTTTTACGGGATAAGGTACTCAATGTTTTATTACTCTCAGTAGGTTTTTTACTCAAAATACTATTAACTAAAAAGATAGGATAACCATAGGTAAATACATTTTTTTTTTCGTTTCTTCGGATTTTTTCGATTGAATTCCTCATGACTCAGTTTGTAAATTTCATCTCTGTATTGTTTTATGATGTTGGTCTTTTGATGAAGGGGATGAGCTAAAATGACGTATTGAAATCTGTTAGAGCTACGAGATTTTTTGTATAAATCAGTGATTATATAATTACCTTCTCTAATTTATGAAATATCCAAAAAAGAAATGGTGTGATTATTCTCTACTTCCATTTTAAATGTCAACTCGGAAATTACGTTATTGAATGTGTTAGGAGCGGTATCTTTTTCGGATCTTGGGATAGCAAACAAAGTATCATCTACGTATACATATAAGAATGGAATATCAAATGGAGATATTGCAAGTACTTCTTCAATGATATGGTTCATCACCAGGTCAGCCAAAATGGGGCTAATTAGATCTCCCATTGGTGTACCTATGATGTGACTATAAATATTTTCATTGTGAGTGAAGCAACTGATTTTCAAGCAGTGTGATATTAGATTTTCAAAAGTAAATTATTTTGTCTATCGACGTAAATTGACTAATTTTTTTTTCTTTCAATAACTATGTCAAATATCAGTTTATGTGAACTATCGGTGAATAATGATGTAATATGATATAATGAAATTAATTTGATTTTCTTGACAACTTCAGAGAGTTTTTCACATTATGGTCAAAGGTAGGGATGATATTTTTTCAAATATCATTCGAACATTTTCGAAGTTTGGAGCCTGGGGAATTTATACATGGAACAAAGGGTCTTAGGGGCCTTCCATTTTTATGAACCTTGAGAAGACCATATACAGGGTAATTCAAAAGTACTTTGATGAACTTCAGGAGGTGATTCATCACAATATTCTAATATGAATTGTCCAAATAAATATATGACCGGAAACGCTTCGTTTCCAAGATAGATTTTTTTATTTTCGATTTTTTTTAATAACTTTCGAAATACTGACCTTGATTAAACAAAAATTGGTATTGAGAGATTTTTTGAGGTGTCGAATTCGAACCTGATGTTATTATTGCTCCTACTCGTAGGAAGCGCCACATACACTCCTTTTTGAAGATTCATTACTTTTTTGAGCGTACTTTAAGCACATTCTTCAGTTACTGAATCGATTTCTCTATCTTATCTACGTAAGAAATCTACCTTTTTTGGAAGTCGCTAAAAGCAACCATTTTCTAGATATTTGGAAAAAGTCAAGTCGATTATTTGATAATCGATGCATGTTGAAGTTATTACCATTATTTTGAATTCTTCACAAGATCGCTTAGGAAATGAATTTGACGTTTAAGTGAAGAGTTTTGGAATTTGTAGGGGGCGCCAGCTATTCTATTACTTTTCGCTAGTTTGAAGAGATCATTACTTTTGGGTACGTCTCTGTATGACATCCTTAAGCGAACTGGTTATTTTTGTTTCAAGGGTGCAAAACCAGTATTTGTTTTACTTACATTTACAAGAAATACCAACATTCTATTTCAAGAAATTTTAAATATGCAGAATAAAATAAAATGAACAATAAAAAATTGTCTCCACCTTCTAGTCATTGAATCTCGGACCCGCTCAAGAATTATTGATGTGTTTCTTATTGCGTCACAGGTGTCTACTATTCGGTTTCTCAGATCTTCCTCGTTTGCTACTATAGTTTTGTGAACTAGTGACTTCAAATGTCCCCAAAAATGAAAATCTAACGGGTTTAGATCTAGAGACTTTAGTGCCTACGCCTGGTTATGTTTCTCTATACCCCTACTAATCCATCGATTTGGATAGACAGTGTTGAGGAATTCCCTGGCTACAACTCTGATATGGATCGGAGCCCCATCATGCATAAACCACATGCAGAAACGAATTTCTTATGGTACTTTCTGAAATAGTCCTGGCAGTTCATTTTCTAAAAAGTCTCTGTAAGTCGCGCCATTCAGTAGGAGCAGAAGAAAGAATTAAATAAGGACGTATCAAGTAATTAGCAATCATTGCCGCCCCTACAGTTATAGAAAGTTGATACTGATAATGTCTTCCACTAACTGCGAGCGGATTTTCCATAGCCCAAACATGGTTGCTATGGAAGTTTGTGATAGCATTTCGGGAGAAGTTTGCCTCTTCCGTAAGAGTAAAAACTGAAGATTTCCAGCCAGTTTTCTCAAAAGCCACTGACACACAGTAATGCATTGGGAAAGTTTAGTGGCAGAAAAGCTTCTACCCTTTGAATATGGGATGGAAAAAATTATCCAAACTGTGGACTGAATAGAATTGTCTATATAATCCATTTTTCCAAAATGAGTGTTTTAAAACGTACAGAAACTTCAACAAAACGTTCAACTATAACATAATATGTGATAACCAAAACTACTTGCTCAAACGTCAACTTCATTTCCTAAGCAATCATGTGAAACATGCAAAATACTAACATCAACATTCATCGATTATTAAATAATCGACTTGAAATTTTCAAGTTCAAATATCTAGAAAACGGTTTCTTACAAAGAGGGAAGCTTTTTTACATAGACATAATAGAGGAATCAATTTTTTCACTGAAAAACTGTGCTAGAAATACGCTCAAAAAGTTATTCGACACCTCCAAAAAAAAAACCAAATACCAATATTCGTATAATTGAGGTTAGTATCCTGAAAGTTATTTGAAAAAAAAACGAAAATGAAAAATGAAACTTGTAATACATAACATAATTCATAAAATACAATGTATAGACTGTGACTTGGTGTACATTGGACAAACTAAACAGTACTTTAATCAAAGGTGAAAACACCGTCATTGTGATAGTGCTCCGAAAAATGAAAACGAATATAACAAAACAGTACTGAGCTTCCATATTTATGAGATCAGTCATCGTTTCGACTTCAATTCCACAAAAATTGTGGATTCAGAGCATTCAGAGCAGTGCTGGTAGAACGTTCGCCTTTGGAGCGAAGGGTCGAGGGTTCAAAGGCACGCATGGTTATCGGTCTCGTGCATGGCATCACACGTTAAAAGGTAAGGGCTGCGTCTTCCCTAGCTCACACGAGTCTCTCAAAGACTTCCGAGGGTTGCGCGTAGGGGTGCAATCGGTTGACGGAAATAATAATTTTAACAACAACAATCTGTAATACAGAGACAGATCGCCAAACTTTGTGATCGCCAAACAAAGTGAGCTAGCTTGTAAGCGCAGTCTCACCGATAGAAAAATCCTAATTCGCATCTCCAAAAACTACCCGATATATGTTTTCAACAGAATCAAATTGAAATTATCGGAATTCCTCCGCCATATTGGAGACGCCATCTTGAATTTGTATGAAATGAAACTGTTCGATTGAAGGAAATATATGCATTATCTTGGAGAAACCTACAACATGTATCTGTCAGATATAGTTCAATTTTCGGTATAGTCCCAGTATTAGCCAGGGAAATAGTTGTTATTTTCACGGATATTTGCCTCATTTCACTTTTTGGAAATTGTTAGAGACAATGGTATTTCTTTCGACTCATGGATATAATTCATTTGCATTAATATTTGTCAGATTTTGCATTATAAATTGATCAGCTATGTTGAATTGGATTATAATTGAGTTACAAGATTTTATTGATAGATAGGAGTGGAACTCAAAAAAAACCTTATGATTGACAGATTTTTTTCCTATACCACACAAGTATTTTCAGTCCTAGATGCTAATTTCGATAACTGAGTTAACTTCATCAGTAGGAATACTGAACTAATTAGTTTAGTATTCCTACTGATGAAGGTAACTTGGCTATCGGAATGCGCATATAGGAGTGAAAATACTCATGTGGTGATGGGGAAAATACTACTTGTTCTCATTGGATGACACCACAGGCGTGCAGTTTTCCATTTTCAAATAGGTCGAATGTAAAAATTAACCGAATGCATTTACTTTACTTTTGAATCAAACAGGTCTGAAAACTGTTGTGAATGAATTTACGAATAAGTATTCTAGATTATCATTCAAAATATGCATTCTGAATGATTACATACCAGGTTATTGCTAAAAACTGATATATAAAAGGCCCGACGCGCGACCGTATGTCTGCAAAAATAATAATTTCTTCCTGATTGTAGAAATACGAACTCATCTGCTTTGTCAGCAAGTGCCTATTTCTACAAATGCTTGCTTCTTGCACTCATTTCGATTCATCTGTGCCTCACTTCCCGTCAGTTGATTATGATTCATAAGGCACAGATCCAACCGTCTCTGGAATACTGTTCCCATATTCATGGTGCAGCCCCAAACAACACAAACTTTTAGATTATGTCCAAGAGAAAAGCCACCCGTCTCGTATGTGTTGCCAAGCTCACAAGCTCACTCACTTCTCTGGAACATCGCGAGTTTGTTGGCTGGGGATCTGTTTCTGTTTCACAGATAATTTCATGATATGTAATCAGTAATTCCACCGTTAGCTATCCCATAGAGACTGACCCATCGCGGTCAGTCTTCACATTCCTTTGTCGTCACTTTGGAGACATTCCAAACATCTCTCTCCCAGGGCTCGTTCTTTGAACAAACGGCAAAGCTTTGGAAGTCACTGACTCGGAAGGCGAAAAAAAACAGTACCGATATTTCCATGAGAACAATGTCGATACTGTTGACGGAAGACAATTAATCAAATAATTAAAAATGGATTAAATAATCCACTCTTCTACTTTAACTTCTACAATGGGTGTAATCGTCAGTAAGTTTCTAATAGAAAACAGCTACTGCCCCTTACGACCGTAGAATTATGTATTTTAGATTCTTGGCAATATTTTCTACAAGAACTACTTTGCAGTGCTGTTGTCTCAGGAACTCCCAATAGAAGCTGAAGTGGTCTTTCGGTTTGATTGGGAGAACCAGCCTTCGCTGAAGATTGGCAAGAACCATGAAACCGTTACGGACGTATATCCAACAGATATAATTCAACGGTCGTTGGGGGTAGTGGTTGTTTGCTGTTAGAGACTTGCCGACGAATACACCTATTGTATAGGTTGTAGCGGAAGTGTTGATTACGTAATCCATTTTTAATTATTTGAGTACCTATAATACCTTCAATACACTATTATTACTTTTGACCTTTCACGAAAACAACACAAAATTTAACTCAATTCCTGCGAAAAGAGTAATCCCTATACAAAATAATCGAAACCGTATCTTTCATATCATTTTTCAGAACTGCGTACCGCAGTAATTCGGTATTTCTGGACGGAGGGAAGTACGTGTAACAATTACTCCATATATTATATAGCTGGAGGGAACTACATGCAGCAAGTAACATAGCACAAAAGTGATATATGGTTGGAGGGAACTACGTGCAGCAAGCAACTCGGAAAAAGCGATAATAGCGCTGGTGGCAAATCGCTGAACTTAGTGACCGAATTCGAGGTTACATATCACTCAAAGTTACCTCCATGCGTTTTTTCGTATTTAGACCGATCTGACATAGTAGTACCCCGTAGTGAATTATTACGTTGGTTCGTAGTTACCTCCGAAATCGGAAATGAGGGAAGTACGTTCACTATATATGTATTTTGGAGGTAACAGCGTAGGGTTCATTAGTATATATATATATATATATATATATATATATATATACGTATTTTTTGTATTGAGTGGCACCCATTCAAGCGGTATCAATATAACACCCAGTGTATAAATGTATATTCAAAACGTTGTCGAAAGAGACACCACAGGATATGCAGGACAAAAAGCACCCCATGTGTATATAGTTCTGTCAGTATTGTTCAAACCGACACCCACCAGTGTTGCCAGATTGAAGGGTGCCTAACTGAAAAATAATCAAGCATCGCAAGTATATTCAGAACATTCATCATCACGGCTTTTTCATCGTTAAGTCGATGACTAGAATTTTATTCCTTGTCAGAATCCGACTTTGTGTCCACACTCTTTGCACTTCCACTCGACGATAATTGAATTAGATATCAAAAATATAAAAACAACATAAAGAAATAAATTAGATCAATGAAAAGCTAAAAAACATATATGAAGCACCCTTCCCTAAAATACCGAATTTGAATAATCTTCTATCACAAAAACACAGTATTTTAGATATATGCAAATCCTAATTCACTTTTATTTCTTCAGTAGATTAGCGATATGGTATTAACACACGTCATTTATTATCAGTAAAATATGAACATTTGTTAGGATCACACGGAATGTTATGCGGCACAGTACCTATGCGTTCAATGAAAAAGGTTTGAGGAGAGATATTATATCGTAATTTGATGTTTCAATTGGTGTTCGTTCCAAAATTTGACAGTTGCGCCATTGTGTTCTAGAAAGTTCGTGATTGGTCAAAAATTCTTAAGATCACTTGGAGTTAAATCAAGAACAGGATCCGTATCTGTTGATTTGGTAAGGAAGTCGTGAGACTCAAAAGAGTTTACTTATATGTCGTAAATCCGGCAGGATTAAAATTACATTTGAATGGGATTGCTAAATGAATTCCGCACTGAACGTCAATTTTGTTGAAATGATCAACGTACGAGTATTTCCGGCTACGCAAACTTGTGAAACTGTGAATTATGTTTTGTGGAAACATAGCTGGACACAAGTTCTCTTCAATTCTTCAGTTCAGATGATACTAGCTTTTATCACGGCTTTTCACGAATAGGATATATGAAGAAAGGAAGTTTCGGGATGTACTACGTCACGACATGATATATTGTGATAAAAGAACTTGAAATTATTTTTTTAAATCAAGCTTTTATTTAAAAACGAGAAAATAAACTCTGAAGTGAATTGATCCCATAATTTTTTTATACAATTTTGAATGATCTAAAGGCTGGTCGCAAGATTTTCCTGAATACATTCAATTTACGTAATTATTAAGAGTTACTTGTGTCAAGATCTATTCTCGCAAAAAGATTTTATATTATTGAAAATTGTATACCATATCAAAATTATGGGTTTGATTTACTCAAAAGTTTATTTTCTTCTTTTCAGTGCATTTTTCAAATGACAGCTTGTTTCAATTTTTGTTTTAGTTTAATTTAAACTTTTCAGTATTATAAAATGAATAATTTAGTAATTGTTACAATATTTCATACTTTTGTTTTTAATACTATAACATAATTGAACAACAATTCCTTTTGCGATTTTGAATTAAGCTTCAATAATACAATAGATATGCTAATTAGTTAATTACTTGTATGAGTTTCTCATTCGATCCATTTCGTTCAGATCATCAACATTACAAAGACTTTCCGCCGTTAACTTGGAGCAGTTTAATATTTCGATTTGAAGACCTGCTATGATATAACTTGGATCAAGGCTACATATGCTTGACCTGCAGCAAACAGTTTATACTATTTAACCTAACATAGGATTTTTCCTTATGGTAAAGCATGATTTTTTCGCAATTCAGAAGTCAACTAGCTTTCGGGTGTTGTGTACATTTTTCGAAAAAAATACCCTTATCTTTCACGAACTATTGTCTCAGTAATATAGTTTTGTATTTCGAAGGTCCCAAAAAGTAATCAGTAGGTATATCGCTAGTTATATATTGGTCACGAAGCACCCTCCTTTTTTGTTCATAAAATGCCGTGAAATGCAGTTTTCTATCAAAGTTAAAAGTTATACACACGAATAAAAGTGGCACCCGAAGACGGGTGCTACAAGGTTTATATGGGTGCCTCGATAACAAAATAGGTGTTGAATGGGTGCCATATTGACATTTGACCTCACGACCTCATAACCGTCAAAATGACGGGAAACCTATTTATCAGTATTCAATTTTTTTCTCGTGTATAAATGATTTAATTCAGATAAAAATTTGATGAATTACTTATGTCTTTTTTTGTGTCGACTGAGCATGATTTTTCCGCAATTCAGAAGATAAATTCTCATGTGCATTGAATAATAATATAAGGTTTTCCCAAACCGAAGCGGGACGCGGGAGCGGGAGCGGGAACGGAAAATGGGAACTGTGCGAATTGCTAGAAAAACAGTGCACGGAGCAAACCAAACATATTTCGCTGTTTGCCTGCATTTTAAAATACGAATAATCCCACTGATGGTATACATTTTTATATATCCTACTTTCGAATTTAGTCTCGTGTTCATCCCGTTCCCGCTCCCGTCCCACGTTTCCGCGTTGGTTTGGGAAACCTTTATCAGCGAGAAAAAATCAATTACTATTTTTCGGTTAATTTGGGATTATGACAAAAAGTGTTGAATTCAAAAGTTTTTGATTTTTCCAATGAAGGAGGCCACGTTTTGCGCAAATAGCAAAAATTCGTTTTCGACCCCTAAATTTCATCCCTATATCACCGTTTTCAGTGTTTTTGTGTTTAAATAATTTTCCTCAAAGTTGGAACCCCAACATCTATTTCCACTTGGTGCTTGCCTGTTACTTTCTTTATCAATGTTAGTGTTTGAAATTCGATTTGGCACCAGCCTAAAAGTGTCTTTTGATGCGTACAATATGCATACCGAGGGGGAAACCACTGAGGAAATTGTATTACATCAATTCCCAAAAATCCCAAGTTATTCCACTAATACACGAGGTTCTCGAGTAATACCCAGTTTTATAAGGGTGCTGCCATTTTGAATGGGTAACACTGGGAGTGTTCGGTAAATGCAGATCTGACAGCTCCATTCAATCTGTCTGCTCCGTTTTCCACTACAGGTATGGGAAAACCACGCCTACAGATTGAATCAAGCTGTCAGATTTGCATTTACTGAACGCGCATATTGTAGATCAGTAATTGTTTCAGTTGTAATAAGACTCAAATTTTCGAAAATAATACTGAATCCTAACTCTGCACTGGGTTCAATAACATCAAGAACAGAAGAGTCCGGCATGAAATATTCACAGAGAAGTTGTGATGACTAGCTGCATTCCCTTCATTGCTTTCGTTCTTTGAGTGACCGGTCGTGGTAGGCTTCGATGCGCTAGTTGAATATAAATGTTTGACTATTTACTTTTTGAAAAGATTCATTTCAAATCGAAAATAATGGATTTATATGATAAAGAAGACTTTTGCCTTTGAGAGTTGGTTCAGAATGATTGAAAATGAATTGAAAGTAAACTGCTTCAGCTTGGATTCACGTTGACGCCGCTCTGGATGTCGGGTACCTCTGAGTTCGGTTGATACGAGCAAGCCATGTGTGGTTATCCAGCAGAAACTTACATGATAGTTCACACATCACATTAGCACGAAGTAGTGGCCCCTATGGATCACGGGCCCTGAGCACCTGCCCAGAGAGTCCAATTGAAAAGCGAGGCCTGCGCATGTGGAATTTACATAACAGACATACAGTACAGTACTCAAGTATGTCAGACAGTAATAAACTCGGAGTTATTTCAAGATGATTCAAGAGCTTGCCGTCTAAAGTTTTCAGTTCGAATACGAAAGCAGCAAGCTTTCGAATATATAACTCACACATTAACCTAAATCTCTGAAGTGGTTTGGGTCATACCTATCAAATCGTCATCAGGATGTCAAAAGAAATCATCACTCACCACTCCATTCTATTTGCTGTGGTGTACCCCAAGGTACGGTACTCGTTTCTGTACTTTTCCTATTATATGTTAATGACATGACCAATTTGAATATATCAGATAGTTTCACTTTATTTGCCAAGGATACTACCATACAATGGCCCGATGAGACTGAGTCTAATCTATTTCAAACCATTTCTAGAGATATTGACCGCATTAAAGGATGGTTTGATTTAAATTTACTATCATTAAATGTATCTAACACGAAAATACTAGCCTTCGTTGCAAGCTACCTGTACTATTACTAGACAATAATACTATAGAATGTAAAGAAACCACGAAATTTCTTGGAGTCCGCCATTTTGGATTTATTAATTACGATAAATCATTCATAATCTCCGACCCCAGAATTCTACATATACCAATTTTCAATCGAATCAGACCATGATCACAAAATTTTTCGCCATCTTGAAGCGTCCAATTTGAATTGAATTTTTTTTTTTTCAAAAAATTCATAATCTCAGACACAGAAAACTTCCAAATACCAATATTCAATCAAATCGGATAATAATCACGAAACTCATCTGCCGCCTTGGAGCCGCCATCTTGAATTCTGAGTTCAAATTCTCCGGACTCCACATACCAATTTTATTACATACCAATTATAACATAATTATTACAAATCTTGTTCGCCATCTTGCATCCGCCATTTTGTTTTTTCTCCAACAATATTCTGTATTGCATTTTCACTGGAAGTTAATCGGATAACAAGGAGTCGCTCCAATTCAATAAGCAAGATTCCATTACAGGCAGGCACCGGGACTGGTGAGGCTAAATAAAAGCTCATATTCGTAATGAGTAACGAAGGCAAATAGACGAAACTGTAATATTTCTTTTTAAAACCTCGGAATAATTTCAATCACTATCAAAATAGAGTTTTTAGACCACCGCATAACAAAGTATCCTTTGGCTCATTCAAATCTCAACGCAAAGTTGATGTTTTTCGATGAATGTCATTAAATGATAACATTTCCGCTGTCAAGCGGAAAAATAAAAAAACGCTCGCATTTGTATGGTACATACTGTTGGGAATAAATAAGTAGGTATCCATGGAAAATAGTGTACACACCTCCTCATGTGGCAGAATGTGCGAATAATACGACTTTAGGTATGAATCCACCTAAAGTTGCATTTTTCGCACATCGCAAGCATAAATTTAAAACTAAAACTACGAATGGAAGACAATGTAATGGAATGGACGTGTTCATGCAAGAAACTGGGCAATTGAAATCAACATTAAAACTAAGAAAGATGGCCAACTTTCAAGTAATAACTTAATTTCTTCCATAAATTAGAAAAAGTGCATGTGTGGTCTTGCCCTGGGGAAGATTCACAAAGGTCACATACGAAAATCTCTGCTCACAGCTGATTGCTTCCAAAGAAGAAAGATGTTATGTTTCATCCTTGAGTAATTTCTTGTGTAGATCTATATCTTCGTGTTTTCTTTTTTTATGGATACAAATGGTCAGCTAATTGAACTCGTCAAACAGTTTTCGTTCATATATGACAAGAGATAAGAGAGAAAATATTTTGGGCGTCATCCGAGTTCATGCAAAGATCTCTTTTTCGGCATCCGATTTAATATACTGAAAGAGCCAAATTGACAAATTTGCTTCGCAATTTCAGCATTGGTATGACGCTTTATTTTCTATTTCTCTGATTCCTCACAACTCCAGAGGCTACCAGAAGCACAAGAGTACAAAACCACAATTCTTCATCTTGGTGATAGTTTTCATGCCATAAACACCAGAATACAGAATACATCAAATCAACAAACCACGATAATCTCAGGTTATGGTTCACCTTAATCACCTTCTATTTTCTGAACAAAGAATACCAAGACGTTTCAAAGATCAACATTTGGAATGATATGCGCATGTCTAGTACTTTCTTAGGGTGGATTTAGTCAACTTTAGCACAAGCATTATCATGAACATAACGGTAACATCAAAGGTTTTTAGCATAAACTTAATATTGTTGTATAAACGATACCATTTGATATAACAGATTCGACTTTCGGTTTTACCATATATTTAGGCACACTTTCATAATGATGTTGACTAAATGCACCTTGAATTTCGTTAAATTGATGCTACATGAACACCGTCATTTTCCTATTTTAAAATTCATCTAAATCTTTAATTCATTTTAGTTTTAGTGATGTTGCATGAATCCACCTTATACATCTTCTTCCAGAAAAATTGAGACATAAATATGAATAACAATACGATCAATCATAACTTGGTGCCAATCGAAAAAGGTTTATTAGTATTCAGGAAAATTATTACCTACTGGCTCATTTTGGAGAAAGATCTGAGACCCTGAAACCATTAACTCTTTGGTATATGTATTCGTTGCTACGGACATGCTTGAATGTCAAAAACAATAAATACATCAACAAATATTCTAAGCTTGTCGCGTTCTCAAGAAACAATCTGTTGAATGTAGAGCAATATAATCCAAAATAATATTTACCTCTGAAAATGTACAAGGATTTTTACAAGAAGCCGCAGATAAAGACTATCTCATCAAAAAGTTATATTTCAATTATACTTTATACTCTTCAGAGTAGTTTGTGAATCAGTTTTATTATTATTCATTTAATATTATTACAAAGCTTCCGATTTGCCAGCGTCATATTGAGAAATATGTTCTTAATTATTGTGAACAAATTAGACTAGTGGTTAGAAACTCTTCCTGTCACGCCGACGGCAGGAGTTCGATTCTTTAGACTCGCATTTTTTATTTGAGATAATGATTGGACTGCGAGCAATTTCGATACCGACTTTGGCAAAAGTTATTTTTACAGGTAATTCTAATTATTGGTATTGCTAAGCCGACGATATCCATTATTCTTAGGTAATAATGTATGTTCAATGAAGTATCGAGTTCTTTCTTTGTCTGAAATCTGCATTTGTCGAAAAAATACTGTGTTTAATTCGAATACAAAATGCAATTGATGCTCTCAGAAGATCACCGCGCTTCGCTTCGCGTCGCGCGGTAACTCTCTACGTCGAGCGACAATTCATCAATTTGCGCTCCAAATTCACAAATAGCTATTCCTTGAATGCTTTCTGGCGTCATTGTATTGTCTATCTATCATTGCTGCAAAGTAACATACACTCTCACCAACTTCAACTCAACGTTTTCGGAATGACGTTCAAATTATCATGAATGGGCCAAGGTGGCGAGTGGTCAGGTGTTCACTTCTCAATCCAGTCATCGGTATGGGTTCTAATCTCAGCTCGGTCCCGTGCCTAGCATCATACGCTGAAAGGTGAGGGCTACGTCTTCTCTAGCTCGCACAAGTTTTTTGAAGAATTCTGAGGGTTGCTCGTGAGATGTAACTGGTTGACGATAATTTTTTTTATTGACTGAGAACATGGACTAACTAACATGGACTAAAAAATTTAAAAAATAATTGACAATGAAATTCTCAAATGTGAAAAAAACATGATTGCTTTCGACCTATGTTCTCATATCCTCTATTTTGATTTAACAATACTGAGCGTTCAAGAGCTCAAGATAACTTTGTCAAGCACCCCACGCTATTTTACATTTGAGTAATATCATTGTCAATTATTTTCAACTTCCTAGTTAGAAGTGAACCATGTTCTTTAGTTTTTGAAACTATTATTTTTTATGACTAAAAAATCATAATTTCCTACCCCAAAAACCCCCACATACCAATTTTTAATCGAATCAGATCATGATCACAAAACTCGTCTACCAATTCATGAATTTTGACAAACATTTCATAATCTCTGACCCGAAAACCCTCGCACACTTTGGAAACAAATCGGACCATAATGATAAATATCGTCCGCCATTTCGGAGCCGCCATTTTGAATTCTTGAAATTTGACAAAAATTTCATTATCTCTGACCCGAAAACCCTCACACACTTTGGAATCAAATCAGACCATAATGACAAATATCGTCCGCCATATTGGAGCCGCCATTTTCAATTTATGGATTTCGACAAAAATTTCGAAATCTACGACCTAGTAAACTCCCACATACCAATTTTGACTCGAATCTGATCCTATTTACAAATCTCGTCTGCTCTACTGGAGCCACCATCTTGAATTCATGAATTTTGACAAGGAATCCAAAATCTGCGACCTAAAAACCCTTATATATCAAATTCGAATCAAATCTGACTCTGATCACAAATCTCGTCCGCTATACTGGAGCTGCCATTTTGAATTCATGAATTTTGGCTAAAAAAATCCCACATACCAATTTTGAATCAAATCTGACCCTAATCACAAATCTCGTCCGCCATACTGGAGCCGCCGTCTTGAATATTGACAAAATCCATGGTTGAAATTGCTGCATAGACCAGTGTTGCCGCTTTTACGGGTGCCTCAATACATTGTATTCTTCGGGTGTCAAATTGTATAATTTTATTTTCTTTATACATTCGTATAAAGCAAAGCGCCCTCTACAATGAAAAGGCTGAACTAATCAATATGTCGCTGGCTAAAAATTGGTCATGAGGCACCCCCCCTTTTTCTTCATAAAATGACGTAAAATGCAGTTTTCTATCATAATAAAATGTTTTCCATGCGGAACAAAGTGGCACCCAAAGTCGGGTGCTACAAGGTTTATATGGGTGCCTCTTAATACTAAACATATGTTAAATGGTGCCGTATTGACAATTGATATATATATATATATATATATATATATATATATATAGATATCATTTGTCAATACGGCACCATTCAATATATTAACATATATTTTGTATTAAGAGGCACCCATATAAACCTTGTAGCACCCGAATTTGGGTGTCACTTTGTTCCGCATGGAAAACATTTTATTATGATAGAAAACTGCATTTTACGTCATTTTATGGAGAACAAGGGGGGGTGCCTCATGGCCAATTTTTAGCCAGCGACATATTGATTAGTTCAGCCTTTTCATTGTAGAGGGCGCTTTGCTTTATACGAATGTATAAAGAGAATGAAATTATAAAATTTGACACCCGAAGAATACGATGTATTGAGGCACCCGTAAAAGCGGCAACACTGGTCTATGCAGCAATTTCAACCATGGATTTTGTCAATATTCAAGAAGGCGGCTCCAGTATGGCGGACGAGATTTGTGATTAGTGTCAGATTTGATTAAAAATTGGTATGTGGGATTTTTTTAGTCGTATACTCCGTTTTTTTTGCCAAAATTCATGAATTCAAAATGGCGGCTCCAGTATGGCGGACGAGATTTGTGATCAGAGTCAGATTTGATTCGAAATTGATATATAGGGGTTTTTAGGTCGCAGATTTTGGATTTCTTGTCAAAATTCATGAATTCAATATGGCGAGACGAGATTTGTAAATATGGTCAGATTCGGGTCAAAATTGGTATGTGGGAGTTTATTAGGTCGTAGATTTCGAAATTTTTGTCGAAATCCATAAATTGAAAATGGCGGCTCCAATATGGCGGACGATATTTGTCATTATGGTCTGATTGGATTCCAAAGTGTGTGAGGGTTTTCGGGTCAGAGATTATGAAATTTTTGTCAAAATTAATGAATTCAAAATGGCGGCTCCGAAATGGCGACGCTATTTGTCATTATGGTCTGATTCGTTTTCAAAGTGTGTGAGGGTTTTAGGGTCAGAGATTATGGAATGTTTGTCAAAATTCATGAATTGGTAGACGAGTTTTGTGATCATGATCTGATTCGATTCAAAATTGGTATGTGGGGGTTTTTGGGGTAGGAAATTATGATTTTTTAGTCATAAAAAATAATAGTTTCAAAAACTAAAGAACATGGCTCACTTCTAACTAGGAAGTTGAAAATAATTGACAATGATATTACTCAAATGTAAAATAGCGTGGGGTGCTTGACCTAGTTATCTTGAGCTCTTGAACGCTCAGTATTACAATCACGTTTTTTTCACATTTGAGAATTTCATTGTCAATTATTTTTAAAAATTTTTAGTCCATGTTAGAAGAAAAATAGGTTTTTTAGTTTTTTTCAACTATTATTTTCTCTGATTGATTCGGCCGTTTCTTGATGAAGATCCATAGTAATTGTATAAACTAAAGACGATTTGATCTTCACAAACTTTTATTTCACCACGACATGTTTCGCTATCACAGTAGCTTCTTCAAGTGATTATGTAATCACTTGAAGAAACGTATTGAAATATAAAATATTTTATTGTACAGGATGTTCCATATATTTTTGACAATATCAAATGGCATCGTTTATACAACAATATTAAGTTTATGCTAAAAACCTTTGATGTTACCGTTATGTTCATGATAATGCTTGTGCTAAAGTTGACTAAATCCCTAAGAAAGTACTAGACATGCGCATATCATTCCAAATGTTGATCTTTGAAACGTCTTGGTATTCTTTGTTCAGAAAACAGAAGGTGATAAAGGTGAACCATAACCTGAGATTATCGTGGTTTGTTGATTTGATGTATTCTGTTCTGGTGTTTATGGCATGAAAACTATCACCAAGATAAAGAATTGTGGTTTTGTACTCAGTGCTTCTGGGAGCCTCTGGAGTTGTGAGGAATCAGAGAAATAGAAAATAAGGCGTCATACCAATGCTGAAATTGCGAAGCAAATTTGTCAATTTGGCTCTTTCAGTATATTAAATCGGATGCCGAAAAAGAGATCTTTGCATAAACTCGGATGACGCCCAAAATATTTTCTCTTTTATCTCTTGTCATATATGAACGAAAACTGTTTGACGAGTTCAATTAGCTGACCATTAGTATCCATAAAAAAGAAAACACGAAGATATAGATCTACACAAGAAATTACTCAAGGATAAAACATAACATATTTCTTCTTTGGAAGCAATCAGCTGTGATCAGAGATTTTCGTATGTGACCTTTGTGAATCTTCCCCAGGGCAAGACCACACATGCACTTTTTCTAATTTATGGAAGAAATTAAGTTATTAGTTGAAAGTTGGCCATCTTTCTTAGTTTTAATGTTGATTTCAATTGCCCAGTTTCTTGCATGAACACGTCCATTTCATTACATTGTCTTCCATTCGTAGTTTTAGTTTTAAATTTATGCTTGCGATGTGCGAAAAATGCAACTTTAGGTGGATTCATACCTAAAGTCGTATTATTCGCACATTCTGCCACATGAGGAGGTGTGTACACTATTTTCCATGGATACCTACTTATTTATTCCCAACAGTATGTACCATACAAATGCGAGCGTTTTTTTATTTTTCCGCTTGACAGCGGAAATGTTATCATTTAATGACATTCATCGAAAAACATCAACTTTGCGTTGAGATTTGAATGAGCCAAAGGATACTTTGTTATGCGGTGGTCTAAAAACTCTATTTTGATAGTGATTGAAATTATTCCAAGATTTTAAAAAGAAATATTACAGTTTCGTCTATTCGTTACTCATTACGAATATGAGCTTTTATTTAGCCTCACCAGTCCCGGTGCCTGCCTGTAATGGAATCTTGCCTATTGAATTTGAGAGACTTCTTGTTATCCGATTAACTTCCAGTGAAATTGAAATTGAGAATATTGTTGGAGAAAAAACAAAATGGCGGATGCAAGATGGCGAACAAGATTTGTAATAATTATGTTATAATTGGTATGTGATAAAATTGGTATGTGGGGGTTTTTGAGTTCGGAGAATTTGAACTCAGAATTCAAGATGGCGGCTCCAAGGCGGCAGACGAGTTTCGTGATTATTATCCGATTTGATTGAATATTGGTATTTGGAAGTTTTCTGTGCCTGAGATTATGAATTTTTTGAAAAAAAAATCAATTTAAATTGGACGCTTCAAGATGGCGGAAAATTTTGTGATCATGGTCTGATTCGATTAAAAATTGGTATATGTAGAATTCTGGGGTCGGAGATTATGAATGATTTAACGTAATTCATAAATCCAAAATGGCGGACTCCACGAAATTTCGTGGTTTCTTTACATTCTATACTATTATTGTCTAGTAATAGTACAGGTAGCTTGCAACGAAGGCTAGTATTTTCGTGTTAGATACATTTAATGATAGTAAGTTTAAATCAAACCATCCTTTAATGCGGTCAATATCTCTAGAAATGGTTTGAAATAGTTTAGCCTCAGTCTCATCGTGCCATTGTAATGTGGTATCCTTGGCAAATAAAGTGAAACTATCTGATATATTCAAATTGGTCATGTCATTAACATATAATAGGAAAAGTACAGAGTAATTATACTAGGCCGGTTCACCGACCAAATCGCGTGTTATTTTAAATGGAGGTTCATTCTGGCAATTTTGTGACATAAAGCTGAGTTTACACTATCACGAACACATTGACGCTACCATTGCTAAAGCTGATCTCACACGCTTGCGGGCTCGCGTCCCTCAGGCTTATGTTAGACGTACGGAGTATACAAAAAATAATGAAAAAAATTCAACTACCCTCGTTTAGCCCCTCAGAACCCCCATATAAAAAAAATCAACCAATCATAACGTATTACACCTTTTTGGAAAGGTATTGTCGTATAGAGTATGAAAAAAATATGGCTGCAGATAATACAGGGTGTTTCAAAATACTTCGTTTAAGAAAAAACAGCATATCGTATGGGGTCTCCCAAAATAAATTAATCTGCCTCGCGGGAAAGGTATTAACGCTGTTTTGATCAAAGTATGGTCGTTCAGAGTATGAAAAAATTATTACCACCCCCGTATTTCAGCAAATTTTTGATACACCACTGTGAATCTGCCGCAATTTGAGGGACCCCCGGGTCCTTCACATTCTAGCAAATTTTTGATACTCCACTGTGAATCTGCCGTAATTTGGGGACCCCCAGGATACCTCATAGAGAACATCCTAGCAAATTTTTGATACTCCACTGTGAATCTGCCGTAATTTGGGGAACCCCCCGGGTACCTCATAGAGAACATCCTAGCAAATTTTTGATAATCCACTGTGAAACTTCCTTTATTTAAACCTATCCCCCCGGGTACCTTATAGAGAACATCCTAGCAAATTTTTGACACCCAGCTGAGATTCACTGATATGGATTCATGTTATAGAAAAATGTAGTCTTCATTATTCTTCTAGATAGCCCCCGCTCACCATTGTGAACATCCTATCAAATTTTCAATAATGTTCATCACTCGACCTGCTACTAACCTAACCAGCCTTTATTTTATAAGTTCGAAAATTGCAGATTGAAATGAAAAAAAAGAGGCGGTGCTGTGGCTTGAACCAGCTGCCTATGGCTTTGTTACCCGCCATTCTATCGATACGGCTATGATGCGTGTTTGTATATTTAGTTGAAATGGTTGTTCATAAAAGAGAATGTGAAAGGCGAACTGCGGGGTGCGTCGTTACTTCATCAATCTGTTTTTTGTAATGGGAATCTGAGTTATTCTGTGTGTCCTGTATCTATACTAGGTATAGTTAATTATCAACTAATTGAAACAAATAGACGCGTATTTTTTTATCGTCCTATATCCCAATGGGACATTCGAAATAAATATTTGACAGTCCGTCCTTTATCAGTGAAGAGTAAATCAAGCAATAACTGATAGATGAGTATTTTTGGCTGTCCGCTATGCCATCTTATTGGTAACTTGGGTATAACAAATCGATTCAAAGTAATTTTGGAAGCTCCTTGTATACATTTTTGACTATAAACAATTTTCTGTGGTTCAACTAAATTTTGGAGAGAGTCCTGTACTTCAATGGGGCATTCGAAACAAATAATAGACAGTCCGTCCCTCATTAGTGAAGAGTAAATCAATCAATAACTAATAGATGAGTATTTTTGGCTGTTCGCTATGCAATCTTATTAGTAATTTGGGTATAACAATTTGATTCAAAGTAATTTTGGAAGCTCCTTGTATACATTTTTGATAATAAACAATTTGCTGTGGTTCAACTAAATTTTGGAGAGGGCCCTGTTTATCAATGGGGAATTCGAAACAAATATTTGGCAGTCCGTCCCTTATTAGTGAAGAGTAAATCAATTGATAACTGATAGATGAGTATTTTTGACTGTCCGCTATGCCATCATACAAATCGATGGGTATAACAAATCGATTCAAAGTAATTTTGGAAGCTCCTTGTATACATTTTTGATACTAAACCCCTAATATTCCAACGTGCGATACAGCTAACTGATATAAGAGACACGGTTTTAAAGTGTGATACTATGCATTAATTCACCTATTTTTTTTCCTTGGTGTTTTGGCATCGACTGCTATGGTCTTTAGCCATGTGTTCTGGATAGGCCTTACGCCACTTCAGGAGCAGCAATGTTGATTTTCAACGCAACAGTGAATCATGGAGTAATTCAACTATTATAGGAGACATGGTCTTTTTACCCTTCATTCAGTCATATACCTTTCATTTCCAGGTGTAATGCACTGCATTTTAATTTTATCAGAAGTAATGTAGACCTTCATTTTTAAGGTGCAATTCAGTCAACTATACTAAGAAGGGTTACAATCTCAAATTCAGCTGTTTGAAGTGACGAGGGGCCCTAGATTTCAACGTGTGACGACAGACGCATTGTTTATTGATATCATAGTGAAGTAGTTCTTCCAATATCGTTTGTAGTATCAAACAAGAGAGTAGTTATTTCAATTCCCGTCATAGTATTAGCCAGTGAAGTAGTTCTTTTACCTAATATCCTTCGTAGCTAGGAAAGTAGCTCGTTTCAATATCCGTCATAGTATTAGCCTAGCCAACAGACTAAACCAAAAAAGTATAGGAGAAACGTGACAGAATACATCGTCATAGTCAACTTTGAAACACAATCAAAGCTTCGCTGAGAGGCGCAATTAACGTAGCGTGTGTCATAAAACGTCATTTTAACTTAGATTCAATTCCTGCCGCAGTTATAGCCTAGAGAGATGTATTTTTTCAATAATCATCGTGGTATTAGCCAAGGGAGTAGTTGTTTTCTAACAAGTATTTTCAATTTTAAGCCTACGTTGTGATAGTAGGGAGTCAAAAAAGCAAAAAGTTATTATTATTATACCTACGATCTCCCAAAAGAACCCTTAGCTTCGTGTTCAGATATAGGAATCTGCAAGTAATTATTCAGATGTCTTGTGTAATATTTCAGCTAAAACCTGTGTGATGTATTCAAATAACCACCATGTATTTTCTGCTGCAAATAACCAGTATTCAAATGTTTCACCGATAATATTCATAGCGTCGTGACAATAACGTACATTTTTTCAGAAATCGTTGAATATTATTCACTTCAATAATAATTATATAAGTATCCGTATCGGTGGGACCTATAAGCAAATTCGCGATAAATAGTCAAAAACGGTACCTTTTGATAGCTTTACAATACAAAGTACTGTCCATTTTCAAGAAAATCTATGAAAAATGAAAAGTTCAATAACTGTTACAAACGCACATGAGGAGAATGTTTTTTTTTTCTATTGTGATCGGAATTAATAAACTAGCTGTCGTCAATGTGGTGGTAGACTCTCATATTGTTTACATACTTGTTACATCAAAACAATAAACTGAAAAAAACTAGCTTTGTGGAAATAGTATGTTCTTTTCTGTCGCCTTCTCCCGGGCAATTACAGATAAAATGCATGAATTAAATAAAATAATTTCCGAAAAATTCGTCTCGAAAATATTATGATCACACATCCTGTGATGCAAACGAAATATTGAAGATTGTAGCAGTTTAAATATTTCCAGATCATTTTTTACTAATAGACTGGTCATTCATTTGAAACATTTCCTAGTAACTTGTTAGTTATTTAGTCCAAGGTAATTGCGATTAGTTGATTAGTGAAAGGTAAAGAGACTGCTAGATATAACATTGAACGATTAGACAGTGGTGCAGTAAGATTGCTGTGGTTTATAATCAGTTAACTTACCAGAGAAGAGTGTTTTTATTGAATCTAAGGTAGGTACATTTCACAACTTTTTACATATAAAGGTACCTACATTGTGAAAATTCGCAGTAAAAAACGTCGTCCGATATGCTTTCAGAACTGTAAACTAGCAATATATGCTCAAATGTTGAAGTTTTTGTGTGAATACATTTTTTTCTATCACAGATGAAGTTATGTGGAATTTCACAGCTGTTGAAGTAAACGAGAGAAATAAAATAGCGGGATATATTAGGTTTATATTGAAAATATTTGAAAGTGAACTAATAAGTAAAATTTTAATGTTACAAGGATCAGTTCCATGGAAATTTTTTCATCACAAGAATGGTATACCCGAAAATCAGTTTTCTAGACATTTTTATAGTATGCACTGTATCATTTTGGTAAGCCACAAGGGTCCATTACATAGCTGAGTTGTAGTGTTACACTTCTTAGAGCATTTTTTTCCCAATGTTGTTTATAAACCAATTTTCTAGACATTTTTATAGTATAAATTATGTCATTTCGGTGTGCCGCAAGGACCCATTACGCAGTCGAATTGTAGTGTTACAGATTTTGGAGTTTTTTACAAATGTTGTTTATAAACCAATTTTCTAAACATTTTTATAGTATGCACTGTATCAATTCGGTAAGCCACAGGAGTCCATTACATAGCTGAATTGTGGTGTAACACTTCTTAGGGCATTTTTATCACAGTGTTGTTTATGAACCTATTTTCTAGACATTTTTTGTACAAATCATGTCATTTTGGTTTGCTGCAAGGGTCCATAACATGACTGATTTGGAGTGTTTCAGTTTTTGGAGTTTTTTAAAATATTGCTTATGAACCAATTTCCTTGACATTTTGATAATATGAATTTTATATCTCCACGATTGTGGGTATTGCCTTGGCAATAACAATGTCCCCGTAGAAATTATACGGATGGTTTTCAAATTTTTGGACGTTTCAGTATATTAACAGATATTTTTATCTCCTTAGTGTTCCGAAACGAACACTATCTTCGTGAAAGATTGACACAAGAATGTCCTGTGGTACTTTTCAAAATATGTGAGTGAATTTCTTTTTGTTTTCCGGTGGTGTTCGTTCTCAGATGGGATAATGATACATTGTTCTGGGTTATTAGGTGTAACTTCAAATTTAGCAACAAAACTTTTTCTACAAGCTTCAATAAAACGACTTCATACATGTTTTTGTGGTATTCCTTGAGGAACCTAACATTTTGGCTAACAATTTTTTGTGGTGTAAAACTGCTATGAGATATGACGATTCGAAGCTGAATCTCGATTCATAAATATTGTTCTGCGCTTTTCATTCCGAATGAGTCAAAGAAATATTTTGATACTTTGTACTTTGAAATTTTTTTCACTGAGCCAAAAATATTTTGTTACTCAGAACTTTTTAAAAAATTCCACTGAGTCAGAGATTATTTCGACACTTGAAACTATGAATTTTTTCTCATCAAAATTACCAATTTCTGATTTACTAATTGCATGGCTGAAGGGGTGATTCCTTCAGAAAAACGAGAATTTACAAATTCAAATGAAAAAATGTAAAATTTTCAAGTGAAATTCTATGAATATGAAAATAATCAATTAAAGAATTAAATGTCAAAATAGTATTGAAGATTTGGAAATTCAAGTCAAAATGACCATGCAACAATTTGGCATTCATGGATTATTAGCACAACTATATTACTTAGAAAATGATAACGATATTACTGAGAAAATGAAGGCAAAATTTTCAAATTTGATAGTAGAATAGTTTCAGAATTATCAAATTAGAAAAGAAAAATTCATTGTGCCACTTGTAATGAATATTAGTAAAGAGGAAAAGGGGGAGTTAAATAACTTGCACCCAATTGGCTGAAGTTGAAGTGTGAGAACGTTTCATGAAACAATATCAAGAAACTCCGTAGAGAAGGAAGGTGTCTGACAAATAATGCGGATGATTGAAAGGAGCTAAGAAATTTCTTTAAATGAAATAAACGATCTGATCAGCATTTGGAATAAAATTCGAGAGTTGTATCATCATCAATGCTATGGCTTCAAGTTTATCAACCGTACAAAGACAAAAATCGAATTTTTGAGTAAAGAAGACTCACGTAAAAAATGCAGGAATTATTGCTGAATTTTATTTCGAATGCTGAAATTTAGGAAAGAATAACAAAAAATCATACAAATGAGCATGTTTGAGGAGTTGAAATTAGCGGTTGAACAAGATAGATGTCTTATTCCGTTATTGAAAGCAAAACAAGTGCTAACGGAAAAAATTTAAACTATTATTAAGATAATTAACAAAGAAAAACAACCTTAAATACCTGTCACTCGGGATGTTTCATCTTTAAATCCTGATGAGGTGATACAATAGATTTATAATTACTACAATTTCAGAAATATTTTCATCAATAGGTAATTATTAGCAAACTGATGCAAAATTGTCAATGGAAAAAATTAATAATTATTTTTATTCAGATTTTGTTCAAATATGATATAACTGGAACTGCACTGAGCAAACACACTCAAAAATATATTTTTGATTATCTCAGTTCAAGTGTAATCTGGTCGAAATTGCACAGCACAAACTCGGTAACATAGATATGGTAGGATTATTTCAGTACAAATGAAATGTTGCCAAAACTACACTGCGCAAACTAATTCAATTAAATATAAGTGTACCTCCATACCGATAAAAAGAGGCTGGACGATAGAGAAAAAATTATATACGAAATGTTATTTTATTCGCACAAATCGTCATTGTCGTCAAAACCTTTGAAAAGTTTCTATTTTTGAATAATGTCACTTGGTAAAAATATTTCATTAGACCACATGCTATAATTTTTTCATAGAATTGAGATATGATCAAAAGTCTTTCAATGAATGTAAACATCATAACCATCATTAAATTCTATTTTCTTTTGGTTAACACAATTCCAACTCGTTTTTACTTGAGCCTCTTTTCACTTTTTATACTCATATAATCGCGTACAATAAAATGTTATTTAATCAAGTTCGATCATGACCCCGAAATGATTCGAACTACCGATTTAATTTGGAACTATTGTGCTCAAAAGCAGTACGAAAATTTAAAAAAAATGTAAATATCGTAAAAAACTTGTTGGATTTGAAATTCCCAACGGGTAGTCAAAAAATTATCTCTTTATTGCAAATACTCAGATTCATAAAATAATAACCTTTGATGTGTTCAAAGTCATTGAACTGTATGCTTTCAAACTGGTTTGAAACGCAAATATTTTGAATTTCAAGGTATCAACAAAATATTAGTGTTATTTTTCGAATAATTACCGTCGAGAAAGCATTCTGCCATACTTTCAAACTGATAAAAGAAATCAATCAACACGGAGCACAGAACTTTAAAAAAAAATTTATATGAATTGGTTGGATGACTTTGAGGGAGACAAAATTACTATGTTTTTTCTGGTTACACCTGGCAACAACACAACAATATTTTAAACAAAATTGCTGAAAAATAAAAAAAAAACACCATCGTTATCAACAAATTGTAGCATTTGAATTCTAATAGAATTGATGATGATTTTATGATTCTTGGTATATGGTCAAGTGAAAATATTCATGTTAATTTGCATCAAATTAAATTTGGTGAATTTTGTTGACAAAGAACAAAAGCAATTTTTCATTGACACTAATACGAGTCATGTCATTTTTTGAATAGATGAAATCATGACCTAAATAATTTTTTTTGTACTATTTTTAAAATATGAAAAATTTGAGACTTGTACCAACACATATGTTTACAATTTGAAATAAAATGAAAAGCTGTGTGAATTATTATGTTATTTCATTATTCTCATATTGCTGCTTGTATGGGTTGTATGGAAGAGCAACTATGTTGAATACCGCCCCCACGATATAAAATGTATTTCAATGTATTTTTCATGAAAATAGTCACATATTAATATTATTATTATTATTTTATCATCGTAGGGATGATAAACAATTTTCAATTTCAGTTTCTCATAGCTCATAAATCACAGTAAGCTTGAAATAACATACCGAGTGTTTGTTTCAGTATTTAAAAATACACCATTAAATACATTACTTCGTCGGTTGTATGATTCCTCACAAACGTGCTTGCTTTTCAGAAACACTGCACAAAAGGTGTTCAATTGGAACCTATCTGATGAATAACACCTTCCCACCTGTTTTTATTGTATGTCAAATTTTATTAGTTTTCTGCTAGAATTTTACTGCAATTCTCCTATGCGACACCTTCCATACCACAAGTTAGTATCTAATTTTGATAGATGTCAATAGAAAAGTCTTTGAAATGTATGTATCAAAGTTGGTAATTTCCTGTATTTTTTTCAACCCAGCTCGAACACCGGTCTCATGCATAGCATAACTCGTTTGAAGGTAAGGGACTCGTCTTCAGACATAAACATAGCCGTTCCAACGTCATCATATAATTTTTTTTCAGAGGTTAGCTTCCGTTAGACATAGGTTATTATATTTAGGCGGTAAGCTACGTGTTTTTAGGGGGTTTGCTACGGTCAGAGCACAATATTTTCCGGAGGGTAGATTCGGTTAATCCGGTTGGCGCGCCAACCGGAGCTAACCCCCCCAAAAAAATAGTACCATTTGTTTCTCGAGTTGTTGACGTTGCCATGGTCACTTTGAAAAGTATTATTTTTTCCGGGGGTTAGCTCCGGTTGGCGCGCCAACCGGATTAACCGAAGCTACCCTCCGGAAAATATTGTGCTCTGACCGTAGCAAACCCCCTAAAAACACGTAGCTTACCGCCCAAATATAATAACCTATGTCTAACGGAAGCTAACATCTGGAAAAAAATTATATGATGACGTTGGAACGGCTATGTTTATGTCTGAAGACGAGTCCCTTACCTTCAAACGAGTTATGCTATGCATGAGACCGGTGTTCGAGCTGGGTTGAAAAAAATACAGGAAATTACCAACTTTGATACATACATTTCGAAGACTTTTCTATTGACATCCATCAAAATTAGATACTAACTTGTGGTATGGAAGGTGTCGCATAGGAGAATTGCAGTAAAATTCTAGCAGAAAACTAATAAAATTTGACATACAATAAAAACAGGTGGGAAGGTGTAATTCATCAGATCGGTTCCAATTAAAGACCTTTTGTGCAGTGTTTCAGAAAAGCAAGCACGTTTGTGAGGAATCATACAACCGACGAAGTAATCTATTTAATGGTGTATTTTTAAATACTGAAACAAACACTCGGTATGTTATTTCAAGCTTACTGTGATTTATGAGCTATGAGAAACTGAAATTGAAAATTGTTTATCATCCCTACGATGATAAAATAATAATAATAATAATAATAATAATAATATGTGACTATTTTCATGAAAAATACATTTAAATACATTTTATATCGTGGGGGCGGTATTCAACATAGTTGCTCTTCCATACAACCCATACAAGCAGCAATATGAGAATAATGAAATAACATAATAATTCACACAGCTTTTCATTTTATTTCAAATTGTAAACATATGTGTTGGTACAAGTCTCAAATTTTTCATATTTCAAAAATAGTACAAAAAAAATAATTTAGGTCATGATTTCATCTATTCGAAAAATGACATGACTCGTATTAGTGTCAATGAAAAATTGCTTTTGTTCTTTGTCAACAAAATTCACCAAATTTAATTTGATGCAAATTAACATGAATATTTTCACTTGACCATATACCAAGAATCATAAAATCATCATCAATTCTATTAGAATTCAAATGCTACAATTTGTTGATAACGATAGTGTTTTTTTTTTATTTTTCAGCAATTTTGTTTAAAATATTGTTGTGTTGTTGCCAGGTGTAACCAGAAAAAACATAGTAATTTTGTCTCCCTCAAAGTCATCCAACCACTTCATATAAATTTTTTTCTAAAGTTCTGTGCTCCGTGTTGATTGATTCCTTTTATCAGTTTGAAAGTATGGCAGAATGCTTTATCGACGGTAATTATTCGAAAAATAACACTAATATTTTGTTGATACCTTGAAATTCAGAATATTTGCGTTTCAAACCAGTTTGAAAGCATACCAAGTGACATTATTCAAAAATAGAAAGTTTTCAAAGGTTTTGACGACAATGACGATTTGTGCGAATAAAATAACATTTAGTATATAATTTTTTCTCTATCGTCCAGCCTCTTTTTATCGGTGTGAAGGTACACTGATATTTAATTGAACTAGTTTGCGCAGTGTAGTTCTGGCAACATTTCATTTGTACTGAAATAATCCTACCATATCTATGTTACCGAGTTTGTGCTGTGCAATTTCGACCAGATTACACTTGAACTGAGATAATCAAAAATATATTTTTGAGTGTGTTTGCTCAGTGCAGTTCCAGTTATATCATATTTGAACAAAATCTGAATAAAAATAATTAATAATTTTTTCCATTGACAATTTTGCATCAGTTTGCTAATAACTACCTATTGATGAAAATATTTCTGAAATTGTAGTAATTATAAATCTATTGTATCACCTCATCAGGATTTAAAGATGAAACATCCCGAGTGACAGGTATTTAAGGTTGTTTTTCTTTGTTAATTATCTTAATAGTAGTTTAAATTTTTTCCGTTAGCACTTGTTTTGCTTTCAATAACGGAATAAGACATCTATTCACTGCATCTTGTTCAACCGCTAATTTCAACTCCTCAAACATGCTCATTTGTATGATTTTTTGTTATTCTTTCCTAAATTTCAGCATTCGAAATAAAATTCAGCAATGATTCCTGCATTTTTTACGTGAGTCTTCTTTACTCAAAAATTCGATTTTTGTCTTTGTACGGTTGATAAACTTGAAGCCATAGCATTGATGATGATACAACTCTCGAATTTTATTCCAAATGCTGATCAGATCGTTTATTTCATTTAAAGAAATTTCTTAGCTCCTTTCAATCATCAGCATTATTTGTCAGACACCTTCCTTCTCTACGGAGTTTCTTGATATTGTTTCATGATACGTTCTCACACTTCAACTTCAGCCAATTGGGTGCAAGTTATTTAACTCCCCCTTTTCCTCTTTACTAATATTCATTACAAGTGGCACAATGAACTTTTCTTTTCTAATTTGATAATTCTGAAACTATTCTACTATCAACTTTTTGAAAATTTTGCCTTCATTTTCTCAGTAATATCGTTATCATTTTCTAATATAGTTGTGCTAATAATCCATGAATGCCAAATTGTTGCATGGTCATTTTGACTTGAATTCCCAAATCTTCAATAATATTTTGACATTTAATTCTTCAATTGATTATTTTCATATTCATAGAATTTCACTTGAAAATTTTACATTTTTTTATTTAAATTTGAATATTCTCGTTTTTCTGAAGGAATCACCCCTTCAGCCATGCAATTAGTAAATCAGAAATTGGTAATTTTGATGAAAAAAAAATCATAGTTTCAAGTGTCGAAATAATCTCTGACTCAGTGGAATTTTTTAAAAAGTTCTGGTAACAAAATATTTTTGGCTCAGTGAAAAAATTTTCAAAGTACAAAGTATCAAAATATTTCTTTGACTCATTCGGAATGAAAAGCGCAGAACAATTTATGAATCGAGATTCAGCTTCGAATCGTCATATCTCATAGCAGTTTTACACCACAAAAAATTGTTAGCCAAAATGTTAGGTTCCTCAAGGAATACCACAAAAACATGTATGAAGTCGTTTTATTGAAACTTGTAGAAAAAGTTTTGTTGCTAAATTTGAAGTTACACCTAATAACCCAGAACAATGTATCATTATCCCATCTGAGAACAAACACCACCGGAAAACAAAAAGAAATTCACTCACATATTTTGAAAAGTACCACAGGACGTTCTTGTGTCAATCTTTCACGAAGATAGTGTTCGTTTCGGAACACTAAGGAGATAAAAATATCTGTTAATATACTGAAACGTCCAGAAATTTGAAAACCATCCGTATAATTTCTACGGGGACATTGTTATTGCCAAGACAATACCCACAATCGTGGAGTTATAAAATTCATATTATCAAAATGTCTAGGAAATTGGTTCATAAGCAATATTTTAAAAAACTCCAAAAACTGAAACACTCCAAATCAGTCATGTTATGGACCCTTGCAGCAAACCAAAATGACATGATTTATTCAAAAAATGTCTAGAAAATAGGTTCATAAACAACACTGTGATAAAAATGCCCTAAGAAGTATTACACCACAATTCAGCTATGTAATGGACTCTTGTGGCTTACCGAATTGATACAGTGCATACTATAGAAATGTTTAGAAAATTGGTTTATAAACAACATTTGTAAAAAACTCCAAAATCTGTAACACTACAATTCGACTGCGTAATGGGTCCTTGCGGCACACCGAAATGACATAATTTATACTATAAAAATGTCTAGAAAATTGGTTTATAAACAACATTGGGAAAAAAATGCTCTAAGAAGTGTAACACTACAACTCAGCTATGTAATGGACCCTTGTGGCTTACCGAAATGAAACAGTGCATGCTATAAAAATGTCTAGAAAATTGGTTCATAAACAACATTGGGAGAAAAATGCTGTAAGATGCAGCACAATTCAACTATGTAATGGGTCCTTGCGGCACACCCAAATGACAAAATTTATACAAAAAATGTCTAGAAAATAGGTTCATAAACATCATTGGGATAAAAATGCTCTAAGAAGTGTAACACTACAATTCAGCTATGTAATGGACCCTTGTGGCTTACCAAAATGATACAGTGCATACTATAAAAATGTCTAGAAAACTGATTTTCGGGTATACCATTCTTGTGATGAAAAAATTTCTATGGAACTGATCCTTGTAACATTCTGTATGTAAAAAGTTGTGAAATGTACCTACCTCAGATTCAATAAAAACACTCTTCTCTAGTAAGTTAACTGATTATAAACCACAGCAATCTTACTGCACCACTGTCTAATCGTTCAATGTTATATCTAGCAGTCTCTTTACCTTTCACCGTCATCAACTAATCGCAATTACCTTGGACTAAATAACTAACAAGTTACTAGGAAATGTTTCAAATGAACGACCAGTCTATTAGTAAAAAATGATCTGGAAATATTTAAACTGCTACAATCCTCAATATTTCGTTTGCATCACAGGATGTGTGATCATAATATTTTCGAGACGAATTTTTCGGAAATTATTTTATTTAATTCATGCATTTTATCTGTAATTGCCCGGGAGAAGGCGACAGAAAAGAACATACTATTTCTACAAAGCTAGTTTTTTTCAGTTTATTGTTTTGATGTAACAAGTATGTAAACAATATGAGAGTCTACCACCACATTGACGACAGCTAGTTTATTAATTCCGATCACAATAGAAAAAAAACATTCTCCTCATGTGCGTTTGTAACAGTTATTGAACTTTTCATTTTTCATAGATTTTCTTGAAAATGGACAATACTTTGTATTGTAAAGCTATCAAAAGGTACCGTTTTTGACTATTTAGCGCGAATTTGCTTATAGGTCCCACCGATACGGATACTTATATAATTATTATTGAAGTGAATAATATTCAACGATTTCTGAAAAAATGTACGTTATTGTCACGACGCTATGAATATTATTGGTGAATCATTTGAATACTGGTTATTTGCATCAGAAAATACATGGTGGTTATTTGAGTACATCACACAGGTTTTAGCTGAAATATTACACAAGACATCTGAATAATTACTTGCAGATTCCTATATCTGAACACGAAGCTAAGGGTTCTTTTGGGAGATCGTAGGTATAATAATAATAACTTTTTGCTTCTTTGACTCCCTACTATCACAACGTAGGCTTGAAATGGAAAATACTTGTTAGAAAACTACTACTTCCTCGGCTAATACCACGATGATTATTGAAAAAATACATCTCTCTAGGCTATAACTGCGGCAGTAATTGAATCTAAGTTGAAAATGACGTTTTATGACACACGCTACGTTAATTGCGCCTCTCAGCGAAGCTTTGATTGTGTTTCAAAGTTGACTATGACGATGTATTCTGTCACGTTTCTCCTATACTTTTTGGTTTTGTCTGTTGGCTAGGCTAATACTATGACGGATATTGAAACGAGCTACTTTCCTAGCTACGAAGGATATTAGGTAAAAGAACTACTTCACTGGCTAATACTATGACGGGAATTGAAATAACTACTCTCTTGTTTGATACTACAAACGATATTGGAAGAACTACTTCACTATGATATCAATAAACAATGCGTCTGTCGTCACACGTTGAAAGCTAGGGCCCCTCGTCACTTCAAACAGCTGAATTTGAGATTGTAACCCTTAGTATAGTTGACTGAATGTATTGCACCTTAAAAATGAAGGTCTACATTACTTCTGATAAAATTAAAATGCAGTGCATTACACCTGGAAATGAAAGGTATATGACTGAATGAAGGGTATCGCACGTTGAAATAAAAATACCATGTCTCCTATAATAGTTGAATTACTCCATGATTCACTGTTGCGTTGAAAATTAACATTGCTGCTTCTGAAGTGGAATAAGGCCTATCCAGAACACATGGCTAAAGACCATAGCAGTCGATGCCAAAACACCAAGGAAAAAAAATAGGTGAATTAATGCTATCACACTTTAAAACCGTGTCTCTCATATCAGTAGACTGTATCGCACGTTGGAATATTAGGGGTTTAGTATCAAAAATGTATACAAGGAGCTTCCAAAATTACTTTGAATCGATTTGTTATACCCAAACCACTAATAAGATGGCATAGCGGACAGTCAAAAATACTAATCTATTAGTTATCAATTGATTTACTCTTCACTAATAAGGGACGGACTGCCAAATATTTGTTCCGAATTCCCCATTGATAAACAGGGCCCTCTCCAAAATTTAGTTGAACCACAGCAAATTGTTTATTATCAAAAATGTATACAAGGAGCTTCCAAAATTACTTTGAATCAAATTGTTATACCCAAATTACTAATAAGATTGCATAGCGAATAGCCAAAAATACTCATCTATTAGTTATTGATTGATTTACTCTTCACTAATAAGGGACGGACTGTCTATTATTTGTTTCGAATGCCCCATTGAAGTACAGGATTCTCTCCAAAATTTAGTTGAACCACAGAAAATTGTTTATAGTCAAAAATGTATACAATTAGCTTCCAAAATTACTTTGAATCGATTTGTTATACCCAAGTTACTAATAAGGTGGTATAGCGGACAGCCTAAAATACTCAACTATTAGTTATTGATTGATTTACTCTTCACTGATAAGGGACGGACTGTCAAATATTTATTTCGAATGCCTCATTGATGTACACGGCTCTCTCCAACATTTTGTTAAACAAAAGAAAATTGTTTATTATCAAAAATACTCATTTATTAGGAGACGCCCTATATGGCACAGCGGACAGCCAAAATACTCATTCATTAGTTATTGATTGAATTACTCTTCACTAATAAGGTGCGGACTGCCAAATATTCATTTCGAATGTCCCATTGGAATATAGGACGATATAAAAATACGCATCTATTTGTTTCAATTAGTTGATAATTAACTATACCTGGTATAGATACAGGACACACAGAATAACTCAGATTCCCATTACAAAAAACAGATTGTTGAAGTAACGACGCACCCCGCAGTTCGCCTTTCACATTCTCTTTTATGAACAACCATTTCAACTAAATATACAAACACGCACCATAGCCGTATCGATAGAATGGCGGGTAACAAAGCCATAGGTAGCTGGTTCAAGCCACAGCACCGCCTCTTTTTTTCATTTCAATCTGCAATTTTCGAACTTATAAAATAAAGGCTGGTTAGGTTAGTAGCAGTTCGAGTGATGATCATTATTGAAAATTTGATAGGATGTTCACAATGGTGAGCGGGGGCTATATAGAAGAATAATGAAGACTACATTTTTTCTATAACATGAATCCATATCAGTGAATCTCAGCTGGGTGTCAAAAATTTGCTAGGATGTTCTCTATGAGGTATCCGGGGGGTTAGGTTTAAATAAAGGAAGTTTCACAGTGGATTATCAAAAATTTGCTAGGATGTTCTCTATGACGTACCCGGGGGGTTCCCCAAATTACGACAGATTCACAGTGGAGTATCAAAAATTTACTAGGATGTTCTCTATGAGGTATCCTGGGGGTCCCCAAATTACGGCAGATTCACAATGGAGTATCAAAAGTTTGCTAGGATGTTCTCTATGAAGTACCCGGGGGGGTCCCCCAAATCGCGGCAGATTCATAGTGGTGTATCAAAAATTAGCTGAAATACGGGGGTGGTAATAATTTTTTCATACTCTGAACTACCATACTTTCATCAAAACAGTGTTAATACCTTTCCCGCGAGGCTGATTAATTTTAAATTATTTTGGGAGACCCTATACGATATGCTGTTTTTTCTTAAACGAAGTATTTTGAAACACCCTGTATTATCTGCAGCCATATTTTTTCAAACTCTATACGACAATACCTTTCCAAAAAGGTGTAATACGTTATGACTGGTTGATTTTTTTTATATGGGGGTTCTGAGGGGCTGAACGAGGGAAGTTAAATTTTTTTCATTATTTTTTGTATTCTCCGTACGTCTAACATAAGCCTGAGGGACGCGAGCCCGCAAGCGTGTGAGATCAACTTTAGCAATGGTAGCGTCAATGTGTTCGTGATAGTGTAAACTCAGCTTTATGTTACAAAATTGCCAGAATCAACCTCCATTTAAAATAACACGCGATTTGGTCGGTGAACCGGCCTAGTATAATTACTGTACAGGACCGAGTACCGTACCTTGGGGTACACCACAGCAAATAGAATGGAGTGGTGAGTGATGATGTCTTTTGACATCCTGATGAAAATTTGATAGGTATGACCCAAACCTCTTCAAAGATTCAGGTTATTGTGTGAGTTATATATTCCAAAGCTTGCTGCTTTCGTATTCGAACTGAAAACTTTAGACGGCAAGCTCTTTAATCATCTTGAAATAACGAGTTTATTACTGTCTCACATACTTGAGTACTGTAATGTCTGTCTGTTATGTAAATTCCACATGCGCAGGCCTCGCTTTTCAATTGGACTCTCTGGGCAGGTGCTCAGGGCCCGCGATCCATAGGGGCTTCGTGCTAATGTGATGTGTGAACTATCATGTAAGTTTCTGCTGGATAACCACACATGGCTTGCTCGTATCAACCGAACTCAGAGGTACCCGACATCCAGAGCGGTGTCAACGTGAATCCAAGCTGAAGCAGTTTACATTCAATTCATTTTCAATCAGTCTGAACCAACTCTCAAAGGAAAAAGTCTTCTTCATCATATAAATCCATTATTTTCGATTTGAAATGAATCTTTTCAAAAAGTAAATAGTCAAACATTTATATTCAACTAGCGCATCGAAGCCTACCACGACCGGTCACTCAAAGAACGAAAGCAATGAAGGGAATGCAGCTAGTCATCACAACTTCTCTGTGAATATTTCATGCCGTACTGTTCTGTTCCTAATCTTAGTGAACCCAGCGCAGAGTTAGGATTGAGTATTATTTTCGAAAATTTGAGTATTACAACTGAAACAATTACTGATCTACAGTATGCGCGTTCAGTAAATGTAAATCTGACAGCTTGATTCAATCTGTAGGCGTGGTTTTCCCATACCTGTAGTGGAAAACGGAGCAGACAGATTGAATGGAGCTGTCAGATCTGCATTTACCGAACACTCCCAGTGTTACCCATTCGAAATGGCAGCACCCTTATGAAACAGTGAACCTCGTGTATTAGTGGAATAACTTGGAATTTTTGGGAATTGATGTAATACAAATTCCTCAGCGGTTTCCCCCTCGGTATGCATCTTGTACGCATCAAATGACACTTTTAGGCTGGTGCCAAAACGAATTTCACACACTAACATTGATAAAAAAAGTAACAGGCAAGCACCAAGTGGAAATAGATGTTGGGGTTCCAACTTTGGGGAAAAAATATTCAAACACGAAAACACTGAAAACAGTGATATAGGGATGAAATTTAGGGGTCGAAAACGAATTTTTGCTATTTGCGCAAAAACGTGGCCTCCTTCATTGGAAAAATCGAAAACTTTTGAATTCAAATTTTTGTCATAATCCCAAATTAACCGAAAAATAGTTATTGATTTTTTCTCGCTCATAAAGGTTTCCCAAACCAACGTGGGACGGGAGCGGGAACGGGATGAACACGAGACTAAATTCGATAGTAGGATATATAAAAATGTATACCAGTGCAATTATTCGTATTCTAAAATGCAGGCAAACAGCGAAATATGTTTGGTTTGCTCCGTGCAGTTCCCATTTTCCGTTCCCGCTCCCGCTCCCGCGTCCCGCTTCGGTTTGGTGAAACCTTATATTATTATTCAATGCACATGAGAATTTATCTTCTGAATTGCGGAAAAATCATGCTCAGTCAACACAAAAAAAAAACAAGTATATCATCAAATTTTTATGTGAATCAAATCATTTATACACGAGAAAAAAATTAAATACTGATAGATAGGTTTCCCGTCATTTTGACGGTTATGAGGTCATGAGGTCAAATGTCAATATGGCACCCATTCAACACCTATTTTGTTATCGAGGCACCCATATAAACCTTGTAGCACCCGTCTTCGGGTGCCACTTTTATTCGTGTGTATAACTGCATTTCACGGCATTTTATAAACAAAAAGGGAGGGTGTTTCATGCGATATACCTACTGATTACTTTTCGGGACCTTCGAAATACAAAACTATATTACTGAGACAATTGTTCGTGAAAGATAATGGTATTTTTTTCGATAAATGTACACAACCCGAAAGCTAGTTGACTTCTGAATTGTGAAAAAATCATGCTTAACCATAAGCATGTTAGGTTACATAGTATAAACTGTTTGCTGCAGGTCAAGCATATGTAGCCTTGATCCAAGTTATATCATAGCAGGTCTTCAAATCAAAATATTAAACTGCTCCAAGTTAACGGCGGAAAGTCTTTGTAATGTTGATGATCTGAACGAAATGGATCGAATGAGAAACTCATACAAGTAATTAACTAATTAGCATACCTATTGTATTATTGAAGCTTAATTCAAAATCGCAAAAGGAATTGTAGTTCAATTATATTATAGTATTAAAAACAAAAGTATGAAATATTGTAACAATTACTAAATTATTCATTTTATAATACTAAAAAGTTTAAAATAAACTAAAACAAAAATTGAAACAAGCTGTCATTTAAAAAATGCACTGAAAAGAAGAAAATAAACTTTTGAGTAAATCAAACCCATAATTTTGATATAGTATACAATTTTCAATAATATAAAAGCTTTTTGCGAGAATAGATCTTGACACAAGTAACTCTTAATAATTACGTAAATTGAATGTATTAGGGAAAATCTTGCGACCAGCCTTTAGATCATTCAAGATTGTATAAAAAAAAATATAGAAAGAATCTTTCCAATCAATTAATAGAAAATAGCCAATCCTACTTGTTAATTCCTAGAGACCCTACGTCACAAATACAAGTTAAATGTAACCAATTAATAAAAAATATGTTCAATTTAAAACAAATAGATGAAATTCAAAAAAAGAAACTCACCAATTATAAAGGTGTGTTCCCAAAATTCTATGCTTTACCTAAAATCCACAAACCTACACTTTCAGCAAGACCAATTATTTCTTCTATTGGCAATCCAACAGAATATTTGGCATCATTTTTGACTGATATTTTGACCACTTCGTATGATTTTGATAATGAATATTATATTAAAGACTCTTTTGAGGTTTCAAAACTTTTCAATAAAATGAAACTCCCCGAGGGCTATGTTATAGCGAGCTTGGATGTAGTCTCACTTTTTAGTAATGTTTACTTGGATGCTTGTATACGAGCCATTGATAAAAGATGGGATAGTATCAGTAATCATTGTAGTGTTGATAAAGAAACTTTCTTTGAACTTATTACTTTCTTATTCAATAATACTTATTTCTCATTTGATAATAAATTTTACAAACAGACTTTTGGAACCCCTATGGAGGCAAAAATTAGTCCTATCCTTGCTATGTATGTCATGGATGACATACTGGATACAGTCCTAAAAGTTTTACCTTTCAAATTGTTTTTCATTAAAATATATGTGGATGACTTGATTATAGCCTTACCACATCACGGAACTACAGAAGTAGTTGATGTATTCAATAGTTATGACCCGTATATACAGTTCACCATAGAACGTGAAGACGAAGAACATAGTGTTCCCTTCTTGGACACAAAATTTCGTCGTACAGTGGATAATACCTTAGTCATTGACTGGTATAGAAAACCCATAAGTAGTGGAAGATTTATGAACTATCACTCATACCATAAACAATCCATGAAGGTTAATTTGGTTAAACAAATGAAACATCGAATACTCTGTATTTCTGACTCCTCTTTTCATCAACAAACTTTAAAAGCCTTATATAATTTATTCATTGATAATTCATATCCTCCTTCACTATTCAAAAAGATTTTATACAGTACGTCTACCATAGACACACATGATTCATTAAATAATATCAATAACATTTCGCAAAATAATATCACTACTACAAATGATGCAGATAGGATCCAAATCCAATATTTTTTCACCTCTCTTCCATATATCGCAGATGTCTCACCCAGGCTGGCTAGAATTTTCAAAGATTTTGAGAACATAAAAATTGCAAATAAAACAATATTAACAATTAATTCCATTTTTACCAAAGATAAAGATAAAACACCTTTAACTTCACAATCACAGTTGGTGTATTGTATTCCTTGTTCTAATTGCGATAAAACTTACATAGGTCAGACTTCGAGGACATTAAAAGATAGAATCACTTCATATAAAAGTGACTGTAGATGCCATCCTGAAAGATGTGCATTAAGTGAACATGTTAATAGCACTGGCCATAACATGAACTATAGTAATACAAAAATTTTGACTAAAGAAAATAATACCACTAAAAGACTTTTCATGGAAATGGCTTTCATCTCTCAATCAGATTCTTGCTTAAATAAAAAAACTGACGTTAATCACTTGAGTGACAATAATATTACACATAACTTAAATAATTCTCTCTTAGGGAACACTTCATCTCTTTTGAGTTGAGACAATTGGTTAATTTCACCCACTAGCAGCGACCAATTCGTGGTTTCGTGGCACACTTCAAAAGTGTCTGACATCTAATGTCAATAATGTCAACTGTCTGTTGTCTAATAATCCTAACCAAATTTCTTACATTACATTTGAATCTCTCCACGTGTGGAGATAATTCAAATAAATGTTTAAACAAAATTTTATAACAATGACTTAATATTTTTATTGTTTGACGTATTTTAATGTGTTTTGTTCATCTTTGTCACATGTGACTTACATGACATGTTTATAATTTTAAATATTACATCCATAGCAATCATTCTCATCAACACAGTAAGTGGTTCTTCTTCAAAGTTTTCTTTCCATTAATCGTACAATTTTGCTTGTTACTTGTAGCTTCCCTGAAGATGATAGTATTCACTGTTGAAATATCGGAAATATAGTGTTAAAAGAGTACACGTTTTGCTTGCTGCTATACCCAAAAAATTTCCTGTTTCGTATATATATATATATATATATATATATATATATATATATATATATATATATATATCAGCACCAAGATTATATTCTTAATGAAGTTTATTATTATCCTTGATTCGCATCACAGGACTCACACTGGTTGGTTTGGAAGTATAATGAATACGGGAATAAGCTCACATTGTACTATCATTGACGCATGGTATTCCAAGAGTGAAAAGACATTTTGTCAATTCTCGAAATTGTTGAAAATTCTGACCAGAAAGCTTCAATTTTCATCTTTGACAACCTGTATCTCGTAAACTGGGATGCAGATTTTTTGTGCATAATGGTCACTTTTGCTGGCGAAGTCAAAATCTACAACACTCCAAAAATTCAGGAAATTCAACAGAAAGCCATTTTCCATAATGATGATGAGGGGTCGATTGAAATATCGGTTCTTGTAATTAACTCTGTCACTGGTTGAATCGTTAGAAATATTAGTGAGGAAAATAAATATCATCAGTATTTATTTTAGAATAGCAATATTCTGTGGTTTTCGTGGTTGACGGTACATGTTACACGACTGTTACTAATTGAAGATTTCATTGCTGTTTTCTGATTTCTGTTGATAATATTTTAGAGTTGTCCTACTTTCAAGGCAGCGATGAAAAACTCATACTCCCACTAGTAGGTACCCTGTTGATAATTTCAATAAGTCATCCCAATAAGATGTTATTGTTCAATCACCTGTGTAATAATTCTCCTAAATATACCGTGTTTTCACCTTCCTTATTTGCATTCATCCCACATAGGTTCAAACATAATAAAAGCCAGTTTTCCTGAGAAAGCAAGTATTAATTTTCGTGTTACCGACCAAGTTGTAAGTTTGGTGAGACTATACATTCCACAACGTTGGTTGTAAGTAAAATAGAGATATTTTTGTGGAATTGCTGAATAGTTAGAGTGGACGAAGATAATTTGGAAAAAATCAGTATTTGTTGAGAGGTAGGGACACGGCACGGTGAGTTAGTGAATACTCGTTCAAAACAGTCTATAGATTTATACCTTCGAGATTTCAGTCTTATATCAAAACAATCATATTTCTGGGTATTCCAATTTTATCAACATCAATCCATTGGATGAGATTCCATTTGATTCTTTTTCATTCGTATTTTCCAACGCCAACTGAACAAGATAATTTTGTCCCTGATTTTTCACAATATAGCTGTTCTTCAGTTAGTAACGCAATAAAAATACTGCATCAAATTTTTGTACTGTATTGGAAAAGACTACACAATTTAAATACAATATGACCTTTGCTATTTTTGTATAAATCTAAGACCATAATATTTATTTCTGTCTACTGGCTGAAAATCTCGAGACTAATGGCTGCACATAAAGATGAAATCGGTAATTCCATATTCATTTTGTAGTTACTGAACTTTTGATTAACTTGGGAATGATATCAATGTCCAGTCCTCGAAGGATATCATTCGTCCTAAACAATACAGAGTGCATAACAAATCCCTATCGACTAATAGTAATATATTTTACTCTTTTGAAAATAGTACACAAAGCTAGGAAAACTGTGTTTGTGTCTGTGTTAGATGGGTGCAAATCTTGCAAGCTGAATTAGAACCACTTTCTCCTATCCTATGGAATTGAAATTTCACAGGTTGGTTCAGTTTCAATAACAATACATTAATGTCGAAGAAATTGTCTTCCTTTGTCCACCGAAAGCTAGGTAGAGAACGCGTATGGTTTTAAAAGTTTTTTTGACGTACTTGGATGTCAAAAATTACAGCAAAAAAATTGGTGGAGGGGGCTCGCACCCCCTTTTTTCTCGGAATGAGTTGGAAAATAAATAGGAAAATGTTTCAACAGTTTCGGACATGGAACAAATTTATGAAAAAAAAATTGATAAGGGGGCTTGCTCTAATTTTCTGTGACGAAAAAAATTAAGAAAACTCGCGAAATAGAAATCGAGAAAATCAGTAAAAATAGTTAGAATTATCTGACCATTGGATATTACGATTTCAAGAAAATTTACCAGCCTTCCCCCTCGAAATATAGATAGAGAACGCGTAGAAATTCGGAAAACTTTCCGACGGTAAATTACCAGGCAAGCGACCATGCAACTATTACGCATTAATTGAAATGAACAGACAGAAACATAAAATAAAAACAAATTAGTATAATTAAAAAAAAACTTTTTACATAAAAGTTTTCATTTAAATACACTAAAAAGAAGAAAATAAATGTTGAAGTGAATTAAACCCATCATTTTGTTACATTATGAAATTTTAAGGGATTTATTCCCCAGATAAACTTTTTCAAAAATAAACCATACGTGATCATATTTAATACTCCGGCGCTGGTTCTCATAAGGAATTTACAATTACTATAAATATATAATATGGAAAAGCAGAAACAGATAACAGAAATTTTTATTCACTTAGTGGTTTAATTAGTAATCATCAGGTCACAAAAACAGGCACATACAGTAAATGCAAACATAAATAACATATCTTGGCAAACTCTAGTCTGATTAGTTGAAAGACAAACAATTTACGCAAGCACGTCATTTTCAAAAATATTTTTTTCTGGATCTCAAAATTTTTCAGAATACAATTCAGAGAAACCATAAACATTTGAGTTTTGGCACAAAGCGTTTGAAAGTACTTTTCTCGACAGTAGTTGTAGAATTTAATAATTCCAAAATCAGTTTGCCATTAGAAAGTTGACATTCTACCTCTAGTTATGTAAAGATTATTCCATACAATTGCTATCTTTTTCTGTTTTTCATTCCATTACTATCTGTGAATTACGAGCAAACTCTGCGCACGCAATAGATATTCATGGATGTTATATAGGGGATATCTGCTGGAACTGCGTATCGGACGTCTCAATGTCAAGAGATAAGGACTTTGCCGATTAAACGACGCTAGCGGATAGCCACCTGCAAGTGAACAATGGAGTTGCTGACAGTGTATGGAGAATGTTTATAAATACGACCTGCGAGTCAAATTCAGTTAGTCTGTATTTTTGATTCACTTTGTAAACGTCAAACTATATTCAAATAAAGTGGCTTATCCACCTCGGTTACAATTTTTAAAAAGTTAATTTGAGAAAACCAAATATAACAACTGGCGCAGTCGGTAGGATTCAAAAACGCTGCTAGAACAAGAAGAATCTAACTAGTAGCGGTGGATTCTAATCCTTCGAGGAATCAAGAACCTGCTGAGGAGTCATCACTTGAAGACCACGGAAGGAACACCCAGTGAAGCCCCTGGTGGACCATCTTCAAGAACAAGACGAATCACCCATGAAACAAATACTGTAAGTAACAAAGAATCATCTCGTTTATTTTACGTATATTACAAGGTAAAATAATCATACTGACTGATTATTTCCTACACAGACTCAAACAAAAAAAATTACAATTCAAAAACTATTTTTTTTGATAATTGCACTGACCAATTATCCGCAAAATAGTCGTACTGTTCGATTATTCTTACAAGGTACAAAGTATCCGTTTATATTCAATAAGTGAAACGATTTATTGAGCAATATGGAGAACCCTGCAAATGGTGATAACAATGTTGAAAATCAGGATCCTTTTCCTGAAATTGAACCCTATAAACTATCAGAAGTGTTTTCCATTGTTCCCGAATACGAAGGTGATCAAATATTTTTGATACTTTCCTAAATGCTTGTGATTGTGCTTATCAGATGGCAACCCGTAATCAAAGAAATCTTCTGACGATTCACATTAAAAACAAACTTCGCGGAAGAGCTCACAGCTCATAAGTTCAAGAAACCCCAATACCTATCACGAAATTAAGAATTTACTAACCATACACTTTGGCGATACTCGAGACCTTCAGAAACTGAAACAATTGTCAAATGAAACTGCATTAGATTTCTTCAACCGTTTACAAGTGCATAATGCAAAAATGAACGCAAGTATTCAGAAAACTGCTCTTACTGCAGAGCAAAAGTACGCGCAGTCAAGACTAATCGAAACAATGACATTGAACACCCTGTTAACAGGAATTGAACCAAAATCAGGGCAAATAATACGAGCTGAAAATCCCCGAGACATGCTTGAAGCACAAATGCGTATAAGAAGGGAACTTCAACTCTCGTATTTTGAAAATCAAAAACATGACAGACAGAACTAATCCAGAAATATTATGCAGAAAAGACCCCAATCTAGATAAACACCAAAATGTACAATTTGTGGTCGTCTAGGCCGTTCATTCAACGAATGTAGGCAAAGACAAAGAACACAACCAAACTTTCAAAATTTTGGAAGAAATCCAAATACAAATTTTTCAAGACCCAATTCTATTCAGCCAAATAGGCCCCCAAATAATTTCCAAAATAACCAACCGAGACCACAGTCTCAAAACACCCAACAAAGACCTCAATTTCAAAATAATCAACCAAGACCCCAACCTCAAAACAACCAGTCAAGGCCAACATCCCAAAACCAAAACCAACAGGGCAATCGTCCCACAGTAATTCAACGCAACACGAATTTCAACCAACAAAGAAAATTTTGTGTGAATTATCACGATAATCAATATTCTCATGATTCACAATAACAAGATTTTGAACCCCAAGATGACTACTATACAGCTAGTAGCCAAGAATATGAAAACTATTATACTGATAATAGGCAAAATCATCACGATCAATATAATGAATATGATCAACACAACCAATCCGAACAATTTGTTGAAATCATCTATCAGGATTTTCTCTCACTACCTACCCCAAATCATCTACCAGATTTCAATCAATCACCCGACTTAACATCGGAAATCCAGGCTCAAGTACAATCCATGAACCTGAACGAATACAATCCCGATCTGAACTTCCCAGAGCAACGCTTCATGTGAGCTCTCTTTACTCTATGAATTTCAAAAATCTCTGGAACATAAAAGACTTGACAAACTCGTTCAAAATTCTCATTGACACCGGAGCTGGTATTTCGATATTCAAACCTTGTGAAAAATATTTACATCGATTTTCGGAAAATGTTATAGTCCAGGGAATAAATCCAAAAAAATTTAATCACTGAATCCACTTTGATAAATTTTAAAGACAACGATCCGTATAAAGTTTACGTTTATGACATAAATATTGAGTTCGAAGGTTTACTTGGATCCGATCTTCTAGAACGTTACAATTGTATTATTGATTTGAAAAATAACCAATTTATAACAAATTTCAAAACCGTTCCGTTATTCAAAGTAACTGAAGAAGAAATTTTGAAAACAACAAAATTAAATCAAAATCAAATCATGATTGAACCCAGAACTAAACAAATTTTTAAACTAAAGTGTAACCTCACCAATACCGATGCTATACTGTTAGCACAGGAAAAAGAAAAAGTTAGATTACCAAATGCTTTGGTAAAAATTGACGAAAAAGGACAATTTCTAACTTCAATTATAAATGCAAATGCGATTCCAAAAACAATTCATTTTTCAGACCTGAAACTCAACCAATTTCAAAATTTGAATCAGTTTTGAATATTACTATGGAATTTTCTGATATTTTCTATTTACCTTCACGAATGAAATCAAACAGAATAGAAACCAATGATGCCAAACCCGTTTTTACAAAATCATACAGATACCCCCAACCAAGTTCATAAAGAAGAGGTCAAAACCCAAATTTTTAAAATGTTGAAACAAGGAATTATTCAGCCATCCATTTCCCCATGGTCATCCCCTGTTTGGGTTGTTCCCAAAAAGCTGGATACCTCTGGAAAACCAAAGTGGCGTGTCGTTATCGACTATCAAAAACTGAATGAACTCTCAGTTGACGATGAGTACCCACTACCGAATATTTCCGACCTACTTGACCAACTTGGAAATTGTCAGTATTTTACGACTCTTGATCTCGCGTCAGGTTTCCACCAAATAGAAATTGACTCGAAAGATGTAGCAAAAACAGCTTTCTCTGTGGAAAATGGACATTACAAATTTGTTCGTATGCCATTTGGTCTAAAGAATTCTCCATCAACATTCCAACGCGTTATGGACAACATTCTACTTGGTATCCAAAATGAACGTTGCCTGTGTACATGGATAATATTATCATTTATTCTCCAACCATACAGACATAAAACCAAATTCATCAAAAATTGACTTTATAAGAAATTTCCCTAAATCAAGAAATCCAAAAGAAATAAAATCTTTTTTGGGTTTAGCAGGCTATTACCGTCGCTTCATTTCAAACTTCGCAAAATATCAAAACTCCTAACAAAACTTTTACAGAAGGATGTTAAATTTTATTTCGACTCAGAATGTGATAAATCATTCGTAGAATTGAAATGTGCTCTAACTTCTAGTCCGATTCTGATATATCCAAACTTTGAAGAACCGTTTCTCTTGACGACAGATGCGAGTGCATTTGCGATAGGATCTGTCCTATCACAAGGACCTATAGGCAAAGATCTCCCTATAGCATATGCTTCTAGAACTCTCTGTAATGCCGAAACCGAGTACTCTACTATTGAGAGAGAAATTTTGGCCATAGTCTGGTCCGTGAAACACTTCCGACCATATTTATTCGGTAGAAAATTCAAATTAGTGACTGACCATAGACCCCTCACTTGGCTCTTTTCAATTAAAGACCCAGGTAGTAGGTTGGCACGTTGGCGGCTCAAGTTGGAAGAATACGATTACGAGATAGAGTATAAACCCGACAAAATCAATAAGAACGCCGATGCCCTATCACGTATTAAAATTAATCATTTCAAAGAATGCGCGAATTTTCAATAAAAATTCTCGATATTCGCTTCAAATGGAGATGAAAACCCGGATACCCCACCAGAAGAACAAATAGAGAGACAAGAAAACGTAGAATTTTCTTTTGAAAAAATACAACAAGAATTTGATACATTTGCACACTTGTATCAAACCGAATCCCTGATCGATTATTCAAAAATTAAATTTGACAATAGCCAACTATTAGATAAACAACATAAAAATATTCTGACATTTTTTCGACAAAATAGATTAGAAGATCTTCACTACAAAATAATTGAGGACATTTTTGAAGATCATGCCGATTTTTCTAATGACGCAATTAATGTTTTATCAAGTAAATTCACTTGTTCTACGTACTCTATAAAAGACAAAACGAACTAAATCTTTCAGAAACTTATTACGTCGAAAATAATCTAGAACTACCAATTCTAGAAATTCTATCTTTCATTTTCGCGGAAAAAGGAATTAAAATAACTGTTTGCCAAAATTTGACGAGAACTCCAGATAAAGACCAGATACCTATTATCATGGATCAATATCATTCCGGCAAAAGTAATTCACACCGAGGTATCAACGAAACTGTTAGACGTGTAAAAGAAAAACATACTTGGCCAAATTTAGTCAAAGATGTTGAAAATTTTGTTAAAAAATGTGAAACTTGTCAGAAAAACAAAGTATGCAGGAAAAATCTTAGCAAACCTCTAGTGATAACTGAAACACCCAAAACACCATTCGAAAGGATTAACATTGACATTCTTGAAATCCCTTCCAAAAACTATGTTCTCACTATCAGAGACGAACTGACTAAATTCACACAGGCTTACCCAATTGATGACAAATCTGAAAAATCAGTTGTCAATAATTTATTGATCTTTTTCCAACATTATGGTACCCCATTGAGAATCCATTACGACTTCGGTCGTGAATTCGATAATGCCCTCATGAAAGACCTTTGCACCCTTCATGAAATAAAACTAATAGGCGAAGAGCCGACCGCTGAAAATGACACCTGATCGGTTAAAGGACATATATTATTGGAAAAGGTAGTATTCAAATAGATGTAAACAATGAAATAGGAGCCTTAGTCCCCAGCCAGTCACTTGACTAGGCAACCATTTTTGATTTTTTTAAATTTTGGTTTAGTTGCTTAGCTTATTAGTTAAAGCATGATTTTAGCATCAAATGAAAGCTTAAAGTTTCTAGTTTTAGAAAAAAAAATGGTTGCCAGACCTCTGACAGTCAGAAATTTTGGCAGCCCACTTTGGAGACGGGCAACTCGAGTGTACACAACGTACTCCATAAGAGACTGTAAGAACATTATATTTGAATCCATGATCCAGATATCCGCGCAGATGCGCAATGTGGTACATTTTGTTTTCGTAGGTTCATTCGTTAAAATATTCCTGGCAGACCTTACAGCAAAGATATATTGTGATTTTTGGAGTGTTAGTTGTGTTGTGGAAATTATATCACCATGAAGTTGTGTTTTCTGTGCGGTAAATCTGAAGGGTTTATTGATATTTTCGATGCAGTAACTTTAGAAAAATGGACTCGTATGAGTCGTTTTCGAAAAATTAAGAAGCACAAATATTGGGAAATTGATGTTCCCAAAATAATTGGTGAGATTCGTTATCATTCCGACTGTTATAAGAAGTTCACCGTCTTAAAAGCGCGATACAAGGCAGAATTTGAAGTAATGCTATATTTACATGTAAGTATTTTCTTCGCAATTTATATGCATGGCAATGCAATTTGACATTTTTTTGTTATAAAAATACAAAATGGCAGCTCCAAGATGGCGGACGAGATTTGTGATAACGGTCCGATTCTATTCAAAATTGGTATATAAGGGTTTTCGGAGTCAGAGATTATGATTTTTTTAATCAAAATTCACGAATTCAAAATGGCGGCTCCAAGATGGCGGACGATATTTGTGATTATGGTCAGATTCGATTCAAAATTGGTATGTGAGGTTTTTTTAGGTCGTATTTTCGGATTTTCTGTCGAAATTCATGAAATAAAGATGGCGGCTCCAAAATGTCATTATGGTCAGATTCAATTCAAAATTGGTATGGTTTTCGGGGTTGGAGATTTCGATTTTTTAGTAAAAAAAATAATAGTTTAAAAAAACTAAAGAACACGCTTTACTTCCCATGGACTAAAAAGTAAAAAATAATTGACAATTCAATTTCTCAAATGTAAAAAAGCGTGGGGAGCTTGATAAAGTTTTCTTGAGCTCTTGAATGCTCGATTAAATTAAACTAAAAAATATGAGAATATAGATCGATATCACCCACGCTTTTTACACCATAATATAAACTACGACAATGATGACGAAATTGATGAGCAGCATAATTTTGATGTTACAGAGGAAGAACATGAAAACGAATAATTTGTAATTAGAATATTGTAACTCATAATCTATTATAATAAAATTTAAGTCTAAATTAAAAAATAATTTTCAAATATACGGTACAAATATATAAGCTTCAATAAATGAATTGCTTGATTTAATGTTAATTGTTTTCCTATAATTTATTTCCTATATTGTAATTACCAATGTACGTGATATTAAAAAAAAATTATTGTGAAAGCAAGTATTTTATTATTTATTTCTTAAATATTCAAAATATAAAAATAAGTCGGTAAAATTCAATGGGATATTCATGGATTCAAATATAATGTTCTTACAGAGTTTCTTATGGAGTACGTTATAGTGTACACTCGGGTTGCCCGTCTTCAAAGTGGGCTGCCAAAATTTCTGACTGTCAGAGGTCTGGCAACCATTTTTTTCTAGAACTAGAAACTTCAAGCTTTCATTTGATGCCAAAATCATGCTTTAACTAATGAGCTAAGCAACTACACCAAAATTTAAAAAATCAAAAAATGGTTGCCTAGTCAAGTGACTGGCTGGGGACCAAGGCTCCTATTTCATTGTTTTCATCAATTTGAATACTACCTTTTCCAATAATATATGTCCTTTAACCGATCAGATGCCATTTTCAGCGGTCGACTCTCGGTCTATAACATTTTCAATCGTTAACCACCCTCAATCAAATGGTTCTTTGGAACGTTTCCATGCCACACTAATGGAAATGATTAGATCAAGTATAGCAGACAACCCCAATGACAGCCCTCTTACATGTCTACCTTATGCTATCATTTGCTATAATAATAGTAAAAATAAAACACATGGATTTACCCCATATGAACTTTTATTCGGACACACATCCAGTCGACCACCAGAAACTCTCTATAATCAAAACCAATTAATCACAAAATACATCCGAGATCTCAATAACAGAGTTCCGCACTACTATAAAGTTGCTCGAGAAAAAACTCAAAGACAAAAAGAAAAATCAAAAGTAAGATTTGATAAACATGTTGGATAACCTATAGAATACAAAGTAGGAGGCAAAGTATTCGTTAAAGAATCCCAGATCAAAGATAAACTTCAAAATACATTTAATGGTCTCTTTGAAATAATAGAAATTTTTCAAAATTCAGCAATGCTAGTTAATTGGAAGACGCGACATAAGACAAAAGTAAACTTCGATAGATTAAAACTTTATATTGAAGAATAATTTTCTTTTCAGGGTTATCTTGCTGATTTCAGCAGCCCACTCACAATACTTCATTCAACCTATAAACAATACCGTTGGCATCTTCCTTCATGAAGAAAGCACTTTGAAAATTTCAAACGAAAAATGGACTCTGCTTGTCTATAAGGACTTAGAACATATAAAATCTGCTCTGGAAAATAATGACAAAATTTTAGAAAATTTGTTAGACACGTTTGATCAACCAGGAGCACGAATGATATCTTTCAGCCTTCTCACTAAGGTATCCAACTCACTCAGCCTCAAGTATCGAGAAATATTTGCTGATACTGAAAATTACAATAAAATACATAAACGCGGACTAATTAATGGAGTAGGTACTTTTTGGAAAGCAATAACTGGCAATTTGGATGCATCAGACGGTGAATATTATACAGAGTGTATGAATAAAATTTCACAAGATGAACACCAAATTGAAAAATCTTTTGAAAAATCAGATATCCGTTACTACATCTGTGATCAAAAACTTTAACTCGACTATACAAAAATTGCAAGTGGATGAAGAAACCTTCAATAAAGATATAAAAGAAATTGAAACGTCAATATTTTCACTCTCAGATGATCTCGCCTTTTATGAAGCACAAGTACGAATCTTTGATATTTGCGAAACACTGATGGAAAGCTATCTTTTTCTGGAAGATACTCTCAATAATGTTTTAAATTCTATAACATTTGCTAGATTGAATATACTGCATAGTTCAATCATTACTCCACATGATTTGATAAAATCTCTCCTAGATATATCACAATCTCTCCAAAAAAATTATTTACCTTACCAACAACGTTTTCAAATATTGCTCGATCTATCGAAATCATTGAACTTGAAGCATATCAAGTCGATTCAAAAATTGTATTAATACTGAAAATACCATTAGTCGAACAAGAAACATATACTTTGTATCGACTTTTACCAATACCAATACCAGATAATAGAACAGAACTTCACACCATATTTTGCTTTCATTTCAAAAATATATTGCGAGAGATGATGATTCATTGTTGTATATTCCACTCCAAAATTAGGAAAATTGTAAATTCATAAATCATGGTGTGAGAATTTGTTCCGATTTGCTGCCCTATCCAATAGACAGCGAAGTCACCTGTGAAGCCAAACTACTTAGAAGAGTGACAAAACTTCCAAAAACCTGCCAAACATCACTTATTTATGCCAAGGACTACAATGTTCAAGAACTTAGCCTAAACCTTTGGCTCATTACCATTTCTGATGACATACCGATTACTGTCAAATGTACCAATATGGAACCAGTGACTGAAATAATCAGGACCAATTCTCTGTTCAAACTCCAACCTGATTGCAACGAGAACGAGAAGCACGAGAGTCCACTCCAAGTTCTTCGTTGACAAGTATAAGAACATTACGTACAGGAACTTTGCAGTGCAAATACCATATCATTGCTGTAAAGACCTGCCTGAAAAATATCACCTACCGGAGCTGAAACCACTGAGGCTGAATAAAATCAATGTGGGCGACCTCAATATAGCCCAACATAAATTGAGCCAATATTCTGACGAATTGGACAAGTTAATTGGTGAACATTTTGTCAGTAAACACATTTCATGGTTCACATACTTTACCATCACCCTGATCATCTCCTTGAACGTTCTTTACTGTAAATGCCGACACAGAAAACCAATAAGTATTGGAATAGCTGCATCCAACGATCAACCACCACCAGACCATCCAAGGGCCAGTAGGACCGCATCACGAACTCTAGCCAGATTCATCCCAAGGAGAAGACCAAGTATCAACCCCCAAGAACCTGTTGAAGTAGAAGTCGAACTCGTAAACGTAAATTTCAAAAAACGAGTTTAATTTAAAAGTTGTAGCTCAGCAACAACTTTTTTCCAAAAAGGGGAGTTGTTATATAGTGGATATCTGCTGGAACTGCGTTTCGGACGTCTCAATGTCAAGAGATAAGGACTTTGCCGATTAAACGACTCTAGCGGATGACCCCCTTCAAGTGAACAATGGAGTTGCTGACAGTGTATGGACAATGTTTATAAATACGACCTGCGAGTCGATTTCAGTTAGTCTGTATTTTTGATTCACTTGGTAAACGTCAAACTATATTCAAATAAAGTATTTTACCGGTGGCTTATCCACCCCGGTTACAATTTTTAAAAAGGTAATTTGAGAAAACCAAATATAACATGGATATATAGACCGTTAGACTGAAATAAGACGTCCTAATTTTTGCTCTGATTCCTGGTCTGATTTTAATAATAGCAGGCGTTTATTGAGTAGAATATTTGTGTTAGTTGTAATTTTAAATGTCGCCTAGTTCAAATTTGAACCGGAGTGGATGCATGCAGTGAATCAGAAAAAAATTCAACATGTACTCCGCCTGATACAAAGTGCAAATAATATGACGGATATGTTGCTTCTGCAGAAAAAAAAATTATGAAATATAAACATTTGTTGAAATAAAATTATACAAAGATGAATAATTCTCTTTCGGAAAACGATAAGATGGCATTTTTTGATGTTTTATCGAAGAAGTGGAAATCTTCAACTTGTGGAATGAATTCAATACTCATGTAAACTAAAGAACGGTATTCTGATACATATATGACCTGAAAATCCAACAGAAAACATGATTTCTCCACTAACATTTTCGATTATTTGCAAGCCGAAGAAGTTGCCGGCCTCGACCGGCAATGGTTTTGTGATGTGACTAAGATATTTATCAATGCAAAAATGATTTTTGAACGACTTTGATGAACAAAAAAACGCCAGCTCCAAGCGTGGGAGGTGACAAATTTCGCAATATCTCCACTAACATTTTCGATTATTTGCAAGCCGAAGAAGTTGCCGGCCTCGACCGGCAATGGTTTTGAGATGTGAATGAGATATTTATCAATGCAAAAATGATCTTTTGAACGACTTTGATGAACAAAAAAACGCCAGCTCCAAGCGTGAGAAGTGACAAATTTCGCAATATCTCCACTAACATTTTCGATTATTTGCAAGCCGAAGAAGTTGCCGGCCTCGACCGGCAATGGTTTTGTGATGTAAATAAGATATTTATCAATGCAAAAATGATTTTTTGAACGACTTTGATGAACAAAAAACGCCAGCTCCAAGCGTGGGAGGTGACAAATTTCGCAATATCTCCACTAACATTTTCGATTATTTGCAAGCCGAAGAAGTTGCCGGCCTCGACCGGCAATGGTTTTGAGATGTGAATGAGATATTTATCAATGCAAAAATGATCTTTTGAACGACTTTGATGAACAAAAAAACGCCAGCTCCAAGCGTGAGAAGTGACAAATTTCGCAATATCTCCACTAACATATTCGATTATTTGCAAGCCGAAGAAGTTGCCGGCCTCGACCGGCAATGGTTTTGTGGTGTGAATAAGATGATTATTACAGCAAAAATGATTTATTGAAAAACTTTGATGAACAAAAAAACGCCAGCTCCAAGCGTGGGAAGTGACAAATTTCGCAATTTCTCCACTAACATTTTCGATTATTTGCAAGCCGAAGAAGTTGCCGGCCTCGACCGGCAATGGTTTTGTGATGTGAATAAGATATGTATCAATGCAAAAATGATTTTTTGAACGACTTTGATGAACAAAAAAACGCCAGCTCCAAGCGTGAGAAGTGACAAATTTCGCAATATCTCCACTAACATTTTCGATTATTTGCAAGCCGAAGAAGTTGCCGGCCTCGACCGGCAATGGTTTTGTGGAGTGAATAAGTTGATTATTAGAGCAAAAATGATTTATTGAAAAACTTTGATGAACAAAAAAAACGCCAGCTCCAAGCGTGTGAAGTGACAAATTTCGCAATATCTCCACTAATATTTTCGATTATTTGAAATGACAAAATGAATTAAAGTAAATTTTGAAACGAATTCCTTGAATGTTTAATTATGCTTGTGATTAGTTCGGAAGACTGAAATAAAGTAAACAATAAAATGAAATACTGAAGTGAATGAAAATTGCTCTCTTCCAAATTACCTACATACGGTCAATAAATACATAATGAAAAAATAACGAAATGATAAAATAACAAAATAAATAAAAAATACTCTGACAACAAATACACAGGAATATCCAATACTGAATAAATTTTTTTTTAAAATAAATAAAAAATCAACAAAAGTATTTCAAACACTATCACAAACTTGACAAATAAAATATACTCCTTTCGGAGGAATCTCAAATTGTACATTCTTATGGCGAATACATTTCTCATGTATGAATCTATGGCACATTTCACACATGACCATGGTATCCCCAGATTTGTCATCACTACCACAATACAGACATGCGTCTACCATGTCGCTTGATCTGGCCAACAACATTTTCTTTAAATACATTCGGTATGAATTTGGGTCAAAATTTGAATCAAAGCCCATTTTATTCATTAGACATGAACCAAAATATATTGTGAATATTCCACAGTTATACATGTCCCTTTGTTGTGGTAATGACATTGTTTTTTTTTTTAGATCTGAGCTGATATTTTTGGATTTTTTTTTATTATATTTCTTTATGAAAATCATGAATTTCTCCAAAAACTGATCGCCTTCATTGACACCAGCAGGATCTAAATAAGTGAAATGATTTTGAGAAAAATCAATGAAAATGAGGACCCAGTGGTCCTTGTTCTGATTAAAAGGCATAATTATCAGCGAATTTTCTGTAATGTCTGGGAATAGTGTTGAGATATTTCTTTTTTCCAAGAAAATCTCTCTACTAAATTCATCCCCAATTACTGTGATTCCTTCTAAGAGAGAATCTTTCAGGAAAATTTCCAAACAAAACATGATTAGATTTCCATCCAACCAGCATTCATAAACATTCTGATTATAGACTTCGGGCTCATTCAATCTTTCGTATGAATCATTAAAGAGAAATGGCATATGTTCCGCATGACGTCCTAGGTAATCATACCTAGCTACCACATATGATGTTTTCCTAGGCTTTTCGTAGTATCTATGATTATCAATTAAATGGTTAGCGAGAAATATGTGTTGCCTGTAAGGAACGTGGGATTCGTTTTCATTGTTTCTGTTGATTTTTGAAGAATAACTTGCTTTATAATATGAGTGACCTCTCTTGACTCGTTTACTCCACTGTTCCTCACATACATTTTTGTTTCTTCTCTTGGAAGCACACCTGTTCTTACTTACGTTATGTTTCATTAGTTTATGTATTCCCAACACATACTTCCTCACTTTCCGGATAAATCTGGAGCATTTGAGGTACAGATTTTTCGAAAGAATATTATTTTTCAAAATTCCGAAATAACTTTCGATTGGTGCATTGCAGGAACGTTCTCCTAATATAAGTGATGTCCACAACGGTAGATAGGTAATGTAATTCTCGATAACTTCATTCAAAAACTTTGGATTGTAATAAGGATTTATATCTTCTGTTCCGTCATTTTGAATTAAATTCAGTATCCTATTCTTTCTTGATTCAAAATCTATAAAAAACTTTGATCTTTTGTACATACTTCCCTTCTCATCGATTTCTTGGATGTGCAAAAATTCTGAGGAATTGATTTCATCGTAATTTTTGGAATTTATAGCATGTTGTTCAGTCAATTTTGAAATTTGTTTCAATGAATCAGTAGCTGCTAAGCTTTTATATTTGGAACAGGTAAGGATAACTAAATGACCAAACCATGTATCAATATCATCTTTAGACTTCATGTCAGTGACTGAAGCAAAACTTTCCTTTAAAATTGTTTTTACTTTATCATTTACGAAGGATTTGTTGATGCAATTTGAGAATAGTTTCATCATATGTGCACAACATAACGCAATATGAGTAATGTTTTCATCACACACATCCTCTGAAACAACATCGAAGCAATAATTGATATAATCAATCAATTTCATATCGTTGAAAGATAGACAGGCTGCATTTATCTCAGCCAAACTGAAATCAGTGACAACCCGATCGAAAATAGGCCACTTTGAACTGAAAGCAAGCCAGTAGGATTTAAAACTATTCAGCCACCCCAAAATTGCAGTTATTGTATGGGTGCAAGATATGAAATCCGAAATAGTGCAAACATCATTACTTGAATCATTTTTAATTTGAATAACTAGAGAATATAAAAGAATCCGTTTTTCTCCAGGTATCTTATTCGACTGACGAATAACCGTACCTGTAGCATCTAAATAAACAGTAATTTTTCTTTTTTCATCTCTCATAATACTGGTTTTTATCATTTCCATTTGTTCTTTACTATGGATGTATACAAGCAGTGGTTCGCCGGTTTGCTGAATGTAATGTCCATTTTCCCTCCTCATCAGGTGCAAATCAATGAGGTCATCGTCATGCCTATCTAACCGTTTCAGAGTTTCGGATCTGATGTTTTTCAAAACTCCCTTAGACTTGATCGCTTGAAGATTATTTTGTTCAATTAAATGAGATTTGGAATATATGGCTGAGTCTATTAGCATCCCGAGTGGTTTCTCATTGGTATACTTCTGGCCTAGCAACTCACGTTCTATTCCTCTCACTTGCCTGGTCAAATGAAACTCATGAGCGAAATCATATGAAGAGCTTTTCACAGTAAACAGCAGTCCCTTTTCAGTTTCAGATTGGGTCAAGTCGCGTTTTATCACAAATGTTTTACATGTCAGATGACTACAGTAGGCATATATTGTAACAGTTCTGTTATCTTTAGAAAACCAATACTTCTTTACATTTATTGTACATGTATTGTTAACATCTTGAAAAATCTTGGATTTTAACACGAAAACGTATATACCCTCTTTCAATTTGTTTTCGAAGTTTTCATCACGGATTGCTGCCCACTCATTGGGGGATAAATAGAACGCCAACGTACGTCTCAACAAAACTGTGGGTTGTGCGTTCCTCCTACGAATGAAAATGTTATATTACGTATGATAAACAACCTCATCAGTTAGTGTAGAGGAACAAAGTGATTTCATATCAACCGCGAAATGCACAAATCAGGAAATTTATCATATCTATTTGGATGATTATATCTCATATAATAAGCAAAGAAGTTTCCTACGGATAAGTCGTATATTCCCATGATTTATTAGATATACAAGCAGTGCATGATATGTCATATATGAAACATGTAGTTTTTCTTCAAATGTCTCATTAAAATTTGAAATAATATTTTTTTAAATTATTTGTTAACAAATTTGAGGACACTTCTATGCTGTGTAGATTTTTGCTTCTAGAAATGAAAGGCCATAAAATAAAGGGTTCAATATTAAGCAATGTAAGAATGACTTCGCAAAATATCAGACTACTGAAAGAAAGAAATATGAGTACACATTGAATGTCCAGTAGGAATGAAACATCAGTAGATTGATAAGTATCGTGATATCATCACGAAACTAACTGGCGTTTTGCCATGGCATGCTTAATTTCGGTAAGTAATTTTTTAATTTTGTCCACCGTTAGGGGAGATATGAGCATTAATATTATCAATAGTGTATGTTCTTATTTCACCTATGCAAAGTAAAAAGGGACTTATGGTATCTTTAACAACATTCAAAATCGAGTATTCCATGGTTTCCTTCATATTTTTTTCTGAATAAATAATTTACTGAAACCTTTGCAGGTGAAGCAATACACTGCATTTTTCAATAGAATATTATGCCACTACGAATTACGGTATGAAATAATTATAAACAATTTGTAGTCACAAGCGAAAAGTTTAATGAGAATTCAATTATTAAATGGATATTCACTACATTATCAAAATGATTTTCAACTAATATGCCTAGGAAACATAAATAATTTCAAAATATAAATTCCATTATCTCCCTTAACGGTGGGATAAAATTGAAAATGCATCCACTGTTGGATACAGAATTGAAATAAGTTCCAAACGATGTGTCTCGTGACTTACCTGCCAATTTAATTTTTTTCTCTCAAATGACGCAACGCTTGTGCGAATGACTTCATAAAAAAGATAGGTATCGAAAAAATATTGAACCATTCAAAAAATGATGATTAAAATATTTTTTTGGTAATTCCGGTGCCTGGGGAGTGGAAAGGACTCTGCACCGCATTAATGAAAAATTGACTTTGCGTGAATTTTCTCATATTTTTCATGTATTGAGGAGCTCGTAATCAAAAAGTCTTCATTGCAATAACGATCTAAAATATTTATTTCAGAATATAGAAGAAGAACATTAATGAATTAATTAATGAATTGAAAAAGGTAGACATAAATAGAATAGACACTGCATCAAACAAGAAGAGAACTGTTGCGGATATAGTTAACGACAAGCTATAGGAAAGAAATAATCAAAACACAAAATTATTCTAATATACAATAATAATATAATAAGTGATAATACCAAAATCAGTCATTTATTTGTCTATTTCACAACATATGTGTACATGAAAACATAGACTCTTATTTCGAATCTAACAAATACTTGGCATGCACCAATACCAAAACATTTAACATACAATTTTTGTTGAACCTCTGACAAGCGCAGAGGTAATCGAATTGATAAGCAATTTGAAAAATGAAAATTTAACAGGCATGGTTAATATTTCTATAAGATCATTGAAGTTTTGCAAAATTGAGCTATCTAAAACCATCGCCTTTGTTTTAAATAAATCCACATGACCTAAAGATAGGAAAAGTGATACCAATATACAGGGCTATTCAAATTCGTTTCTGTACATAGGGATCTCGTAAACAATAGGAGATAGAGTGTCGGTTCAATTGTGATAAAGTTGCGTATTTTAGAGACCTATTCAATGATGTGAAAAAATCGAATTTAGCTCTATTGGTTCTGGAGATATATAGGAAAAACTAAAAAATCCCAAATTTTTTTTTATTCGCAGACATATTGGAAATCTGTCCACATTTCGATGTTGGCACTTGATGTGGGCTATCAGAATATGTCCATGAATCTTTTATACAGGGTGTCATCTGACTTGGGCCACCCCCATCTTTGAATTTTTAAATACGGACCTATATTTTTTATTTTTTTGGATCGTCGACGTTCACTTCATACTGAGAAATTAAATTAAATTTTATATTTCGGGATGTTTCGGAAATATTTTATTATAATTGGGTTAATTATTCCCTTTTAAATTACGGCCCCGCAAATTGGTTGACTATGTTAAATAAAAACACAGTGGCAACTTTCACGTCTCCTCATGTACCATAGTGTTTTTCGAGAGTATTTTTTTCATTTTTAGGTACTAATTCATATTTCTTCACATTTTCAATGCTCTTTGAGCGTTTTCTACAATGAACTTCGAATAGAAAAATCTTTTATGATTATCTGAAACATATCTAGAACAAAAATAGATTATATGTATTTCGATAAGCTGAAAAAGGAATGATAGCAATAATTACATCCGAAACCAACACTATAATTGTAATGAAAATTGAAATGAAGGAATTTATATACACAAAAAAATTAATGGCGCAATAAATGTTCGAATTGGAGTCCTTCCATTTCTAGACATTTTTGAACTCGTTTTTTCATATTATTTATTGCCCTCAATACACTTCTTTGCTGCATTGTTGCGGAAGCATTCAAAATCCTCAATCTCAAGTCTTTCACATTTTCTTGCACCATAAGTGATTCTTGGAGATAGAAATATCATAACACCACATTTTCGCTAGTTCCGCTGAAGAAAAACGGGACATGATGAAAATTTATTATGAAAACCATTGAAACCGTTTGAGCTCTACCGTTTGAGCATCTATTTATTGATCCATGTATATTTCAAAAACTTCAATTATTATTGATAATACTGAAAATAGGAACATTCTCAATAAAAATTAAAAAAAAAACATGATTCCCCTTGAAACGGAAAAAATCCTACGATAAAAAAAAGTTATTTATGTAAAATGTAACAGAAAACAACCACTTCCCCGGCTAATGCCAAGATATACATTGAACTACATCTAATAGATATTGAAAAATGAAGTTATTGTTGTGACAAATTTCGCAATATCTCCACTAACATTTTCGATTATTTGCAAGCCGAAGAAGTTGCCGGCCTCGACCGGCAATGGTTTTGTGGAGTGAATAAGTTGATTATTAGAGCAAAAATGATTTATTGAAAAACTTTGATGAACAAAAAAAACGCCAGCTCCAAGCGTGTGAAGTGACAAATTTCGCAATATCTCCACTAATATTTTCGATTATTTGAAATGACAAAATGAATTAAAGTAAATTTTGAAACGAATTCCTTGAATGTTTAATTATGCTTGTGATTAGTTCGGAAGACTGAAATAAAGTAAACAATAAAATGAAATACTGAAGTGAATGAAAATTGCTCTCTTCCAAATTACCTACATACGGTCAATAAATACATAATGAAAAAATAACGAAATGATAAAATAACAAAATAAATAAAAAATACTCTGACAACAAATACACAGGAATATCCAATACTGAATAAATTTTTTTTTAGAATAAATAAAAAATCAACAAAAGTATTTCAAACACTATCACAAACTTGACAAATAAAATATACTCCTTTCGGAGGAATCTCAAATTGTACATTCTTATGGCGAATACATTTCTCATGTATGAATCTATGGCACATTTCACACATGACCATGGTATCCCCAGATTTGTCATCACTACCACAATACAGACATGCGTCTACCATGTCGCTTGATCTGGCCAACAACATTTTCTTTAAATACATTCGGTATGAATTTGGGTCAAAATTTGAATCAAAGCCCATTTTATTCATTAGACATGAACCAAAATATATTGTGAATATTCCACAGTTATACATGTCCCTTTGTTGTGGTAATGACATTGTTTTTTTTTTTAGATCTGAGCTGATATTTTTGGATTTTTTTTTATTATATTTCTTTATGAAAATCATGAATTTCTCCAAAAACTGATCGCCTTCATTGACACCAGCAGGATCTAAATAAGTGAAATGATTTTGAGAAAAATCAATGAAAATGAGGACCCAGTGGTCCTTGTTCTGATTAAAAGGCATAATTATCAGCGAATTTTCTGTAATGTCTGGGAATAGTGTTGAGATATTTCTTTTTTCCAAGAAAATCTCTCTACTAAATTCATCCCCAATTACTGTGATTCCTTCTAAGAGAGAATCTTTCAGGAAAATTTCCAAACAAAACATGATTAGATTTCCATCCAACCAGCATTCATAAACATTCTGATTATAGACTTCGGGCTCATTCAATCTTTCGTATGAATCATTAAAGAGAAATGGCATATGTTCCGCATGACGTCCTAGGTAATCATACCTAGCTACCACATATGATGTTTTCCTAGGCTTTTCGTAGTATCTATGATTATCAATTAAATGGTTAGCGAGAAATATGTGTTGCCTGTAAGGAACGTGGGATTCGTTTTCATTGTTTCTGTTGATTTTTGAAGAATAACTTGCTTTATAATATGAGTGACCTCTCTTGACTCGTTTACTCCACTGTTCCTCACATACATTTTTGTTTCTTCTCTTGGAAGCACACCTGTTCTTACTTACGTTATGTTTCATTAGTTTATGTATTCCCAACACATACTTCCTCACTTTCCGGATAAATCTGGAGCATTTGAGGTACAGATTTTTCGAAAGAATATTATTTTTCAAAATTCCGAAATAACTTTCGATTGGTGCATTGCAGGAACGTTCTCCTAATATAAGTGATGTCCACAACGGTAGATAGGTAATGTAATTCTCGATAACTTCATTCAAAAACTTTGGATTGTAATAAGGATTTATATCTTCTGTTCCGTCATTTTGAATTAAATTCAGTATCCTATTCTTTCTTGATTCAAAATCTATAAAAAACTTTGATCTTTTGTACATACTTCCCTTCTCATCGATTTCTTGGATGTGCAAAAATTCTGAGGAATTGATTTCATCGTAATTTTTGGAATTTATAGCATGTTGTTCAGTCAATTTTGAAATTTGTTTCAATGAATCAGTAGCTGCTAAGCTTTTATATTTGGAACAGGTAAGGATAACTAAATGACCAAACCATGTATCAATATCATCTTTAGACTTCATGTCAGTGACTGAAGCAAAACTTTCCTTTAAAATTGTTTTTACTTTATCATTTACGAAGGATTTGTTGATGCAATTTGAGAATAGTTTCATCATATGTGCACAACATAACGCAATATGAGTAATGTTTTCATCACACACATCCTCTGAAACAACATCGAAGCAATAATTGATATAATCAATCAATTTCATATCGTTGAAAGATAGACAGGCTGCATTTATCTCAGCCAAACTGAAATCAGTGACAACCCGATCGAAAATAGGCCACTTTGAACTGAAAGCAAGCCAGTAGGATTTAAAACTATTCAGCCACCCCAAAATTGCAGTTATTGTATGGGTGCAAGATATGAAATCCGAAATAGTGCAAACATCATTACTTGAATCATTTTTAATTTGAATAACTAGAGAATATAAAAGAATCCGTTTTTCTCCAGGTATCTTATTCGACTGACGAATAACCGTACCTGTAGCATCTAAATAAACAGTAATTTTTCTTTTTTCATCTCTCATAATACTGGTTTTTATCATTTCCATTTGTTCTTTACTATGGATGTATACAAGCAGTGGTTCGCCGGTTTGCTGAATGTAATGTCCATTTTCCCTCCTCATCAGGTGCAAATCAATGAGGTCATCGTCATGCCTATCTAACCGTTTCAGAGTTTCGGATCTGATGTTTTTCAAAACTCCCTTAGACTTGATCGCTTGAAGATTATTTTGTTCAATTAAATGAGATTTGGAATATATGGCTGAGTCTATTAGCATCCCGAGTGGTTTCTCATTGGTATACTTCTGGCCTAGCAACTCACGTTCTATTCCTCTCACTTGCCTGGTCAAATGAAACTCATGAGCGAAATCATATGAAGAGCTTTTCACAGTAAACAGCAGTCCCTTTTCAGTTTCAGATTGGGTCAAGTCGCGTTTTATCACAAATGTTTTACATGTCAGATGACTACAGTAGGCATATATTGTAACAGTTCTGTTATCTTTAGAAAACCAATACTTCTTTACATTTATTGTACATGTATTGTTAACATCTTGAAAAATCTTGGATTTTAACACGAAAACGTATATACCCTCTTTCAATTTGTTTTCGAAGTTTTCATCACGGATTGCTGCCCACTCATTGGGGGATAAATAGAACGCCAACGTACGTCTCAACAAAACTGTGGGTTGTGCGTTCCTCCTACGAATGAAAATGTTATATTACGTATGATAAACAACCTCATCAGTTAGTGTAGAGGAACAAAGTGATTTCATATCAACCGCGAAATGCACAAATCAGGAAATTTATCATATCTATTTGGATGATTATATCTCATATAATAAGCAAAGAAGTTTCCTACGGATAAGTCGTATATTCCCATGATTTATTAGATATACAAGCAGTGCATGATATGTCATATATGAAACATGTAGTTTTTCTTCAAATGTCTCATTAAAATTTGAAATAATATTTTTTTAAATTATTTGTTAACAAATTTGAGGACACTTCTATGCTGTGTAGATTTTTGCTTCTAGAAATGAAAGGCCATAAAATAAAGGGTTCAATATTAAGCAATGTAAGAATGACTTCGCAAAATATCAGACTACTGAAAGAAAGAAATATGAGTACACATTGAATGTCCAGTAGGAATGAAACATCAGTAGATTGATAAGTATCGTGATATCATCACGAAACTAACTGGCGTTTTGCCATGGCATGCTTAATTTCGGTAAGTAATTTTTTAATTTTGTCCACCGTTAGGGGAGATATGAGCATTAATATTATCAATAGTGTATGTTCTTATTTCACCTATGCAAAGTAAAAAGGGACTTATGGTATCTTTAACAACATTCAAAATCGAGTATTCCATGGTTTCCTTCATATTTTTTTCTGAATAAATAATTTACTGAAACCTTTGCAGGTGAAGCAATACACTGCATTTTTCAATAGAATATTATGCCACTACGAATTACGGTATGAAATAATTATAAACAATTTGTAGTCACAAGCGAAAAGTTTAATGAGAATTCAATTATTAAATGGATATTCACTACATTATCAAAATGATTTTCAACTAATATGCCTAGGAAACATAAATAATTTCAAAATATAAATTCCATTATCTCCCTTAACGGTGGGATAAAATTGAAAATGCATCCACTGTTGGATACAGAATTGAAATAAGTTCCAAACGATGTGTCTCGTGACTTACCTGCCAATTTAATTTTTTTCTCTCAAATGACGCAACGCTTGTGCGAATGACTTCATAAAAAAGATAGGTATCGAAAAAATATTGAACCATTCAAAAAATGATGATTAAAATATTTTTTTGGTAATTCCGGTGCCTGGGGAGTGGAAAGGACTCTGCACCGCATTAATGAAAAATTGACTTTGCGTGAATTTTCTCATATTTTTCATGTATTGAGGAGCTCGTAATCAAAAAGTCTTCATTGCAATAACGATCTAAAATATTTATTTCAGAATATAGAAGAAGAACATTAATGAATTAATTAATGAATTGAAAAAGGTAGACATAAATAGAATAGACACTGCATCAAACAAGAAGAGAACTGTTGCGGATATAGTTAACGACAAGCTATAGGAAAGAAATAATCAAAACACAAAATTATTCTAATATACAATAATAATATAATAAGTGATAATACCAAAATCAGTCATTTATTTGTCTATTTCACAACATATGTGTACATGAAAACATAGACTCTTATTTCGAATCTAACAAATACTTGGCATGCACCAATACCAAAACATTTAACATACAATTTTTGTTGAACCTCTGACAAGCGCAGAGGTAATCGAATTGATAAGCAATTTGAAAAATGAAAATTTAACAGGCATGGTTAATATTTCTATAAGATCATTGAAGTTTTGCAAAATTGAGCTATCTAAAACCATCGCCTTTGTTTTAAATAAATCCACATGACCTAAAGATAGGAAAAGTGATACCAATATACAGGGCTATTCAAATTCGTTTCTGTACATAGGGATCTCGTAAACAATAGGAGATAGAGTGTCGGTTCAATTGTGATAAAGTTGCGTATTTTAGAGACCTATTCAATGATGTGAAAAAATCGAATTTAGCTCTATTGGTTCTGGAGATATATAGGAAAAACTAAAAAATCCCAAATTTTTTTTTATTCGCAGACATATTGGAAATCTGTCCACATTTCGATGTTGGCACTTGATGTGGGCTATCAGAATATGTCCATGAATCTTTTATACAGGGTGTCATCTGACTTGGGCCACCCCCATCTTTGAATTTTTAAATACGGACCTATATTTTTTATTTTTTTGGATCGTCGACGTTCACTTCATACTGAGAAATTAAATTAAATTTTATATTTCGGGATGTTTCGGAAATATTTTATTATAATTGGGTTAATTATTCCCTTTTAAATTACGGCCCCGCAAATTGGTTGACTATGTTAAATAAAAACACAGTGGCAACTTTCACGTCTCCTCATGTACCATAGTGTTTTTCGAGAGTATTTTTTTCATTTTTAGGTACTAATTCATATTTCTTCACATTTTCAATGCTCTTTGAGCGTTTTCTACAATGAACTTCGAATAGAAAAATCTTTTATGATTATCTGAAACATATCTAGAACAAAAATAGATTATATGTATTTCGATAAGCTGAAAAAGGAATGATAGCAATAATTACATCCGAAACCAACACTATAATTGTAATGAAAATTGAAATGAAGGAATTTATATACACAAAAAAATTAATGGCGCAATAAATGTTCGAATTGGAGTCCTTCCATTTCTAGACATTTTTGAACTCGTTTTTTCATATTATTTATTGCCCTCAATACACTTCTTTGCTGCATTGTTGCGGAAGCATTCAAAATCCTCAATCTCAAGTCTTTCACATTTTCTTGCACCATAAGTGATTCTTGGAGATAGAAATATCATAACACCACATTTTCGCTAGTTCCGCTGAAGAAAAACGGGACATGATGAAAATTTATTATGAAAACCATTGAAACCGTTTGAGCTCTACCGTTTGAGCATCTATTTATTGATCCATGTATATTTCAAAAACTTCAATTATTATTGATAATACTGAAAATAGGAACATTCTCAATAAAAATTAAAAAAAAAACATGATTCCCCTTGAAACGGAAAAAATCCTACGATAAAAAAAAGTTATTTATGTAAAATGTAACAGAAAACAACCACTTCCCCGGCTAATGCCAAGATATACATTGAACTACATCTAATAGATATTGAAAAATGAAGTTATTGTTGTAATATCTAACAGAAAACAAATACTTCCCCTGTTAATTATGGAAAATAGCGACTCTTGTTTGTTTTACAGTCGCAGATGATTCCACAACTGATTATATGAACATCCTGTTCATATTTTCAAATATATATTATCAATATATTTTATAGCTATTAATGTAACGAGATAATTATGCGATTTATAACAATCGGGGATGTTGCCAGGCGACGAGGCGCTTTGCTCCGAGTCCGCCTGTGCAACTTCCGAGATTTGTTCAAATTGTTATGTTGTTATGATGTTTATAATTTGTAATGAAGATTCAACTTAAAGGAAGATCAATATTCAATGATACGATAAGTGTATTTTTGGTAAGTCTGTAGAAATCGATTTTTTCAGTGAATTCCAAAAATTTTATCAGCATCACGAGTTCTTCTATATATAAAGAATTCGAACAAACTGACGGAAAGCCAATTTTTCATAGATGCGGTGCGACTCTAACCTAGCTAAATGTTATCATGACTCTATGCGGTGCGCCTCTAACCTAGCTAAATGTTATCATGACTATCTCGTAGCTTATACGCTTTTGTTCATCTACACTTCGTATGAGTTGGTTTATAAAAAAAAAATATTGGTACCTACTTACTGTGTGTTGCTGGTATTAGTTCTTCCTATTGGAAAGAAACACGTGGGGATGACATGACAAATAAGGTTACGTAAACTCACTTATACTAGGTTTATCTATATCTGGTATTTCAACAGAAAACTACACAATATTTAACACTTTGTTTTGCTCCGTATTGGTAATGTTTGTCTCTCTATTCTCTGTGAAAATCAATTCATTCTGACCACAATGAAATCTCTATTCTTCGATCACGTGAATACGTTGCACTCTGGCGGTACATTTAACAGAGACATAATGTTGCGAAGTTTCATCGCGTATGGTGTCACTTTGCAGAGTTCTCAAGGACACATTCAATGCGCCCTAGTAACGTAATAAAGCCAATCACAGAAACATAATAAGTCTGCACTATTCCATAACCTTAAATTATATTTTCCGTATTTAGAATAGTGTATAATGCAGAAAAATTGTAGCATAGTAAAAATTTGCTAATAGAATATAAAAATATGAATACTCAATTACATACCGGGTGTCAACGAATATATTAGACAAGTCATAACTTCTGGAATATTAGGTGCAGCAAAATGAGATTTGGTATAGGTAATTGGTGTGTGAAGAAAAGAGTTTTCGCATATTTTATAATTTTCAGTCACTTCAATTTTCTTATTTACATCTTTGCCGGTCGAGGCCGGCAACTTCTTGTTAGTGAAGATATAGGTTTGAAAATTCCTATGCTTGGAGCTGGTACTTTTTCGTTGATTGGGTCGAGCAGAGAGTCATTTTTGCATTACTTGTTGTTTGACTTGCATCCCAAAACAATTGCTGTTCGAGACCGGTCACTTCTTCAGGTTAAAAATAATCGAATGTTTAGGTAAAAATATTGCGATTTTTGCTATGAACTACTATATCATATGTTTGGAGCTGGCACTTTTTCTATGATTGAATTCGTTCAAAAAATCATTTTTGCATTGATGATTATCTCATTCACATCACAAAACCATTGCCGGTCGAGGCCGGCAACTTCTTCGGCTTGCAAATAATCGAAAATGTTAGTGGAGATATTGCGAAATTTGTCACTTCTCACGCTTGGAGCTGGCGTCTTTTTGTTCATCAAAGTCGTTCAAAAAATCATTTTTGCATTGATAATCATCTTATTCACACCACAAAACCATTGCCGGTCGAGGCCGGCAACTACTTCGGCTTGCAAATAATCGAAAATGTTAGTGGAGATATTGCGAAATTTGTCACATCTCACGCTTGGAGCTGGCGTCTTTTTGTTCATCAAAGTCGATCAAAAAATCATTTTTGCATTGATAAATATCTTATTCACATCACAAAACCATTGCCGGTCGAGGCCGGCAACTTCTTCGGCTTGCAAATAATCGAAAAAATTAGTGGAGATATTGCGAAATTTGTCACTTCCCACGCTTGGAGCTGGCGTTTTTTTGTTCATCAAAGTCGTTCAAAAAATCATTTTTGCATTGATAAATATCATATTCACATCACAAAACCATTGCCGGTCGAGGCCGGCAACTTCTTCGGCTTGCAAATAATCGAAAAAATTAGTGGAGATATTGCGAAATTTGTCACTTCCCACGCTTGGAGCTGGCGTTTTTTTGTTTATCAAAGTCGTTCAAAAAATCATTTTTGCATTGATAAATATCATATTCACATCACAAAACCATTGCCGGTCGCGGCCGGCAACTTCTTCGGCTTGCAAATAATCGAAAATGTTAGTGGAGACATTGCGAAATTTGTCACTTCCCACGCTTGGAGCTGGCGTTTTTTTGTTCATCAAATTCGTTCAAAAAATCATTTTTGCATTGATAAATATCATATTCACATCACAAAACCATTGCCGGTCGAGGCCGGCAACTTCTTCGGCTTGCAAATAATCGAAAAAATTAGTGGAGATATTGCGAAATTTGTCACTTCCCACGCTTGGAGCTGGCGTTTTTTTGTTCATCAATGTCGTTCAAAAAATCATTTTTGCATTGATAAATATCATATTCACATCACAAAACCATTGCCGGTCGAGGCCGGCAACTTCTTCGGCTTGCAAATAATCGAAAATGTTAGTGGAGATATTGCGAAATTTGTCACTTCCCACGCTTGGAGCTGGCGTTTTTTTGTTCATCAAAGTCGTTCAAAAAATCATTTTTGCATTGATAAATATCATATTCACATCACAAAACCATTGCCGGTCGAGGCCGGCAACTTCTTCGGCTTGCAAATAATCGAAAATGTTAGTGGAGATATTGCGAAATTTGTCACTTCTCACGCTTGGAGCTGGCGTCTTTTTGTTCATCAAAGTCGTTCAAAAAATCATTTTTGCATTGATAATCATCTTATTCACACCACAAAACCATTGCCGGTCGAGGCCGGCAACTACTTCGGCTTGCAAATAATCGAAAATGTTAGTGGAGATATTGCTAAATTTGTCACATCTCACGCTTGGAGCTGGCGTCTTTTTGTTCATCAAAGTCGTTCAAAAAATCATTTTTGCATTGATAATCATCTTATTCACATCACAAAACCATTGCCGCTCGAGGCCGGCAACTTCTTCGGCTTGCAAATAATCGAAAATGTTAGTGGAGATATTGCGAAATTTGTCACTTCTCACGCTTGGAGCTGGCGTCTTTTTGTTCATCAAAGTCGTTCAAAAAATCATTTTTGCATTGATAATCATCTTATTCACATCACAAAACCATTGCCGGTCGAGGCCGGCAACTTCTTCGGCTTGCAAATAATCGAAAATGTTAGTGGAGATATTGCGAAATTTGTCACTTCTCACGCTTGGAGCTGGCGTCTTTTTGTTCATCAAAGTCGTTCAAAAAATCATTTTTGCATTGATAATCATCTTATTCACACCACAAAACCATTGCCGGTCGAGGCCGGCAACTACTTCGGCTTGCAAATAATCGAAAATGTTAGTGGAGATATTGCGAAATTTGTCACTTCTCACGCTTGGAGCTGGCGTCTTTTTGTTCATCAAAGTCGTTCAAAAAATCATTTTTGCATTGATAATCATCTTATTCACATCACAAAACCATTGTCGGTCGAGGCCGGCAATTTCTTCGGCTTGCAAATAATCGAAAATGTTAGTGGAGATATTGCGAAATTTGTCACTTCCCACGCTTGGAGCTGGCGTTTTTTTGTTCATCAAAGTCGTTCAAAAAATCATTTTTGCATTGATAAATTTCTTATTCACATCACAAAACCATTGCCGGTCGAGGCCGGCAACTTCTTCGGCTTGCAAATAATCGAAAATGTTAGTGGAGACATTGCGAAATTTGTCACTTCCCACGCTTGGAGCTGGCGTTTTTTTGTTCATCAAAGTCGTTCAAAAAATCATTTTTGCATTGATAAATATCATATTCACATCACAAAACCATTGCCGGTCGAGGCCGGCAACTTCTTCGGCTTGCAAATAATCGAAAAAATTAGTGGAGATATTGCGAAATTTGTCACTTCCCACGCTTGGAGCTGGCGTTTTTTTGTTTATCAAAGTCGTTCAAAAAATCATTTTTGCATTGATAAATATCATATTTACATCACAAAACCATTGCCGGTCGAGGCCGGCAACTTCTTCGGCTTGTAAATAATCGAAAATGTTAGTGGAGATATTGCGAAATTTGTCACTTCTCACGCTTGGAGCTGGCGTCTTTTTGTTCATCAAAGTCGTTCAAAAAATCATTTTTGCATTGATAATCATCTTATTCACACCACAAAACCATTGCCGGTCGAGGCCGGCAACTACTTCGGCTTGCAAATAATCGAAAATGTTAGTGGAGATATTGCGAAATTTGTCACATCTCACGCTTGGAGCTGGCGTCTTTTTGTTCATCAAAGTCGTTCAAAAAATCATTTTTGCATTGATAATCATCTTATTCACATCACAAAACCATTGCCGGTCGAGGCCGGCAACTTCTTCGGCTTGCAAATAATCGAAAATGTTAGTGGAGATATTGCGAAATTTGTCACTTCTCACGCTTGGAGCTGGCGTCTTTTTGTTCATCAAAGTCGTTCAAAAAATCATTTTTGCATTGATAATCATCTTATTCACATCACAAAACCATTGCCGGTCGAGGCCGGCAACTTCTTCGGCTTGCAAATAATCGAAAATGTTAGTGGAGATATTGCGAAATTTGTCACTTCTCACGCTTGGAGCTGGCGTCTTTTTGTTCATCAAAGTCGTTCAGAAAATCATTTTTGCATTGATAATCATCTTATTCACACCACAAAACCATTGCCGGTCGAGGCCGGCAACATCTTCGGCTTGCAAATAATCGAAAATATTAGTGGAGATATTGCGAAATTTGTCACTTCTCACGCTTGGAGCTGGCGTTTTTTGTTCATCAAAGTCGTTCAAAAAATCGTTTTTGCATTGATTATCATCTTGTTCACATCACAAATCCATTGCCGGACGGGGCCGGCAACTTCTTCAGCTTGCAAATAATCGAAAATGTTATTGGAGATATTGCGAAATTTGTCACTTCTCACGCTTGGAGCTGGCGTCTTTTTGTTCATCAAAGTCGTTCAAAAAATCATTTTTGCATTGATAAATATCATATTCACATCACAAAACCATTGTCGGTCGAGGCCGGCAACTTCTTCGGCTTGCAAATAATCGAAAATGTTAGTGAATATATTGCGAAGTTTGACACTTCCCACGCTTGGAGCTTGTGCATTTTTGTTCATTAAAGTCGTTCAAAAAATTAGTTTTGCAATAATGATAATCTTATTTTATCCCAGAGTCATTGCCGTTCGATGCCGGCCACTTCTTGTTCAGGTTCAGGGTGAAAACAATCAAATGTTATGGTGAAAATATTGCGAGATATGACATGTACTACTACTTCGTATGCTTGGAGTTGGCACTTTTTCTTTCATTGAAGTCTTTCAATAAGTCATTTTTGCATTAATAGTTATTTCATATGCATCCCAAGACAATTGCCCTTCGAGGCCGCTCACTTCTTCAGGTTGAAATGATCGAATGTTGTGGAAGAAATATAGGGAGGTAAGCCATGAATTGCTAATTCATATTCTTGGAGCTGGCATTTTTTCTTTTTATTCGTTCACAAACTCATTCTTGTATTAATAATATTCTTATATACATCCCAAAATTTAGGGTTACTAGCTTTCTATCTGAATCGTTTTTTATGTATATATAAATTTACAAAAATACTCCTTTCCGTCATCATAATTCTTCTTTGGTGGCTACCGAATAAACACAATTAATTTTACCTTGAAAAAAACAGGTTCCATTTTTGGCCGTGGTGGAATAATCGAATGTGGCGGATTGGAGCTGGCCGGCCGGGAGCTAACATGACCGAGGTCTTCAATTCAGGGTGGTAAAAAAATACAGTTTTTTCGTTTGCTTGAAAAAGTTGCTGAAATTTGATTATTTTAAATGGAACACCCTGTATATTATTGAAAATTCGGAAAGCTGCTGAAATTTGCTTTCTTTCTATGTATATCACACCAATACCTAACCAGTCAAATTTCGGACTTATGAGCATTTATTTGTGAAAATGTCCCTTCAGAATGGTATTTCCATTCGGTATTTGGTAAGCAGGCCATGATTACTATTTGACAGTAGCGTTGTGACATTCTCCTAATAATATCGACATTTTCGTCACTTCAGAAGTTGCAAATACCTTCAAAACGATGGAACAAAACTATTCAAACGAAGTTCTTATGAATGAAGAAAAATGAAAAGGAATGCAACGCTGTTTCGAGAGGACAATCAACTCACGTTATGTCAGGGTGACAGCTGCTCCGATATTTTTTTCGACATCTATTGAATTTTTTTATACTCTGGTTTAATGTTGTTACAGTCCATTTGCTAATCAATATAATTGTTCAAAACAGTAACGATTATTATTAAAATTGGGATACACCCTGACATTGGTCCATTCGAATACGGATATTTCTGGAGAAGGAAACAGGCAAGGTGGAACATTCAACGCACACAGCGGCAGGGCTAACAGCAAATCGGCAGCGCTAGCAGGAGGACATTGATACAGTAGCTGAGACGGGGTGAGTGCATCCTACCTATTTCCCATCCTTGTTCTGGGTACATGCTTGTTTCTAACTGCGTCATCTGACAGGACTTTAGGACATAACGGTAAAATGACTAGAACAAAAAACTAGAGAACAAAAGGTTGAACATTTACTCACAATTGACACGACTTGAAGATTTCTTGACAAATTTCACTCCAGATCAGTTTGACCAATTAAGTCTTCGCATTCAGAAAGGCGTAGAATTGTGGGATCAATTTGAGGAGATTCAGAGTGAAATTGAGGAATTGAAAGGGGACAATATACTAGGAGAGGAAAGGCCGACATTTGAAAGCAATTTTTACAGGGTACTTGGTGAGGCAAAGAAAAAATTCTCTGAACATCAAATTCAAAGCAATGCGGTACATTCTCAACAAACTCCAGGGGGGGCAAAGCCAACAGTCAAACTTCCGCTCATGGAAATACCAACTTTTTGTGGCGGGTACAAAGAATGGTCAGAGTTTTACGATACCTTTAATACCCTTATTCATTCTAATTCGGATTTGAGTGCAGTTCAGAAATTTTATTACTTAAAAAACTCACTAAAAGGCTGATGTTTTACATTCCTTGGAAGTTTCAGATGACAATTATACGACAGCTTGGTCGTTATTGCGAGAACGCTTCGAAAACAAAAAATTGATAACATTGAGTCACATTGACACTTTGTTCAACTTTCCCCCTATCATTGAAGAATCACATGGGATGTTGAGGAGGTTTTTATATAATATTAATAAAAGCATACGAGCTTTGAAAACATTAGGGCAACCGGTAGACACATGGGACACGTTACTAATTTACATTTTGGAAAAGAAGTTAGATCCACTCTCAAAAAGAGAATGGCAAATTGAAAATGATACAACAAAATTTTCAAATTTGGCAAGTTTCATTAAATTTCTTGGTAAGAGATGTCAGTTATTGGAGGTTGAACAAGATGTCAATTGATTCACGGGGAGAAGCTTCAAATAAATACAAAAATAATAGGCCCATCACAAATAAATCATTCGCAACAACTAAACAAACATGTGTAGTTTGCAAAGATAATCATATTCTTTTTCATTGTAAGACATTTTTGGGTCTTTCAAACGAAGCAAAAAAGGAACATGTACGGAAATCCAATCTTTGTTGGAATTGCTTTGGTACTGATCATCGGGTTCAAAGTTGTACATCTAGGGGATGTTAACATTGTGGGAAGAAGCACAATACACTTCTTCATGAAATAGGTGTAGGTCAAAGCACGCAATCTCAGTCTGACAGTTCCAATACTTGTCATGAAGTGGAACGCAGACTTCCAAGCAGCAACGTTCAACAAATGTCAGAAGATCACGGTAGGGGAAATTCAGCTTTAATTTCTTATGTTGTCACAAAAACGGAAATTTTGCTGTCAACTGCTCTAATATATATAGAGGATAAATTTGGAAATAAACATGAATGCAGGGCTCTACTCGATTCAGCTTCGCAATCTAATTTTATATCAAAAGATTTATGTGAGAGATTGCGAATCAATCCAAAAACCGTTAACATTCCCATTATAGGCATCAATCAAAACGTTGCAAATATTTCGGGAAGCATCAGCACAACTATTTTTTCAAAGGTAAATGCATTCAGGGTAAAATTGTCATTTTTAATTTTGGACAAAATAGCAAATGATTTACCTGCGATTACTTTCAAAAGGGGCGGTTTAAATATACCACAGCATCTCACACTCGCAGACAATAATTTCAACATGTCAGGTAAAATAGACTTGTTAATAGGAGCAGAAATATTCTGGGAGTTGTTATGTGTAGGACAAGTAAAACTTGGTCAGGGTCAACCAATAATGCAAAAAACCAAACTTGGTTGGATTATTTCGGGAAACGTTGCATATGCACATAATAAAGATACGAGGTCGTCAAATATTAAAAAATCTTGTTTCCTGGCATCAGCAGTAGACATTCAAGACCAGTTGAAAAAATTCTGGGAAATAGAGGAGGGTACTTGTCAGAAAATGTTTTCTAAGGAAGAACAGGAATGTGAGAGAATTTTTTCGGAAACAACTTTTCGAAATGATGACGGGCGATTTGTAGTTAATTTACCCATCAAGGGAGATTTAAATGATTTGGGGAACTCTATAGGTAAAGCCTTCAAACGATTCAATGCTTTAGAATGGAAAATGGAGCGAAACGAGGGCTTCGCAAAACAGTACACAAATTTCATTCATGAATATGAAGAAATGGGCCACATGATTAGAATCGATTCGACACAATTTGATGATTCTTTTAAGGTCAACTATTATTTACCTCACCATGGAGTAGTCAAAGAATCATCAACTACGACTAAGTTGAGGGTGGTATTTGATGGTTCGTCAGAAACAGACACAGGCGTATCAATTAATAGTAAATTGATGGTGGGGCCAAAAATTCAGGATGATCTCTTTTACATTTTGCTACGTTTTAGAAAACGCGGTAGTTCTAGTAGGTGACGTCACGAAAATGTACAGGCAAGTACTTGTAACCGAAGATCATCGTGACCTTCAACGAATAATTTGGCTTCCTTCATCCGATCAATCGATCCAGCATTATAGATTGAACACTGTTACTTACGGAACAGCACCTGCAGCTTTTCTTGCGGTGAGGTGTTTGATTCAATTGGGCATTGAAAATGAAAGGGTATATCCTAAAGCCAGCAAGGCTATAATGAAAGATTTTTATGTGGATGATTTGCTAACCGGAGCAAATACAGTAGATGAGGCAAAACAGATAAAGTTTGAAATTACGAAAATACTTAGTTCGGGTAAATTCACCTCAAGAAAATGGTTATCGAATAATATGGAGGTTTTAGAAGACATGAATAATAAAGATGGAGCGATTGAACATTACATTTCGGAAGATAAGATCACAAAAACTTTGGGAATCATTTGGAATTCTGAACTTGATCAGCTTCATTACAAGGTCACTTGCGAAAATAAATCTGATCGAGTAACAAAACGCATAATTTTGTCAATTATCTCACAGATATTTGACCCATTGGGGTTAGTGGGACCAGCTATCATAAAGGCAAAGCGTATCATGCAGCGTCTTTGGGAGCTAAAGCTCAATTGGGATGAGGCCGTTCCATTAGATATATATACTGCTTGGACACAATTTTATAAAGGTATTCATCATTTGAATATGCTTGAAATTCCGCGGCAAGCTGTTTGCTCTCATGCAACAGAAATACAACTTCATTGCTTCTCGGACGCATCTGAGCAAGCCTACGGAAGTTCTATATATATTAGGACCACAGATATGGACAAAACGCATCATGTACAACTCTTATGTGCAAAATCACGTGTGTCTCCATTGAAAACAATAACATTAGCTAGGTTGGAACTTTGCGGAGCTCTTCTCATGGCACAATTAGCCGACAATGTCATAAAGGCGTTAGATCTTAACATAAATTCAGTATGGTATTGGTGCGATTCGACAATAGTTTTATCTTGGCTTGCAGAAGAGCCCTCTCATTACAAAACTTTTGTTGCTAATAGGGCAGCGGAAATTCAAAGATTGACGTCGGGGCATCATTGGAATCATGTTCAAGGTACAGACAACCCCAGTGATGTAATTTCACGTGGTATGAATCCGGATTCTCTCATCAACTGTACATTGTGGTGGAAAGGTCCAAGTTGGCTGGCACTCGGACAATCTGAATGGCCTGAATCTGAGTTTACCAAACTTTCAGAAATACCTGAGTTGAAGAAAATTTCTCAGACATTTATTGTAGACCGATACTCAAATTTTAATATATTTCAAAGATTTTCCTCGTATCATAGATTGGTTAGGGTAACTGCCTTCTGTATTCGATTCGTCAAAAAATGTTCAGGCAAAGTGGTTTCGGGACCTTTGACAGTGGATGAACTTGAAAATTCATTTGTGATTTTAATCAAACTAGCTCAATTACAAAGTTTCTCAATGGATTTGGCTGTATTAAAAAATAATAATAGGAGTTCAGTCTCTGCGAAACTGATTTCACTCAGTCCTTTTTTGGATGATAAGGGAATATTGAGGGTTGGTGGTAGGTTGGACAAGGCTGACATACACTATGACCAACGTCATCAAATGATTTTAGACAAAAATCATAAGTTCACCAAGTTGTTGATCATGAAAGAACATTTGAAAAAATTACATGCGGTGCCACAGGCATTATTAGCATCAATGCGATTGAGATTTTGGCCAATTGGAGGGCGTAATACAGTACGCAGTGTTTTACGTAATTGCATCACATGTTTTCGCAATAAGCCTAAAGAATGCCAATATATGATGGGTGAGCTTCCAAAGAATCGCATAACACCATCTCGTCCGTTCATAAATTGCGGCATAGATTTTGCAGGTCCTTTCGACACGAAAGCAAGTAAAATAAGGGGTCAAAAAATCTTAAAATCTTACATGTGCATTTTTGTTTGTTTTTCAACAAAGGCTTGTCACCTGGAGTTGGTGGAGGATTTATCTACAGATGCTTTTTTAAATTCTTTCAAACGATTTTTGTCAAGGAGAGGTTTACCGAAAAACGTGTACTCTGTCAATGGCACGAATTTTGTCGGAACAAATAATTATTTGAAAGAGTTATATTTATTTTTGGATAACAAACGACATCAAAAGCAAATATTCGATTTCTTTGCACAACAATCAGTGAAGTGGCATTTTATTCCTCCTCGTTTTCCGCATTTCGGAGGATTGTGGGAGTCAGGGGTTAGAATTGCTAAATATCATTTGCGAAGGGTTTTGGGAAATTTGATATTGACATACGAGGAACTCTATACCATGATGACGCAGGTTGAGGCTTGCATGAACTCTCGTCCTTTGATCCCTTTAACCGAAGATCCATCTGACCTACAAGCACTCACACCTGGTCACTTTATTATTGGAGCTCCAATCACAGCATTACCCGAGGATAACCTTATGGAGCACAATTCAGACAGATTGACTCGTTACCACCATTTAACACAACTCATTCAGCATTTCTGGAAACGATGGTCCAGTGAATATTTATCACTCTTGCAGCAGAGGAACAAATGGCAACTACCTGGAGAACAAGTGAAACCCGGCGATATAGTGCTCGTTGAAGAAGAAAATCTACCCCCTCTAAAGTGGCAATTGGCTCGCGTCATAGACTTGTGCAGTGGCAAAGACAATATAACACGTGTAGCTACAATAAGAACTTCTAAGGGTGTCTTCAAGAGAGCATTGAATAAACTTTGTATTTTGCCAATTGAAAAAGATGCAATCTAAAATTTCAATTGACATTTTTTTTATTTTTTATTTTTGGTTGAAACGTCATGCATTTCAAGGGGGGCGGCATGAAGAAAAAGGAAAAGGAATGCAACGCTGTTTCGAGAGGACAATCAACTCACGTTATGTCAGGGTGACAGCTGCTCCGATATTTTTTTCGACATCTATTGAATTTTTTTATACTCTGGTTTAATGTTGTTACAGTCCATTTGCTAATCAATATAATTGTTCAAAACAGTAACGATTATTATTAAAATTGGGATACACCCTATCAATGAATTTGTTTATTATTTTTGGACAGTGTGATAAAATTATCAGCAGAACATGTAGAAAGTTCAATGAAATGTATCCGAATCTACCTCCAATGAACCTCAAGAAATTTATACGAATTCAGAACAATTTCAATGCATTTGGATCAACTTTGAAAGCACCAAGAAACTTGCCTCGACCCGTAACTTCTGAAGACAACCAGATTAATGTCTTAGCATATTTTCACGCATTTCCCGAGTCATCGATAAGAAGTGCTGAAGAAGATTTGGGTATAAAATATTCATCGGTTCAAAGAATCTTGCGAAGACATAAAATGCATGATTATAAATTCACCAAAATTCAAGTAATGAAGCCCCGAGACCCTCAACAGAGAGTAGAATTTTGTGAAATGTTGTTGACACGTATTCAAGAAGATCCACTTTTTTTAAATAAAATTATTTGGACTGATGAATCGAAATTTTCGAGAGAAGGGATTTTCAATAGAAAAAATCGTCATTATTGGCCCAGTGAAAATCCTCACGTCACAAAAGAAGCCGGATTTCAAGAAAAATTTTGTTTTAATGTCTTCTGCATGTTGATGGACAACAAATTGAGGTACGTGTTATACGAGGAGTCATTAACATCCAGAAGCTACCTGAATATTTTGGAGAATACTGTAGAGAGTTTCGTGGATAATCTGCCACTCGAAGAATATCGAAACTGTTGGTACCAACTAGACGGAGCTCCTGCACATTGCACAAGAGAAGTGAGCGCAGAACTGGAAAGACTTTTTGACGATCGGTGGATAAGGCGCTTGGGACCATGGAATTGGCCAGCGAGATCACCCGATCTTAATCCATTAGATTTTTATTTGTGGGGAATGTTTAAAGAAAAAGTTTACAAAATACCCGTGCGTTCGAGAGATGAATTGTTAGAAAGGATTGCCCAAACATTTGAAGATTTGGATCCCAATGAAATCAGATCTGCCACCACGAAAGCAGTCAACACCCGCATTTTAAAGTGCTTGGAAGTGAACGGCCAGCGATTCGAACATATTTTGAAATATTCCACATGATTGTTTTACTTTTTTATAATTATTCATATCAATATTTCCAATTTCAAGTTTCTTGGTGCTTTTTTAAAGTTTATCCAAACATATTGAAATTGTTCTGAATTCGTATAAATTTCTTGAGGTTCATTGGCGGTAGATTCGGATACATTTCATTGAACTTTCTACATGTTCTGCTGATAATTTTATCACACTGTCCAAAAATAATAAACAAATTCATAAGAACTTCGTTTGAATAGTTTTGTTCCATCGTTTTGAAAGTATTTGCAACTTCTGAAGTGACGAAAATGTCTATATTATTAGGAGAATGTCACAACGCTACTTTCAAATAGTAATCATGGCCTGCCTACCAAATACCGAATGGAAATACCATTCTGAAGGGACATTTTCACAAATAAATTATCATAAGTCCGAAACTTGACTAGTTAGGTATAGGTATGATAGAAAGAAAGCAAATTTCAGCAGATTTTTGAATTTTTAATAATATACAGGGTGTTCCATTTAACATAATCAAATTTCAGCAACTTTTTCAAGCAAACGAAAAAACTGTATTTTTTTACCACCCTGTATTGAAGTAACGCAGATTAGGCTGACGTGTGGGAAGTGTCCAAGTATCACCTAACTACAAACCAAATTTTGATATCATAGTACTTCTTAACTAAAAGATATCGGCATTTTTAGAAGTCATGATTTTCGAAGAAAAAAATTGAAATTAATTTTTATTTCGAAAACGGTAACAGATAGGTATAGGGAAATATCAGGAAAAATTGTCGGGCAATTGTTGGAGATTCCAAAAATGATATTATATACAGAGTGTTCCATTTGAAAAATCAAAGTTGCTACTGCTTTCTAATAGAAGCGGCAACACCGCATTGTCGAAAATATTTTATTTGGCTAGAGAATGTCCGAATATGCCCTCCATTAAATTTTCAAAGTGATCCGTTGTCTGGTTCACCAGAAACGTCTAATGTGCCATCCACCGTGAATCAGCCTGTATATGTGTATATAATTAAAGGCAAACTTGTACGCACACACTCATCCCCCATAAATGAAGAAGAGGTAGTGGATAATGAAGTCTGGTGGAGCCCGAGATGTCTTAAAAAAAAAGGTAACGAAAAATATCAAAATCCATACATATACCTATATTAAATATAAAAAAAAACAAAATAAAATTGGCATGATAATTACATGAGGGAAAGTGGAGATTCGTTTGTTATTTTACATTTCGAGGTAACAGAATTTTTTTTTTTACAAATGGAACTTTGTTATCCGATTTTTCAGATGACTCTTAGGTGAAGACGTCCAAATCAAGTTCATCTATATATTTGTTCAAAAGGGAGCAACATTTGTCAATTGTGGTTGGCCTCCTAGGGACGAAGAATAAAACTTTTTTTGATCGTAAAATTCGAGACGGAACTATGAATTTGATTTCGGAAAGAAGATATGGGCTGTTTATGGAATTGGAAAGCAATTCACAAATGAACGTCATTTTGTGAATCTCTGCACGGTATTCTAATTTAATCAAATCAAACTCTTTTCTATGTGGTTCATAGGAGGAGTGTCCTGGATTCGTGTGATGTGTTTTATAGTATAGATAAGCTATGAATTTGTTTTGTATTGTTTCTACTGATTCTTTCACAGTAAGCTTTGATGGTGCCCATATCATGGATCCAAATTCCTAACGACTGCGAATCAAGGACGAGTAGAGATATTTTAGCGTTACTGTGTTTCTGAAGTCTTTTGACATCCTTTTGAGGAAACTCAACAATCTCCTCGCTTTACTTGTAATGTGCTCTATGTGCTTATCAAATCTCAGAGATATGTCAAACTTTATTCCAAGGTCGATAATCTGAGAGCATCTGTTTATATTTTCACTATCGATCATGTAGTCTGACAAAATGTTATTTCGTGAGCGACTGAAAGATAAAATTGAACACTTTTTTATATTTAACGGAAGTTTGTTTTCTACTGTCCAGTTGTATAAAGCTTTCAGATCATGTTGCAATATGATAGTGTCATTCCGGGTTTTTATTTCACGGAATATTTTGCAGTCTTCCGCATACATGAGACAGTCAGATGAGACAGTTGCTGGTAAGTCATCTATGAACAACATAAAGAGAAGTGGACCAAGGTTTGAGCCCTGGGGTACCCCTGATTTGGCAAGAAAGTATTCTGATTTCTTGCCCCTGAATTCAACGTATTGAAACCTTCTCTGTAAGTAGCTAGTCAATAACATTAATAGTTTGTTACTTAATATTAATGTATTTTATTATATGTATTTTCTGAAAACAAGTGATATTGTAGTTGTCATAATAATTTTTTGTATGTCAGTCTATCTTATCTCCAAATATTGAAATATAAGTTATTTCCATTGCATAAACTCCAATAGGTTATGGGCCCAGATGCCCGTGCATAATAAGCTTATTCATGTCGTTTCAATTGAAGAAAAAAGTTCCATGTCTCATATCATGCCAAGAGAAGCAACAGCAGTTACTACTTCTGAAAATTATGATGATTGGTCTTTCGCTATGAGTATGCTCCTGAAACATGAGGATTTGTGGTGCAGTATTGTTGGATATCCTGACGGTGATACGACTTCTGCTTCGGTTATATTAAGAAAGGACCAGAAAGCATTAACCATAATATGTCTCATGGTTCAACCGAAATGCTATTCTCATTTCAGAGCAGCGAATACCGCTAAAGATGCTTAGACAAAGTTTCAATCAGCTTATGAAGATGAAGGACTCAATAGGCGGATTATTTTGCTCAGATCAGTTTGTTCCATCAAGTTAAACAAATTTCATTAAATGGAATATTTTGTCAATGAATTCATGAATCTTTCCCAAAAGATGAATTCAATTGGAAAACCAATCGACGATGAACTTCTTGGTGCAATGATGCTTCAAGGACTCCCCGAAAGTTATGAACCAATGGTGTGCTTATTACAAGTGACTTCATCAAATCGAGGCTACTTCAAGATACCAAATGGGATAGTGAACGAAATTTTTCAAAACAAGCATTGTGTTCCAAACATAACAATGTGAAGGTATGTAAAAATAAAAAAACCTGGTGTTGGAATTGCCGTTCTACAGGCCATTACAAGCAATTTTGTACTAAGAAATTTTCCCAACCCAAATTTCTCCCAAGTTTCTCTCATTAGGAGCCTGAAAAGAAGCAAAATAAATAATCAAAGGACAAAGTTTTGCTCACTGCCAGGATGTCAGACGAATCAACAGAGTTAGTATATAGATTCTGGAGCGTCAACGCACATGACTCACCGCAAGAAATGGCTAGTAAACTACACAAATCAACCAAATCATGGTTTAGAAGTGTTTGTTGCAAATAATCAATCTTTACATTGAAGGAATGGGTGATGTTCCAGTTAGTTTAAAAACAGATTCCCGAATAGAAATGATTTCTTAAGTTACATATGTTCCTCACCTTGCATCTAATTTGTTGTCATTTAGTCAACTAGTTTAGAAAGGTTATGTTGCAGTATTCGACAAGAACGGTAGCAGGATCCTAGACTCCGAGAGTTGTAATACAGGGGGTGAAATACAAGCTACTCAAATAGGTGGAATATGTCACATTGATATTGAGCAATTTGCAAATACAGTACAACAAGTACACACCTACTGTGGCATGAGAGATTTGAACATCTCAATAGAGTCAGCATGCAACTTTTGAGGGATGAATTAGCCACTGGAATTTCTTTCAACAACGAAACTGAGAACATTCAATGTGAACTCTGTATTCAAGGAAAGCATTCCTGTCAACCTTTCAAAAGTGACAAGCACAAACTGTCAAATGGAAAGTTGGATCTTGTACATATGGATCATGGACCTATGAAGTATTGTACTGGACCTAGCTGTTTACATCCTGGTCTGAAGTCGTGAATACTCACAATCTGTAGTCGTGAAATTGAGTTGAGTGTTGTCACATCTCGTAGATGACAAGTCTTTATCATAGACAAAATTGTGTAACTATTCCATTCGATAACAAACGAAGAATGAAGGATGGTGATGGTGACATTATCATGCAACTTGAACCTGCATTACTTACAGGCTTCAAAATCCGCAAACTATAGAAAAAATCATTACTCGCGTGTTCAAATGGTTGTGTAGAGTTTGTTGTGTCTGGGCGTTTGTGTACGCTGTTGAATGTTTATATTTTCCACAAAGTAAACTTCTGGCAGTTTTGTCATATTCTGTTATTGCTTTTTTGGAGATTATTGTTGAAATAGTGTTTTTCGAACTCATTTGTGTTATATGGTGGTAGTATAATAGACAGAGACTCTTAATGGTGCAATCTTGTCGGGTTTACAAACAATCCATGTGTTCGAACCCGAATATCAGATTCCATTCGCAAGTACCAAATGCGTTGCAGTGGGTATCAATCTGTTTTCCCTGAACAAAAGGAAATTGATACGTGTACCTTAACCTTTATATGTGGAGATAATGAAATAGACACCTCACGAAACATTTACTACTTCATTAGGTCTTTGGATAATGCATTAAAAAAAGGGTTGCCAAAAAGTCCAAGAAATTTCTATCAAAATTTGGATTCATGTTTCACAGAAAAAGTTAGGGATGAAATGATCAACTGAATGTCATCCAAAGTTTGCTAGGATTTGCTGCGATTATTTATTTTTCACAATATTCATTTATCATGATATCTACAGGATGTTTCTTAGGTACGTATAGAAACTTTAGGTGCATGTTGCTGATGTCGAATTAAGGAAAAAAGTTCCCACAAACACATGTCCGCAAGTTATTCGTTTCTAAGATACAGAGTGTCAAAGTTTAATTCTTATATTTGTTTATTGTGAAAAAACTAATTTCTAATTGAATTTATTTCAAATTTGAAAATCTTGTCATTCAAAATCACTTGCATCGATTATTTCAAATCTCAATAACTCGAAAACAGTTGCTCGCAGTGGCCTCTACCAAGAATAAATTTTTACACAAACTAACTAATAAATATTCCCAGATAACAAACTTCACCCAAATATCAAAATGATTTTGAAATTATCCAGAAAAATTTTAAATAAGAATTAAACTTTGACACTCTGTATCTCAGAAACGAATAACTTGCATATGTTTATAGAAACTTTTGTTCTTATTTTGATGTCAGCATCACGCTCCTAAATTTTCTACACGTACTCAAGAAACACCCTGTATATAAGAACATTGAATATATAAATAACCATTTTGTGGCCAATTCTCCTTTTATTATTTTTTTCCATTGAACACGAAAGTCTCAAAAGTCTATTTTTTTTTATTTTGTGAATTTTTTGAACCTAATTTTCTATGGATCGATACTATCTCAGTCAATGAAGTATTGCATCAAAGAAATTAAACGTTATCTGACTAGGAGAGTTAAATCCCCATAAGACTAATAGAAAGAGATGAAGGAACATTTGCGATGAAATGTGACGTAGTTGAACATGTCATGGCCGCCGTTCTCTATAGACAGTGATGGATAAACGCACTTCGCACTCAGAGTAACAGGTGACAGTTTTGTTCCTTGGTTCGAGATCGACTCTGTACTCATGTCCAAGTACGTCACTATGACGCCTTGATGCTACAAGATTCTGATTGGCTAGAGCTTATTGAACCCTCCTGTTAGTTTACTGACGGTATTGCAGGTATGACAAGAGTTTTTCTATCTCACGAAGTCTCATCGGATGTAAATTCTATCATTTTCGTTGATATTTTCACCATTATTTCAAATTCAGCATTATTTTCTTCTGATTGAACCCAATTTTTACGAAATGCGTGCGCTCGTGTCGGTTGTTGGTAGGTCACAGTCTATCGCTACCTTCTCTGTTCCCCACAGCCCGCGCTCCTACAAAATGAGCGACTTCAAAACAATCCGTGTGCTAAGTATGGCAATGCTGAGTCCATATTCATACGATATTATACGTCCATGATATGGATCTTTGCGGACCACTGCAAGTTTTGTCTTGGGGTGGCAGTAATTATTTCTACATCCTAATTGATGAATGAAAAAGAACAGTTTTCGTATATTTACTCAGAAATAAAAGTGAAGTGAAGTCTTTTTTTTTACAACTCAAGAATCGAGTCGAAACTGAATGTGGCAGAAAACTGAAGCGACTACGCACTAACAATAATTTTCATCTTATTTTTAAGAACTCTGGTATTCAACATCAGCACACAGTACCCTACAGTCCGCAGCAAAATGAAGTTGCTGACTGCATGGATAGAACCATCATGTACAGAACACGCTCAATAATGAACGAATGCTCTTGTGATCAATATTCTTGGGCAGAGGCGGTCAATACTTCAGTTTATTTGAAAATAGATCCCCAAATGAAGTTTTACCAGAAATAACACTAGAAGAATGGTGGAGTGGATGTAAAACTGATCTTAGCCATCTTTGAACTTTCGGGTGTGTGGCATACGCTCATGTTCCTGATGAAAAACAAAAGAAATCATATCCCAAAAGTATAAAATTCATTTTTGTTGGATTCTCAGAAGAGTCCAAAGCATATAGACTTTTTAATCCAACAACTCATGAAGTAATCAGATCAAGAGATTTCATATTTTCGGAGAATAAGTTCAAATAGACAAGGTACCAAAGAACTCATGACCAGTACTCCACTGAACGAATTATTGCCATTAGATGTAGATTCATATTCGACATCTGACAATTCATAGGAATACACTGCAGATAATGTTGAAGTTGAAGACCATGTCGAAGAAGATATTTCACCCAACTCTAGAACAGATGAGGCACAGCCAAGGTATCCACAACGGCAGCGCACGATGAAAATTTATCCAGATTTCATGTTTATCAAACAATTTGCGAATCTGTCAGAGAACCTCAATCCACGACAAAAGCACTTTCTGGTGAACATTCTATCGAGTGGAAAGCTGCAATGCAAAATGAACTTGGCTCTTTTCGTGAAAATAATACGTGGTACAAACCCAGTGGAAAGAATATCATCCTTTCTAAATGGATTTTTGATTTGAAACCAAATTCCAATGGAGAAATTGTTCATTTTGAAGCCAGACTTGTTGCCAAAGGATTTATGCAAAAATATGGTATGGATTATTTTTAGACATTTTCTCCTGTTATAACACTTTCTCGATTGCATTTTCTATTTGCACTTGCTGCTCAGTATGACCTGGAATGAAGCATGTAGATGTTATCACAGCTTTTCTACATGGTAACCTGGAGAAAATTATCTACGTGGTTCAACCAGAAGGTTTAATTGTTGCGGATGCAGAAAGCAAAGTGTGTCTTCTTCGCAAGGCTGTTTCTCGTATTGTCTCAAACAGTCAGCACGCGCATGGAACAAGATCATCAACGAAGTTATTCATACTTTTGGTTTCAGAAAATCATAAATCATGCTACGAAAGCTGTTTGTATTTCGAAATAGAAAATGTTCAAATCATTACATGTGGATGATTGTTTCTTGTTCTACAATGGTCATCATGAAACAGAGGAGTTAATCAAAGAACTCTCATCGCATTTTCGCACAAAGGAGAAACCAGTCATTGTCTTGGTATGAAGATCGTCTATGACAAGATAAAATGACAAGGTACACTCAGCCAGAGGCAGTATGTTATTGATTTATTGAATGAATTCGGAATGCAAGACTGTCATCCACTTGGCACGCCTTTGGAAGCGAATGTGAAGTTCAAGAACATTCTTCAAAACACATAGAAAATGTGCCATATCAGCAGGTAATTCGATGTCTGATGTATCTGTATGTATCTGTATAAACCCCAATAAAAATGAGCTTCTCACCACCTCAAAATTTTTAAAGTTAGAGATTTGAGCTTTGTTTTTTCAAATTAAAATTTCAAAGAGAAAGATAAGATGAAACAAGGTAATTTACTTACTTTTACAATATTACCGAACATTATTGGCCTCAACCCACGCGATGTTGTTTTGACAATTTATTTGTTCATTTTCGGAACGAAGATACGTAAACAAGTTATTGGAATTAACAATTTGGGTGTGCCTAAATGAATTGCAACTTTTTTTCAATTTGAAAAACGAAATTAAACAGGCCAGTGTTTTTGTTGTACGTCGGCCACGTTGCAGATAGATACGGGTGAATAAACGGAGGTTGGAAATTTTTGAAATTAGAACATACATTCTACCTAGTCATCTCTGGATATTTTGTTGTTTCTTCAAATATGGTAACGAATATTTCTCCAATTGAAATATACTTCAAGTAGTTGTCAAATTAAAACTTACACAATTCGTATTTTATCTTCCACTCATAAGGAAACAGTTAATTTTCTAACTGGTTATGGGCCCAGTTATCGCGTGAAAGAGAAATACGTGGTAAATAGTTCAAATAACATCAAATTGTTTTGTTTCTTGTTTTTTGTTAAAATTGTTTCTTCCGTTAACCAGCTGTCGTCCCCTTACGAACTGCAACCCTCAGAAGTCGAAACTTGTGCGAGCTAAATGAGGATTAACGAGGTCTTACCTTTTTATGTGCGATTTCTAGCACTTTCTCGGGCCATCAGAAAAAGTTCTGCAGTCGCTAGGGTTTGAACCTTTGACTGGCCGCCAAAAGTGATTGAAACAATATCGCTTTAACCACTCGGCTACCTGGCCCCGTTCAACTATCTGATCAAGTGGCAGCAGAATGACTTCAAGCAGTTCGTTTTCATCTGTGGAGAAGCTGAAAGGCCGTGAAAATTATGACTTGCAAGTTTGCCATTCAGACTTTACTAGTAGCGAATTCCATTAGTAAAACTGATGTTGCACTAGTTTTGCACCAGTGTTGCATCAATAATGTACTGGTTTTCTCCAAGTGCACTTGTTCATTCTGAATGAAATACAAAATATTGTCAACAGACACGTGAAATTTTTTTTACCTTGTCAGTTTTCGTTTTCACAACCATCATAATAGAAAGCTACTAATAAATCACGTTGAAAATGAATAATTCACTTCGTGCCATAATCCGGAAAAGGGATGACTGACACATGACAAACCTTGAGACAAATTTGATTCCTGCGATCTTATAATAATGTAAAAGTGTGATAGGTGAGTTTGACGCCTAGCTTATACAATACGAAGTTCAAATTTGAAAAACTACAGGTTGGAGTCCCTCATCTGTTCTTTATCAATATACTCTTCCTCATAAAAAAGTTCATGAGAGGTCAACCTTGAGGAAAATATTTTTCATTTATTCCACTATTCAATTCGAATAATTCTCTCCTTGTCTTTATATTATTCCAATCCATTTTGATGAGTCTCTACGCTGGTATAGTATTTCTGCCCCCTGGCATGTGTTTGTTGAATAAAACTGTGATGTTCTGAAGTCATTATACATTATTTTATAAGCAGTATCTCTTCGCACCTCAAAGCTTTTTTGGAACTGCAGATACATATATGAAGCATGAAAAACCACAATTATAAATTTATTCATCACTGAATTTACAGACATTTTCTACAAAATAGTCAATTTTAGGACGTGGTCTCATCTCCTTTGTTACTTCGTACATGTCTTTATCACTGCTTGTCGACGATGTTAACAATAATGCTACTAGAAATAGTCTGCATTTTCAAATTTTGAGCTGTCCGCCATTTTCACAACTGCACGACTTCGCACGAGCTCAAAGAGCTCGTGTTATGAGTTCAAAACTAAGTGCACCAGATTCCCAATAGAATAAAAAACTAAACCAGTTTTATCAATGGAATACAAAACATGCACTCCGTGCGCAACAGTTTTACCAATGGAATTTGCTATAGAACACGAAAAACTGTGGGTATGTGTCATCACCAAAACAAAGACGATATGAAACATGTGAAAGCAAAATCCATGATCATTTTACTCATTGAACCAATCAATTTCGTTCATATTCAATCAGCCAAAACTGCGAAAGAAGTTTGGTATAATTTGGAAACAGCTTTCCAAAACTCCGTACTCACCAGAAGAGTAGGTTTGCTCAGAACTCTAATTACCACCAAGCTGGAAGTTATGTCAACAAAATTGTGTCCACCGCCCATAAGTTAGCCGGAATCGGAATGCATGTCAGTGAAACAAGTACCAAAGTATGGTTTGTTGACTCAGGAGCATCTGCCCATATGACTGCAAGAAAAGACTGGCTTGAATGTATGATGAAACCATATGCTTCAGAAATAAAAATTGCTGATAATACTTGGCCCTCTTTTCCAATGGAACTGTTACTAATGTTTTCATGAAACATGTTCTTTATGTCCCTAATCTATGTACAAACAAATTTATTATCAGTCAGTAAAATGTTGAAAAATGCCAACTCATTTTTGATGGTTCAGGTTGCGGAATATACAATTCGAGTGATGAACTGATAATAATAATATAATAATAAATTTATTAGCCATTCAGGTACAGTTGCACATATGGTAAGTCATATAAAGCCAATTAATGATTTGTTACTTGTACAGTTACTTGTATAAATGAATAAAACCACATACAATACAGATACAGTAATACATAGTACATAATACGGTAATAACATATTGAGAATGTAAAATGAGTATAAATAAAATAAATGAGTAAATAAACAAACAAACCACGACCATTATATACATATAATTAAAATCATTGAGTTAAAAATATCACAAAGCGAGTAAGACGACAGCACACTACAAGTAATATATTAAAAAGTAAAATGAGTAAAACAAATAAAATAAAATAAATCACTATGATAGATCATCCAAGTATTCTTGACAGGAATAGTAACTTTTTTCAGCAAACAAACATTTTATTTGTTGAAAAATATTCTGTCATTCTCAGAATTTTTAATTTCCGTTGGCAGTTTGTTGTAGAAACACAATGCATTATAGAGAGGAGAATTTTTGAATTTTGTAGTTTTGTGTTTTGGTATTTTTAGGTGACCACCATGACGTATGTTGTAAGCATGTGACGAAGCAATGGTATTGAAAGATTTCAAGTTGATTCTAGTGAACTTTAAACATTTCAAAATATAGATGGATGGGGCAGTTAACATTTTCTCTCTTATAAATAGTGGTTTGCAACTATCTCGATAGTCCATATCGAAGATTAGTCTTACGATACGTTTCTGCCCAACAAATACTCTACCAAAATCTTTACTACAACCCCATGACATTGTGTTGAAAGAAATGTGTGAGTATACCATTGCATAATAAATGGTTATTAGGCTCTCCTTGGCCACACATGTTTTCATCTGCTTAATAGCAAAGAATGCTGAATTCAGTTTCTTGCATATGTGATTGATATGTATATCCCAGTCTAACCTCTCATCTAGAAATGTTCCAAAGAATTTTACATCTTGCGACATAATTATTTCATCAATAGCGTTTATTTCACCAGGGATATTATCCTTCCTATTATAAAATTTCATTGAAACTGACTTTGTTGCATTAAGAATCAGTTTATTTCTGTCACACCATGATGTGAACGTATCAATGATTCTGCCGACATTTGTTAATAACGCATCTGAATCAGAACTAGCAACTGTAATCGTTGTATCATCCTCAAACATGGTAATGTGGCAATCAGTTACGTGTTCGGGCATGTCGTTGACAAATAACACAAATAGTAGGGGTCCAAATACTGCCCTTAGTGGTACTCCTTATTCAACATCACGTTCACTTGACATGAAGACGTTATTTCTTACGGTCATACTACGTCCACACATATATGATTCCAACCAATTGGAAGACACTGTGCCAAATGCCTTCGACAAATCAAAAAACAGGCTTACTACACAATTGTTGGAATCTACTTCAGAGTATATAAAATTGAGAAATTGGAATGATGCTATTTCCACAGAATGATTTTTCCTAAATCCATGCTGGTTACTACATATTATACAATTCCAAATAATTCATCTTCCTAGCAGTTACTACTTTCTGGAACAACTTCGAGAGTGAGCAGAGTAAGGAAATTTGTCTGTAGTTGTCTAACTCTGTCTTATCTCCTTTTTTGAATAAAGGAATTACTAGTGCCTTTTTGCACTCAGTGTGAAAATATACTTGCATGTAAGACTGGTTCATTAGGTAAGTAAGGGGATATTTTATCAACTCTATTACATTCTTGATAGTAATTATAGAAAATTCATCTATCCCAGATGACTTTTTATTTTTCATCATATCTAGTGAGTCAATTATTTTTATTTCTGTAATAGGTCCATTTTGAAATGGGTGAATGACATCAACATTCAAACTTGTGGTACAGGGTAGTGTTAGGTTTTGACCGAAGTGATCAGCCAATGTTGATTCAGCAGCCTTAGAAAAATGATCAGCAAATAATTCTACTACCTCATATGCATCTTCAACAATATCGAGGTTGTACTTCAGGGTGATGACATCTCCACAAGATTTTTTTTTTCCCAACTCAGTGTGAATTATGTTCCATGTCTCTTTTGTTTTATTTTGAGCGTTTTTTATTTTATTAGAGAAGTATTCAGTCTTCGTTTTCCTGATTACAGACTTGTGTTTCTTTAACCTATTTTTAAATATTTCTCTATATTGGGGATCGTCTACTCGAGAAGCTGTCGTTAATTTAAAAAATTCTGTAGATAATTGCCCTCTTGGATAATTTCTTCTGAAATCCAACCATTTTTGGGCTTCTTAGCGATAACGGGTTTTATTGGGCAGGATACATCGAAGCACCGATAAAGCGAATCAAGAAAGTAAGAAAAGGCTTCGTTTATGCACATGTCGTACAAAGTCGGGAACCAACTCATATTACTCAATCTAGTTCTGAGTTCGTTAATATTACCCTGATTGACTTGTCGTCTCATAGCTATAACATTTTGTTTATTGTTATATATACATTTTGCTTCGCTGAAGGTTAATAAATGGGATAGATGATCAGCAATATTTGGTTGGATCAATTTACAGTCGTAAGTCTGATTCGAGAAAGTAGTCACCATATAATCTATACATGTTCGACTTGTATGACCATTCGCATTTGTAGAAATTCTGGATGGGCCCTGCATATTGACACTCAGACGAAACGAACTGAAACAATCTATAAGAGATTTGGTGTTCAGCTCATTCGATAAATAGTCAATATTGAAGTCCCCACACAAAATAATATTGTGCAGGTGAGGACCTGCCTCTCTTGTTGTAAATATGTATAAACTAGATATGCAGAAAGTTTCAGAGCTTTCACACAGACATCGTTATGGAACAAGATTTATGACACAGAATGATGAGAGACTTCCCCTAAGGAAGTTCAATTCTCAATTATACTAGCAGTGATATCCAAACTAGATCAGTTGGTGACACTAAGGTAAACACGATTAAATTTCCACAGATTTATTGTCTTCGCGACATGTTTCGATACACTGTATCTTTTTCAAGCGAATGTAATACATTAAATTATTCTACCTTGAACATTACTTAAATACCCTTCTTAACAATTGAGGTAATTAGGAGCTACCTATGATAAAAATAAAATTGACAATACAATGTAGGTAGATACCTGGAAATCTCAAAACATATCTACTACTTAATTAGTTGAAAAGGTTCAACAAAGGGGAACTATTAAGGTCCAACTGATCATTTAGTAAACAATTCGAATTTTTCAATTTATTAATTTCCAAGAATTCTAAATAATTAAGTCTAATGCCTTTATTTTCAACATGAAGGATTTCAAAGTTTTCATCGAAGTCATGGTCTTCTTCCAAAATATGATTGGCATATGTTGAATGTGTTTTATTATTTACATAATTCATACGGTGCTCACGTACACGGCTTTTGAATGGTCTACCAGTCTGGCCTACATATACTTTGGAACAAGAACCACAATTCAATTTATAAACTCCTGATTTTTTAGATTTTTGTGTTTTATCTTTATTATTTTTAATAAACCTTCCCAACGTGTTATCTGTTATGAATGCTACTCTTAAATTTTGTTTTTTCAAAAATGACGCTATTTTTTCTGAAACGGGCCCTGAATAAGTTAATGTTCTGTAATTATTGTCAAGGTTCCTCATAGTGGGGTACACTTCTTGGATAGCCTTTCTATGTAATTTTTTAGCAAGAATATTCTCTATTAATTTGACTTGATATCCATTGTTAACTGCTATCTGTTTTATAATATTTAATTCTTTGCAGAAGTTTTCTTCAGAAAGAGGAATATTAACTAATCTATGTATCATACTATGGTATGCTGATATTTTATGTATATATGGATGTATCGAATTATTATGAATGGTGATGTCAGTATGGGAAGGTTTATGAAAAATAGAAAAATGGTGTTTGTTGTTGGTTTTACCTATTGTCAGATCTAAAAAATTTAATGATTTTTCTACTTCTATTTCTATTGTGAATTTAATGTTTGGGTGAATAGTGTTAATATATTTATGAAAGGTGTCTAACTGTCTGTTGGTACCTTTAAAACAAACTATAATGTCATCCACATATCTGTACCAATACAAAAACTGTTGCGAGAGTGGGTGCTTGTGGATTATTCCTTCAAGGTTGTCCATGAAGATACCTGCCAGTAGCGGACTCAGCGGATTTCCCATGATCAAGCCTTCAGATGAAGAAAAAAAAATATATTCTTCATCTGAAGGCTTGATCATGGGAAATCCGCTGAGTCCGCTACTGGCAGATATCTTCATGGACAACCTTGAAGGAATAATCCACAAGCACCCACTCTCGCAACAGTTTTTGTATTGGTACAGATATGTGGATGACATTATAGTTTGTTTTAAAGGTACCAACAGACAGTTAGACACCTTTCATAAATATATTAACACTATTCACCCAAACATTAAATTCACAATAGAAATAGAAGTAGAAAAATCATTAAATTTTTTAGATCTGACAATAGGTAAAACCAACAACAAACACCATTTTTCTATTTTTCATAAACCTTCCCATACTGACATCACCATTCATAATAATTCGATACATCCATATATACATAAAATATCAGCATACCATAGTATGATACATAGATTAGTTAATATTCCTCTTTCTGAAGAAAACTTCTGCAAAGAATTAAATATTATAAAACAGATAGCAGTTAACAATGGATATCAAGTCAAATTAATAGAGAATATTCTTGCTAAAAAATTACATAGAAAGGCTATCCAAGAAGTGTACCCCACTATGAGGAACCTTGACAATAATTACAGAACATTAACTTATTCAGGGCCCGTTTCAGAAAAAATAGCGTCATTTTTGAAAAAACAAAATTTAAGAGTAGCATTCAGAACAGATAACACGTTGGGAAGGTTTATTAAAAATAATAAAGATAAAACACAAAAATCTAAAAAATCAGGAGTTTATAAATTGAATTGTGGTTCTTGTTCCAAAGTATATGTAGGCCAGACTGGTAGACCATTCAAAAGCCGTGTACGTGAGCACCGTATGAATTATGTAAATAATAAAACACATTCAACATATGCCAATCATATTTTGGAAGAAGACCATGACTTCGATGAAAACTTTGAAATCCTTCATGTTGAAAATAAAGGCATTAGACTTAATTATTTAGAATTCTTGGAAATTAATAAATTGAAAAATTCGAATTGTTTACTAAATGATCAATTGGACCTTAATAGTTCCCCTTTGTTGAACCTTTTCAACTAATTAAGTAGTAGATATGTTTTGAGATTTCCAGGTATCTACCTACATTGTATTGTCAATTTTATTTTTATCATAGGTAGCTCCTAATTACCTCAATTGTTAAGAAGGGTATTTAAGTAATGTTCAAGGTAGAATAATTTAATGTATTACATTCGCTTGAAAAAGATACAGTGTATCGAAACATGTCGCGAAGACAATAAATCTGTGGAAATTTAATCGTGTTTACCTTAGTGTCATATACTATGAATTTCCATCAAGTAAAGGCCACGTCAATCCAAAATTAGATCAGTTGGAGTTTGTGCGCTTGTTGAAAGCAAATCCTGTCGTGCCGTCACTGCATCATCTGTCTCCCGGTCCTTTCATTACTTTCTGGCGCCAAGACAAGGATTTACAGGTCGCCAAAAAAGGAAGAGTCAAAACAGTAGCGTGCAAATATTTTTAAACCATTAAATGCTGCAACGAGTTCTAAATGACTGATATGCAAATTTCGCTCTTTTACATCTCAGACCCCCTAGAAGTTTTATTATTGCAAAAACTTCCCCAACCTGTAGAGATGGCGTCCGAAAATAGTTTTATTTTATATTTGTGGTCGGATATAGAATTCACAGAATTTCGTAAGTTTTTCAACAACCAATCAAAATCTTTTTGCAAATTTTTGGATATTTTCATGTGATATTCATAATTGCCTCGTGATAATTTCAAGGCCAATGTTTTTTCCCTCACGAATTGTTTCGTATAAAGTCACCCATAAGGGACTGCAGGGCATGCTGCTGAGGCAGCCAATCATTCGAGTGGATTTTCGTATCTTCATTTTTCTTATTGAAAATATGCCTAATTTGATTTGTAAGAGATGTTACTTTTTCTTCGGGGAATGTTATTGAATTATTTTGACTGTTGATAATAAACCCCTAATAAGTAATAGTTTGTTTTGGAGTCACAACACATTTTTCCAAATGTATGATGAAGCCCAGAGATGTCAAGTTTTCCATTGTAAAAATAATCAGATACAAAGCACTCCTAGTAATAAAAGGTTGTGCGCAGAGAAAGGGGATAGACTATGAAGGAACATTATCCCCTTGTAGTTCGATACACATCAATTCGTTTTCTGTTGGCTTCAGCTGCAAAATATGATCTTCAAATCGATCAGATGGATGCAGTTACAGCTTTTTTGCAAGGTGATTTATCCAAAGAAGTTTACATGCTTCAACCAGAGGGCTTCAGTTATGGTAGTAATAAGGTCTGCCGTTAAAAAAAATTCCTTGGATGGTCTGAAGCAAGCCAGCACAATCTGAAATTTAGAGTTAGACACCGCTTTGACAGAATTTGGATTAAAAAAGTCAAACGTAGATCCATGCATATATTACAACATTGATATGAATGAAATTTTGATAGTTGCAATTTATGTGGATGATGTAATGATTTTTTGGAATGACAGTGTCTCGAAAAACTATTTGAAGTAACATTTGATATTGGAGAAACCAGATTCATTTTGGGAATGCATCTGATCCGAAACAAACTTAAAAAACAATTTCCATCGACCAGAGTGTCTACATTAAAGAAGTTTTGACCAGATTCAAAATGATTGAAATCCCGTATCAACTCCTACGGACTGTAACCAAAGGCTATCAAGAGAAATGCCAACAAATTCTTCGGAGATAGATGAAATGAAAAATACTCCTTAACAAAGAGTAGTTGGTTCAATTCTATTCGCAGCCCAAGTATCACGCCCAGATGTTTGTTTTGCAGCAAGTTTTTTGAGTCGATTCAATAATAATTCATGAAAACCTCAATAGTTGGCAGCCAAATGTGTTCTGATGTATTTGAAAGGTACTATCGACTACAAACTAGAGTACAGCAGAGAGGGAAACGAAAATTCAGTTGGTTTTCGCGATGCAGATTGGGCTAGTGACAGTTGTGATAGAAAATCGACATCTGGCTATATTTTCATGCTTCAAGGTGGATCTATATCGTGGAATTTGCGACAGCATCCAACCGTAGCGTTATCTATAATCGAATCTGAGTATATTTCACTAGCATCGGCTGCTCAGGAAGATATATCGTCACCCTAGAATTATCTTGTTCTATATCACATTTCGGTACTTTTTGAACTAAGTCCGTAGAAAAATCAGAATAAAAATAATTGTTCTATATCCATTTGCAGACCAGTGTTACCTTGGTCAATTAAGTAGTTTTCACTAAATATTTGAACTATATTCCGAAATTGTTGACTACCTCCCGGAATTATCTTGTTCATTCATTGTTTGCAGAATTATAATGTTCTATCAACCAAATCTGTCACACGTTGTTCTATATCCGTGCCTAATTGGTATTTTGTACTGTAACGAATTGTTCGATATCCATTTCCACCCCACCAGTTGTTAGTCGTTGGTCGTAGCTATTGTTTGTGTAAACCCTTTACGTTGTTCAATCAAATAATAACTGAATAAGTTTGATAGCCATGAATAGTGAAATTAGTTCACTACCGCCTGATAAGCCACAAGACTGTCCATCTGAAGGAATAATTAATAATAGTTTGACAACTAACCTAACCCCACTTTTTGATATTTGCAGTGATATGTCTCGTATCGTAAATGAAGTTGATGGGCCGGAAGTTTCAAATGAAGTAGTACTAGAAATATACGATACCGATGAAAATGGGCAACAAATTAATGCAGTTAGTGTACAAAATTCAAACATCATTGTCATTCCAAATACTGACTCAGGATTGCCCATACATAATAATGATTATGTTATTCTCAACAATGTTGAAATTCCAATTGAACCTGAATTTCATACAGATATTGCAGTTCCGATCATGCCAATCAATCTTGAGGTGCAAGTACAAAACAAACAAGATCATATTGATGAGACCAATAAAGAAAATATTGCGGAAGGAGATCATGATAATGTTTCACGAGAGGGGCGTGTTGCAAAACCTCCTGAGGAAAAGAGCGTATTGACAAGAAAGCAAAAAAGGAATTATTCTTCATGGAAGCAGAATATCAGAAAAGAAAAAAGACAAAAGGGACAGGAATATTTAGATAGTAAGGGAAATCTTAAACCAGAGAGAAAAGTAAGAACTGAGACATGTCCTTTCAAATGTACACAAATTATTAATGAGGACGAGAGGCAATATATACACGATCAATTTTGGATATTGGAAGATAGTGCCAAATGGCATTTCTATTCAAAGCATGTCAAACGAATAGTACCCTTGCGTAAGAGAACTGAAGAAGAAGTGAGTAAAAAAAAATTTAGTTATGAGTACTTTTTCTATGTAGCGGCAGTGAAAATCCGAGTATGCCAGGAATATTTTCTAAATACTCTCAATATAAGCAAGCAAAGAATATATTACTTCTTTTAAATTAATAAAAATGACGACGTGCCCAAAATGCACAAGGAAAACACAAAAAGAATTTTATTAATCCAAATAAGAAAGACGAAGTGAGAACCCACATAAACAGTTTTCCAGCAGTAGACTCGCAGTACTGCAGGGCAAAAACCAAGAAAAAGTATCTGGAACGTGGTTTGAATCTTCAAAAGATGTATGATTTATATAGATCTTCATTTGAAAATCCTGTTAAATTCAATATTTATTCAGACATATTCAATTCTGAATTCAACATAGGGTTTTTTAATCCCAAGAAAGATCTGTGCCACAAGTGCGAATTATATAAAGTGCTCAAAGAGCCTACCGTGGATGAAATCAGAAAGCAAAATGATCATATTCGGCAAAAGCAAATTTGTAAATTGGAAAGAGATCGTGACAGAACCATATTTTCAGCAGACAACGAAGTTGGAGTTATCACGTTTGATCTACAAAATACTTTCTCGCTTCCAAAAGCGAACGTGTCAAATTTTTACTACAAAACGAAACTATCATGCTACAATCTAACTGCTCATTTGAATAGGACCAAAGTAGTTTACAACGCAATTTGGCACGAATTTTCTGCAGGGCGAGCGGCTTATCATATTGCAGCGGCAATTTTTCGGATTTTGACGAATGTAATGATAGATAACCCACAATTGAAAAAACTTATTCTTTGGTAAGATAGCTGTGTTGCACAGAATAAAAATTCTATTATGTCCTTTGCTCTACAGCATTTTCTACAATCGGATTGCAGCAAAAATCTCGAAATAATCGAACAAAAATTCAGTGAAGCTGGCCATGGGAACGTTCAGGAGATAGACAACGCACATAGCTGCATCGAAAGACACTTAAAAAACATTGAAATTTAGAGCCCTATATCTTTGATGCGACAATTATTGGCAATGCCGTCAACATGGAAACTAAAATTCAAAATTCTCCAAATGCTTCCAAATCATTACTTGGACTTTCAAAAAATAGCAAAAACTCTCAATTATAATATTGTGCCGTATACTAGATTGAAACATATAATTTATAATAAAGCCGACGTTAATACGATTAGATTCAAAGAACAATTTGAAAGTGATTTTGAGGATGTAAAAATACAGCAAATTGAAAAGTCAAAAAAACACAGCACGAAAACAAATCGCCGCTATGGAAAAAAGATAATTCCATATAATTTCTCCAATGAAGTTCCTCTTGCAGAATAAAATATTGAGATTTCCGATAAGAAAAGAAAACACCTAACAGAAATGAAATCTTTTATTCCCGATGATACCGAAAAAACATTCTATGATACAATTCTTGCGACTAAAAAATTACAAAATTAGTACCACCAAAAGCCGCAACTATTGCACCAAAAAAGAGAGCTCTACCACAGAAGAAAAAAACCAGTGATAACGTGAAAAATAGAAAAAAGAAAACCACTACTAAGAAGAATGGACTGAATAAATCAAAAAAATGAGATTTATTTTTTTACTATGTCATGGTATTGTGAATTACTTAGCAGTATTAAATTTTCTCATTTTCTTAACTTTGTGATGAATAAATCTTACCATAAATAAGTGAACATGGCCGAGAATAGGTATGCCCACAACAAATTTCGCGGGAAATAAAGGGATGTAGAACAAATTTTCAGTAACCGAATGTGCAATATCCATGATTTTTTGTGAAATTTACGAAAGTTGTGATTATTGTTCTATATCCAAAATAAATAATTCTGATAATTCAAAATTTAATCATCATATTCAAATATTGCATAGCAGATAATCAAACAAAATATATTTACAACAGGAATAAAGGTAAAAAATGCAGGGAAGCCAGATCAAGATGTAGTTTGTTCATCATCATAAACTAAAACCCAATTTCCAAAAAGTGATGTTTTGGGATATGGAACAAAATAATTCTCAGGTGACAATATGGCTGAACATTTTTGAAGGAAAATTATTATGTGGAGCCGAGAATCTACGACGGAAGAAATGTTAGCGGACATTTTGACAAAACCAGTGAATGCAGCAAAACATTTCAAGTGTACGGAAGAAATTTGACTTAGAATGTAGTTTTAGTGGGAGTATTAGAACGTACATTCTACCTAGTCATCGTTGGATTTTTTTGTTGTTTCTTCACATATGGTTATGAACGTTTTTTCAATAAAAATATACTTCAAGTAGTTGTCGGATAAAAACTTTCGCAATTTGTATTTTTTCTTTCAATCATAAGGAAACAATTAAGTTTTCAACTGAAATCTACTGAATTGGTTGACCGATATATAGGATATTTCCAAATAAATGAGTGCAAAAGTTTCCAGGAGGTGATTTCTTGATAAAAATCAAAGGAATTCATGTAAACCAAAGCTCTAAGACCTGTCCTTAAAGAATAACGTGCTTTCAAAAATTTATTTTGGTTTTTTCTCAAAATTGCTGAATAGTGAGGTGAATAAGTGACATTCCATCTGCATCTCATACCAATAGTAGTGTAGTAGTGGTTCTTTGGGAAGGCCGCAACCGCAGCCAGGCAAGTAGGCCCTCATGGATCCTTTTTGTCATCTCCTGTTCTCCACTTATCTACATTCATCCTGCTAGTTTTCTTTTTCGAACCTCTGTGACCTCCAAATGAAGGACAGTATGCCCGACCACTCCAAGTCGATTAGTTCCTCTTGTTGAAGTTAGTCAACATCGAAGGTTCCAAATCTTAGCCTCCCGTATGCCTCACACTCGCCGAGGAAGTGAGATGAAGTTTATTCGCCTTCTTTGCATTTTCGGCAAGTGGGACTGTCTTCTATACCTGTAAGTAATAGGTCTCTGCGTAACTTGTTATGTCCTGTCAGTATTCCTATAAGGAGGCGTAGTGCTTGGCGATTTCTGCCTAAGAGCCATGTCGTCCTTGACTCATTGGAACCGGCCACAAAGTCTTTCGACTGCCTGCAGCCGGTATTATTCCTCCAAAGTTTAGTCAGCTCTTCTTCTGCCCTCTCGTCGAGGGCTGAAGAGGTTTGGCTTCTTGCGATGCCTAGTACAGGCTCCGGTCCACAGAACGGCGCGGCGTTGCGAATCCGGATCTGGCAAGTCCGTCTGCCACCTCGTTTCCGCGCACCCCTCTATGTCCCGGGACCCATACCAGCTGAACTTCCTTCATTTCAGCTAGCTTCTTGAGCGCATCTCCGCATTCCTGTGCGAGCTCTGAGCTTGGTTTAGGATGGCAGATGGCTCTGAGCGCTGCCTGACTATTCGAAAAGATATAAATTCTCTTTTCTGATCCATCTTTCACCTCTTCTCTCGTAGCTACGGATAGGATGGCGAACGCTTCAGCTTGAAAAACTGTTGTATATCTGCCCAAAGCGTAGCTCTCTTGTACTTCTCTTTCCTCCAGGTAGATTCCGGCACCCGATGCCTGTTTGTCAGTCAGACGCGAACCGTCCGTATAACATATTAGGCTTCCTGTGGTAAACTCCACCGAGTTTCCTTCCCATTGTTCTCTGCTCGGAATAGAAAGAGTAAACTCTCTATTTCATCGCAGTCTGTCTTGTGCGCTCTTTACTCTGACGGCAGAGATAGCGATCTCCTGTTCCGTCCATCTCGCGATTTCCGCATGACCTATCATCGCTCCTTCGTTCACCCAGAATCCTGAGTCTCGCATCCTCAAATGGGCTGCAATTGCCTCCTTCTTGATCCGGACTGGAAGCGTTGGCAGCCTCAGCAGTACCTCCAACACTACGGTTGGAGTCGTTCTCATTGCGCCCGTTATTACCAAACAGGCCAACCTCTGAACCTTGCTGGGTTTTTGGCCTATTGTGCTACCCTATGCGTCTAACCACCACACGGCTGACCCATAATGGAGCTTTGGTCTTACGAATGCCATGTACAGCCAGCGCATGATCTCTGGATTGGTGCCCCAATTGCTTCCTACAATTCTCCGCAATTGCCATAGGATTGCTACCGACTTTTGATTAACCCTATCTACTTGCGGCCTCCATGAAAGTTTGGAGTCCAGGACCACCCCTAGGTATTTGACCTGCTGAACTGGCTTCATTTCTTGCCCAAACATGATAGGTGGCCTGAATCCAACGTTTTTCCTCTGTTTCGTGAACAGGATCATCTGTTTTAGTCGGATTCACTGAGAGTCCTGCATCACCGCACCATCTCTCAATTATTCTGCAGCCAGCCTGCATACGGTCGCAGACGACTCCGATGAATCGTCCGCTGATTAGGACAACTCCATTGTCCGTGTATGCCTGCTCTTCGAAACCTTCATCTATGAGTTTACCCAGGAGATCATCCATTAACAGGCACCACAGATGGGGAGAGAGGCAGCTCACCTGAGGGCAGCCTCCCCCCTCCTCGAATTCCGGTCTGTTGTCTCCTCGGGGTACCTCGACCTTTCTCCTCGTGATACCTTGAACTCTCTCCTCATAAGCGACGATACAACCCAGCTGACCATCGAGTAAGGCGTTCCTCTGGCCATTAGTCTATTGTCGCTGTTTTTGCCTTGTCAAATGCGCCTTCCACACCGAAAAATACTCCTAATATTACCTCTTTAAACTTTAATGTCCTTTCGATCCTTCGCACTATAGCGTGGAGGGCAGATTCAGTCGACCTTCCCTTTCTGTATGCGTGCTGATTTCTGTGGAAAGGGCTCACTCTTAGGGGCCCCTCCACCAGGAATCTGTCCACTACCTTTTCCAGCGTTTTGAGCGGGAACGGTGTTAGGCTGATGGGTCTAAAGGACTTTGCTATTGTGTAGTCTCTTTCTCCCACCTTGTGGATAAAGACTACTCTTGCTGACTTCCAGACCTTTGGTACGTACCCTAGCGCTATACTGGACCGGAATATCCTTCCCAAGATTGGGGTAAGGAGTTCCAGACCTCTCTGTAGCATTGCCGAGAAAATTCCGTCTGCTCCTACTGCCTTTTATGGGTTGAACTCGTTCACTGCCCGGGCTATGGCATCAGACGTAACGACCCTCTCTGCCAGTTGCCAGTCCCCATGGAGGGCCTGCTCATCTACCAATAAAAAAGGTACCTATTAATATTTTTTATCACATTTTGTTGTGATCTTTCAAAAGGGTGAAACTTCTATTTCATTCTCTGCAAGAACTCAACGAAACAAAATTACTCAATTTGAAAATATGTGTTGAGAAGAAAGATTTATTGCAAAACTTCTTCAACTCTAGTAGATGGCTGTCAGGCTCTGTTTTATGAGATAGTTGAAACTTCAATTGTGACTTTTAGGCAGTTTTCATACATACCGGTTGCGACCGGCCGAACACTCTCCAGATGGTTTTCAATATTATAGTGATGCAATTGAGGCAATAGCGTCTTTCACATACTCCAGCACGGAAACGGTGCATGTGAAATACGCTATTGCTTCAATTACATCACTACAATATAAACGGTGCCGGTGTATGTGAAATACCCTATTGCTTCAATTGCATCACTACAATATTTAAAACCGTTCGGAGAGCATCCGGCCGGTCGCAACCGGTGTGTATGAAAACTGCCATAAGGCAGTTTTCATAAGAATGATAACACTAACGTTAAAATGGCCGACATGCATTTCATGTATGTTTCTGAAGTAAGAATTTGTCCCAGCAATGATAAGTGCTTGCGATTGAAATAACGTTCACCTATCAAGTCTATAGGGACAGGTAGCCGAGTGGTTAAAGCGTCAATGTTCAAATCACTGTTTACTGCCGGTCGCTGGTACAAACCACAGTGATTGCAAAATTCTTCTGATGGCCCGAGAAAGTGGTATGGTCAGATGCAATGGGCATCTGCCTATGTGTCATCGGGTTAACATGGGAGGCTGGACGAGCCTACCACGCACGAGGTGGAGTGTATAGTGCGTATACCTGAGGGGGATTCAATTCGGACTCAGGGGACTACCACACTACCTTATGGGATGTGTGGAACAGGCCGGATAAGGGGATAAAGGGTTTCAACTAGCTCGTCCAAATGGAAAAAAGTCCATTGTACTGACCCAAAGATAACTGATTGGGACAGAAACAATAACTGTTATTATTAAACAAATAAATCTGAAATATGTCTGTCTGTCACAGCTGTCTCCATATCCAACAGGGACAATTATCGCAGGATACAAACTATTGACTAGTAATGATAATTATAATAATGATAAAGGTCTTCATTTCTCGCTCAAAAAAAAACGAAGATCAGATCGAAGCACTACTAGGTATATCTGCTGCATAATTTCCATGCTTTCAGTCGCATCCGCCCAAACTTGAATCCTGCAACGCTACACAGCAAAATCTCAACGGCATTCACCATTTAGGCACAAACAATTTAAGATGATAGCGAATGTGTGTAAGAGGTGAACTTGGCTTAAGTGAATTTCAATATAATCGGTTTGTAAGTATGAACTCATCGGGCACAGGCAATTACAAAGTTACGGACTTTCAAGTTGCATAATATACTGAATTTTGATTTTATTACAATCAGTTGTATAGTTGTTTTTGATTTTGATCTGATAGGATCTCAGGGTAGGTGAGTTTTAGTGCATTTTAGTTTTCAATTGTAAAATATATTAGATAGAGTAGGACAAGTTATGCATGAGGAATCAATGAACTATCATTTTGAAAATGTTTCAATCTCATCGTATCGTATCGTATAATACTTGTATGTGGATTTTACTGATTGTTTATTTTAATGGTGTAGGCCGGTTGGTCAGTGGTTCGATGCATTAGACGAATGTTCAATGCGTCGGCCGTTAAATCTTCCGCCAGCATCTGACCCGGTTGCATATTTATATGTTACCGACACAACCAACCGCTCCAGAAAGCCGATTCATTTTATATGAGTTACAGACGTAACTTTAGGATTCCGTCGGTAACTTATACAATCAATAAGTGGTACATTCGCTCCTTTCATATAATAGGTATTGAAAAAAAAAACAAGCACTTGATATATTGGGAGGGATGGATGTTTATTCTTGTCTATGTGGAAAGATTAGACTTAACATTTATTACTCTTTGAGCCTATCTAAATAGTTGATTATTACAATCTAAATAGAAAATATGTTTTGGAAAATAAACTATAGATAAATGAATGAATATGCATATAGTACATACAGACAAACTGTCTATTTTTCCTTTTGATATCACCTAATCCATCTTTCTTGACACTTTCCTCTGAAATGTGACATTGTGGGGAGCTCTTTTCTGCTTTCCGGAAGTCCCGCTGGTGAGTCCCCTAAAATAGTTATTATTTTTTGTTTGACATGCCCATTGTTTTTTGTAAAAGATCATAGGTAACACAAAGTAATTTTTTATTGAGAATTTCTTTATAAATAATTTCAGATATGTGCAAGAAATGTGATCCATATTCATTAATTTTTCATTCAGTTATATGTAAAATAATTCGGAAATAAGAAAACCTTACATTTTTTAATGTTTCAACAAAGTGAACTTCTTACCTTGATTTTCCATCTTCTAACAGAAGTTGGCTGAACGAAGATGTTTGTCCCTTTGAAAAGGGTTTATTTTGCACTAGTAAACCCTTTCTGTTCTAATACAATAATATCAGAAAGTCTCTGTCATTCATGTAAACTTTCCACTCTTTACGCCACTGTTTCAAAATGACAACTTGATTGTTATCATGTACAGCTTGTTTAAAATAATAACTAGGTCGAGCAGACATGAACCGGCCTTGAGCTAATGACAGTTATCAGTTGTTCTATTTTGTGGTATGACAGCGTTATTTTGTAAACATACTTTGGATTAGCCTATTGTTTTGTGTTTAGAACACAGAACGGTAACATTCCTACTCTACTGCTTTTTTGTGCCATGGAGGTACCTACTTCACTTTTGAACACTTGACCTTGTTTGTATTTGGTTCTGAGATTGAAAGGCTGGCGTTTTCGTCTTGGCTCAGTTGGCAACACTGAATCTTCACGTGTTCTGTTCACATGAGTCATTGTCTAATTGTCCAAGGAGTAGCTCCGAGTAACTCGAAGTAGTGATCTCACAAAGCACGAACAAACAAGGAACCGCCTTGTCTGATAGTGACAGTTTTTGACATGACGTCTGAGACATTTTGGGTGACGATTTTCGGTTCATTATTTGATGAGTGACATTAACCTATTCGAATTCTAAATCAAATTAAAGTTTGATCATCGTTGATGGATCTAGGGAAAATTCAGATCTGGAGATTTTCTCATATTGTTTGCGATATTTGACGATGTATATTTTCGAGAACATATATGTTTGCCTTCGTGCGGATTTAAGGTTTATATCATTTCTTCCTCGGTAAAACCACTGGAACAATAAACTAGCTATCAGACAGCAAACAGACGGTAAAGGTAAGCTTATCGGGCTCATTCTCAAAACAAAAAGAAAATTACGTAGTTTTATCTCCTGAACACGAATCCGAAAGAATTTCGTATGGGTCTCTTATACTTTTCGAGTTATGACTCTTTGAATCTTGAAAATCGTCCATTTTCAAACACGATTTTTTTGGTCAAAAATCGAAGAAAATGCCTCCTTCTTTTTGTTGGCCCTTTTTTGAGACCGTAATCAACTCATATTTCACAATTACAAGTAGAAAACCGAATGTTTTATACAAAAAATCAACCTTCTTATAAAGTATACTTCCCACATACCTTCCCACATCTCTAGAACGGACGCCAATGAAGAGTGAGGTTAGAAATAGTGAAATAAAAGAAGGTTAATTTTTTCCAAAAAAATTTGGTTTTGGTGCTTTTAATTGTGAAATAAGAGTTGACTAGGAATTGAAAAAGTGTCTACAAAAAGAAGGAAGTATTTTCTGCGATTTTTACCGAAAAAATCGTGTTTGAAAATGGTCGATTTTCAGATTCACAAGGTCATAACTCGAAAAGTATAAAAGACCCCCATGAAATTCTTTCGGATTCGTGTCCAGGAGATAAAACTACGTAAGTAACACCACTTTTCTTTTTGTTTCGAGAATGAGCCCGATAAGCTTTCTTTACCTAACAGACCATTAAAGCTGTTACAAGAACCATCCCACTCAATGGAGGTTAGTATTCGCATTTGGGCTCTACTTATGGCCCCATACAAGTGTAATCAGAAGTCAGACTGCTATTGTTTATTCCAGAGTGCTACTGATCCGCTATTGTTACTACTATTGTCACTGCTCCGCTACTGTTTTGTTGTTCCCGCTACTGTTATGACTGTTTCACCACTGTGATTGTTCTGCTACCGTTTATTGGTGCTCCACTGTTGTCTTTCTACTTTACCTCTGGAGTTTCACTGTTCCTCTGTGGTTTAGTATTCCTGCTATTCCCTATTATTGGTATTCCCCGTTGATGGTATTCGTCCCAGCTGTACATGTACTTTGATTGATTGTGTCGTACCCACTACACCAAGACACTGGTGAACTACAACTACAATTGGAGAACTGGCCTGATTGAGAAAATCTACTCAGTGTCAGATAAGTCTAAGCTTAAGATTGTAGCCCCTAGCATTGATATTCATAATTATTGTTAGCTATCATCGTGACGTCACAGGCATAGCCCTCACTGGAAGTTTATATCAATGAACTCAAACGACACACTATTCACAATCAAAGCGTACACTGTAATTCATCTTGGTGGTGCCATATTTACATTTCATTTCATTCTGTATTGTGTGCCGAATTGTGCACATACGGTGTGTGTACCATCAATCATTAAAATTTATCAGTAAGGGACATGACCATTTTTTTTATCTGGTCCAAGTTATCCAAGCGTAAGGGAAGACCAAACCTCTACATATTTATATATTATTTATACCGTTTATAGGTATCTACTTTTTAATATTTTAGTGATATTGGTGCAGTGGGTTGTCCTATTCCATCAGGGTGGTTTCAAATTTTTTCACTGGCAATAAATCCGTGGCGCTCCGGAAAATCAAAGCCCATATTTTAATCTTATCGAAATCAATTTTTATTGTCGAATCCACGTCCCACTGAGCTCCTGGGTATATGAGTGGCGTGAAATATCATTGCGTATCCATTGCTCTCCTTTCCTAAATTCCGCCACTAACACATTTTATCTGCTTGGTGCGCCTATATTTCTATGGTATTCAACTGTAGTGAAGCATCTGTATTTTGATGATATGACAAAATTTAATGTTTTTACAATTCGCCTGCTGAAGATTGCTTACATCGGTTTTTGTTGGAAAGTGAAATCTCTGACAGAAGCAAAAGACTCGTATTGATCTCTAAGCTTTTCCATTTTAGAAATAGATTATGTGTGATACGCGGATGAATCGCAATGACTTTGTTCAAAAAATTCATGAACTTATTTGATTTTTGCTTTATCTCCCATTGGACTTGAACAACACACATTTAATCGATGATTATGACTTTTTCCACAAACAATTGTACATAGAGGAAGTTGCGAATTCTCTTTTCTTATACTCATGAGTAGTTCCGCAGGCAATGTTTTTTGACCTTTTTCTCTCACGTTTTGCGTAATTTTTCTTCTTCTGCTATTGAAATGACAATGTATAGTCGCTTAAAAATAATTCGTGGATATTTAGAGGATATTTCAAATGTCTTCGATATGCTCCAAATTTCTTTTGTTGTTACTTGTAAAGCAATAATTCATTACTTATTAAACAAGTCATATCTTTATATTACGTGGCAACTTTGCCTGCCTAAGAGGGCGCAAACGCATGGTAGCTATACGCAAATGAATGAATATTGCTAAGATTGAAGTCTTGAACAAAATTAAATATTAAATTGCATAGATGGATTCCTTTTTGTCAGTGTTAATTAAGAGAAAATTGAAAATATGGCATTTTAAATAATAATTGATTCTAAAAAATAACAGAGCATAACTTAACAAAACAAAAAACAACATAAATACTAGTTGAAACCAGCAGGTCACACAGGTTGAACAAATATTAATAAAAATAACAAACTCTAGGACAAAAAATCGGAAATTTGCAATATTCGTAACAACATCAATATATGTGTTTTTTATCATTATTAGTAGTTACAAAATAATGAAAACTGTTATTATGAACTTTTTAAACAATTAGAATTACTTGGAGAATTTTGCATTTCATCTAGTTTCTCAACTATTGCTTACTGCTTATGCCTGTTTTACACAGACAATTTCTGGAATCCGAAATACTGGAATAGCCCTACAATAAAGGATTAAACAAACGGGATGATTTCAAAATACTATAATTGCCACCTACAGCCACCTACTACATTCTTCCAACTTCCTTCATAAAAGATAAGTCGATGCACGATATCATGTCATATTTTCAAACTATTGCTTTGAAAAAAAAAATATTTTGTCGAAAAGTTCTGGTAAATAATGGACTAGGGGTTGTATGTTTCAAAACAAGACAATAAATGAAAATAATTCAAAAATGATAAAAAAGGTTTTGTATTCCAATATCCAACTGTTACCTTCCTTGCTTGAACAAAGAAGGTGGCAAGGGTTATAGTATTCAATGCTTTATTATGGCCGGCTAATTGAGGCGGATGAACAAAATCAAGTCCGATCGGACTTTATTGTTGAGACAGGAGAAAAAGAAAATTGAAGGAAGAAGAAAAGCAATTGACACCAATTACACATGAAATTTGATGTCCCGACAAATAAATCAAATAATAGGAAATGACAAAGGTTTTAAAAATTATTATTATTCTTCTGAGCAATAGTTTATATATTCTCTGAATAATCGACCAAATCAGGATAACTCTTCGGATAAGGATGCAGTCATGCCACCACAGAACTTTTGTCTTCAAAACTACTAACACGTTTTTCGGCAACTCATCTTCATGTCAGTGTTCCTGTCAACCTCAGGAACCCCTTTATATGAATGAAATTGTTCATAACGACGGAAATATTGAGATTTTCTATTAAATACAAAACCCCAGGGACTTCAATTTTGTTTAGGGATTTTTCTTTCAAAATTGCGCTAATTTCAAATATACCATTTTCCTGAATTGAAGAAAGTTGCGTATTTTACTTTTCCTAGTTGCCAAATAATTGATACATATAGAAATTATTCTGAGCTTGGTTTCTTTCACGGATAAACAATCCTTATTTCATTTTTGATTAAAATGATCTCGGCCTTTTATTCAATAACTTAACTTTGAGGTAACATCACAGAACATGTATCAGTTTTGTGGGAAAATGTTTCATTTTATTCATAACAGTCAGTTGAAGTGGTTGAATATCATTTCTACATTTGAACTTTTTCATGGAACAAATGAACACTGACAGAGAAATAACCCTACACTCAGTGCCGGATTAGCCACGTTAGCAAATTAGCCAGTAAGCAAATCCTGGGGGCCTCGCGCCTGTGCGTAAAGTGAAAAACTATCGAATAAGATATGTTTTTATGCCACCCACCGAAAATGAATGAAGTTAGAAACGGGAATAATGACTATAGAGTGGATGAAATTCTAGAACACTTGCAAGCATCTAACGCTTCATTGCAGTCGTCCGATCAAGATCTTAACACGATATACGCTCTCTATAAATCATACAAGGCTTCTTCCAAGCAATACGATTCAAATTTTCAGATATAGAGGCAAAGCCAAAGCCCTAATTGGCTGTGAAGAATATCAGCAATCGACTTTAAGAAAACGCAATCGAAATATAAAGTCGACCATTTCAGCAGCAGCTCTACTACTCTCGAAGAAGTTGTAGAACATCAAACACATGGACAATGTATTGAAACTCATGTTTTCATTGCCGAAATTGTCTGTTTCAGCTAAACGCAAGGAATCTTACCATCAAGTGACTAGTCCATTTGGAATACTTTGGCAAAAATTATCTCAAAAAGAACTTCAACTATTGTCAATTGTTTCCTAGACGATGTGTAAGACAGTCTGGGCAATGAACTGGTGCAGTTTGCTGAACTGCTCGAAACAGATGTGGCTGCTGATATTGACAGCAGAAAAAAAAGTACGAGGCTCAGAAACTTCAAGTTTATGAACTGTTGACAAAAAATTCGTTGGAATCGTGTTTCCCAAATGTTGGAATGGTGTTTCGCCTTTACTTGATTTTGATAATCACCAACTACAGCGGATAATGTTCTTCTTCAACGTTGAAGCGTATCAAAAATGTGTTAGAGAGCAAAATGGGACAAGAGCTACTGGATGGTGAATATGATGGAAGTAACAAGAGGGAGACTTGAAGGCCTGAAAGGGTTCTAATGAATCATAAACATGGTCTGATTCCATATATTGATATCTTAGGTAAGTAAGAGATGAATTGAGTGATGATTTTGTTAATGCAAAGAACGGAATAGGGAGATATCGACATACCTGGGATGGAGTGTGGACTTCGAGTGATGGTGAATTCAACAAGAGAAATCTGGTGTAGTTTAAATGAAACCTACCAGGTGAAACCTTTTTCCAAAGATCAACTATTTATCTACTTCCAAAAATCTATTTCATTTGAAGAAAATACGTTCCGATTTTGAGCCTACACATGGACCTCAATTTAACCTTCTCAGCTGACAATCGAATGCAAAATGGCCAGACAGGGGACAGAGATTACAACATATGTCCAAAAACTCCTCCATTAGCCACCATATAAGGAGATTGATAGTCTGATTTTACCTGACAGGTGACATGTTTTCTTTTGGTGCGCGAAGAATATTTGAATTAAAAATTAAATCATTGTAAAAATACAATGATATGGATCGAAGCATAATTTTAGCTATTAGATTTGAAGGTCATTGCAAAGTAGTTATTGTGGAAACCTTTGCCAAGAGTCTGACAGTAATAATTCAATGAATGTCAGGGACAGTTCTTGATTACTGATGAGAATTGCTGACAAAAATACGTATTGTGTAGGTTCATCCGAAAGATTTAATTACTCAATCCATTAATTTTCCGTAAGGTGGTGTAATCAATTTTGATAATTTAAAATGTATTAAGTGTACTCTCTATTTACAAAATATGCTATCAATTGATTTGTCACAGTTTTTGTACTCTTTATTACAGCGCAGTACCCTCAAGAGAAACCAATCACTCTCTTATACTTATTTGTCAATACGTGATTCCAAACAGCGTGAATTATCTGAAAATCTGAGAACATGTGTCAACCATTCGCAAATTCGCATATCTTGTTCAAATGCCAACTATCTTCAATATTGTACACAATAATGAGTTGTATCAAAATAGATTTTCAATATTTTTTTTGCAGATGTACACCAGAGCCGTATATCTAATCATCTTATTCGGAGTTTTATATGTGTTTGCTATCCCACACCAAAACCATTTGTTATCGAAAAGGAGAAAATATTGTGGTGATCAGCTTACTGCAACCCTTCGTCTCATCTGTAACGGAAATTACTACGAAAAAGCTCTAAAGCGCGGAGGTGAGAAGACGTTTGAAAATAGGTACTGTTGATGATTGTCAAATAGCAAAAAATAACTAATACTGATGTATGTGTCATACTCAATGTAACACTTTCAAAAAGAAACATTGGAAAGTATCACTTGAATGTTATTTTCATGAAGAAAACACTTTTTATCCCAAATCTGTTGTCTATTCCACTTCTCTTCTTTTGTGAAATAAAATTTATCATTGTTGAGTACGAAAGGAAAAAATAAAAACCTGTCAGAGAAATGTGAAAGATCACAGGAAATATCACAAATAAATGAGCAGTGACGCTGAATATTTCTCACTTGAAACCAATCCTATTATTGAACGTAGAAATAGAAGAATAAATTAAGCAGAAGGTTTTTTTCTCATACTAAAACTGAATTATGATAGGAGAAACTGTTCCATTCAAATTCAATTTTTTTAGGAAATAATTACATGGATTTCGAAGAGAAGCTGAAAAACTACTTGGAAGAAACTGACGACGAATTGGAATACCCCTTCATACCAAGCGAACTGGTTGAGTCATTAATCCCACTTAAAGTAAGGAAAGGAGTTGTAGATGAATGCTGTTATCAGTCATGTTCTTTAGCAGCATTGAGTATGTATTGCGGATAATGAAAAAACAACGGAATGTTGGAATATTTCGTTGATTGCAGAACCCTATCATTATTTGTAGATATTTTGTTGACGACCTGAATCTCAATAAACACTGCAAGTTGGCTAGTTTTTTTTTACACAATGAAAAGAAAACATATTTCTGTACTGAATTATGCATGAATTCATTCCACATCACTGTGTTGATACTCTGTTGACACTTGATATTTGTATGATCCTTATAACGCTGAACATTAGAAAAAATATAATAAAACGCTATTCCGGTGAAATACAGTTTCATTACAGCTGATAACATCAACAGTTAATACAAGCAGTGCTTTTGTTAGTATTTTATATTAGCACTTATATTGGAACACAACAGGACAATTATATACTTTTTTACTATTACGGTTTCATTTTATTATATAGTTGTGTACGCTCTGTAGCAGTTGAACTAGAACTCTTTCATTATGCCACTGCTAGTGGATCTCATTGCAATGAGATTGCAGTGAGGATCTCGCCCATCTGATCATCTCATTTTTGAACAAAAAAGCCAAATCCAGATAATAGTATACCCAAAAATACAATTCAATTTTGAAAAGAGTTGACGAATTGTTTATTGCGAGATGAAACCCGTAACAATAGACAATAATCTTAGGACCATCCTTTCGGGTTATTGCAGGCATGAACTCATTCTTTCTCCAGAGAGATTTTTATTTTTTATGATGAACCTTCCAAACCTGCGGACAAAGGAGTAAAAATAGCACAGATTGATACAGTATCTCCGAAATTGAAATGCGGGAATACGAAATCGATCACACAACGGAATCAAATCGATATGTCATATGCCATAATATCTATTTGTTACTGGGGTTAGGGGCGATGATACTATTTGAGTCATTCGAAAGAATATGGAAGTTTTTTGGACATTTCTCTGCCAAGTTAAATATTCAAGAATGATATAATATGTGGATGAGTATGTACGGAGTGTCCACCCAAACTATCATTTGGAAAAGTCGAGGTAAAAGAGTTGTCACATAAAACGATTGATCCGTACCAAAAATCCTTCACGGCGACTTTGTCGAAGGGTGTGGCTGAAAACTAAATAACCATTAAGGGAAGAAAAGTAAGTCGAGCTCATTTTGAAAAGTCAGAAAAAGTTGAAATGTAGTTTCTGAACGAGTATGTTGAATTTCAATCATTTTCCGGGACAGTCAAACTTCAGTAATTTGTAGAGTCGGTTGCATTTCTAACATTGTTCATGTAAATTGTTTATTTCATATAAGTAGTGCTATTTCGGGACTCGTATCCCGAACCGAGCAATTTCGTAATTATTCATTAAAGTCAAGCCACAATCCATTTTCATCACAGAAAGGAGATAGGTTAATGATGGTTTCATCCTTTTCTGACTTCATCGACATCCACAAATACAAATACAAAAATGATACAGATTGCGAGTTAGTCTAGTTTGAATATTTACTAAGAATAATAACAAATAATTCACAGTAGCAATTTGGGTTCTGTTATACAGATATGAGGAGAGCCAGCGAAGCAGATCACCATGTATACCGATCTCAACTTTGCAATTAAAATGTTGTGATCAAATTTGTGGAAGGCTTTACTAAAATCGGTATGAACAGAATAAACTTGAATTTGGTAATCAATTGCTGAGAGGATGTACTCACTATAAATAATTCAATGCATTAACGAACTAGAAGATAGTGTAGCCAACCTGCTTCCTTCAAGTGATTTTTTTCTTGCATCTGGCGATCTTAATATAAATCTGCTCGCAAATGACCGACGATGCCAACTATTTGTGGACTTTTTCACTTCTTTCAATTCCAATTAGTCGAAAGTCCCACACGTATTACTCCCCTTTCTCAAACTATCTTAGATATTTTGTTTGTTTCTGACAGAAAAAAGGTATCATCAGACGATGTCACTGACATTTGGGGAATATCAGATCATATGGCAGTGTCTTGCAAAATCGATACTTTTCAAAAATATAAAAAAACGAAGTATATTTCTATTCGTAATTTTGGCAATTTTGACAATAACCTCTTTTGCTCTGATATTCGAAACATAGATTGGGATTATATTTATCTCATCGATGTTTCATTCTTGAATGATAACATAATTAACCTCTTTGATATGCATGCACCTCTCCAAACCAAAAGAGTAAGTAAACCTCCGGCCCCTTGGTTAACCCACAATATGAAAGAAATGATCTCTCTCAGAGATCGAGCATGGGAAAAATATAAGAAAACGCTGTCTGTTGCAGACTGGAACGGTTATAAAGAACTCAGAAACTACACAACAAGTGCCATACGTCGGGAGAAGAAAGCCTATCTAGAATTTGTCCTTGCAAGAAAAGATTCGAAAGCTACATGGAACACTTTAAGATCTCTAGATATCCTGAGGAAAAAAAATGTTTAGAAATTCCAAACGATATCAAAGATGTCAATCGCATTAATAAACATTTCAATACAGTTTCACAACCTGACCGATCAGCCTATCAGGCTTCATTGCTGGATCGTTATCTTAACCCTCAAGAATCTGAAAACCCATCTTCACCATATTAGGAGTAATGCTATTGGCTCCGATGACATCTCTCTCCGAATGATCAATCTCATCGAATCATTTCTGTTGAATCACATCACGTTTCTCGTTAATAAAATAATAACTACCGGGATATTCCCAAATTGTTGGACAAATGGTATGATCCTACCTTTAGCCAAGTGTAATTCACCCTCTGACTACTCTGACCTTAGACCTATTACAATCTTACCTTGCTTCTCAAAAGTTATGGAACTGATATTGAAAGATCAGATGAACCATTTTGTGAACGAACGCGGAATTATCACCTCAGTGCAATCTGGTTTTAGAAGTCAACACAGCACCTCCACAGCCCTTTTGTCCATTACTGATGACCTTTTCAAAGCTCTTGACGGAGGTAACTAGACATGTCTGGTACTCTTCGACTACAGTAAAGCCTTTGACACTCTTGACCACGACATTTTGTGTGACAAACTCATATTTTTTGGCTTTTCTACCGAGGCAGTATTTTTATTGAAAAATTATCTCTCGAACCGTACACAAAAGGTTGTTCTGGACGGAGTCGCCTCGGCGGCCTTACCTGTATACAAAGGTGTAACAGGGCTCTATATCTATACTATATATTAAAACTCAATTCTAAGAAATCTGCTGTGATGCTATTCGGGCCAAAGAGAGACAGAATAAATGCTAACAACTTACTACAAATCCGCATTGAAAATGACATCTTACCTCTTGTCTCTGATATAAAAAATCTAGGTTTGTGGTTCGACACTGAGCTACGCTTCACCAGGCATGTTAACCATCTGATTCAATCCTTTTATAACGTTCTCAGACAATTGTTTCCGAATCGGGATTTACTCACCACGAAACTCAAACTCAAATTGTGTGAATCACTAATATTCTCCAAAATTTCTTACTGTGATAGTATTTATGGACCTGCCTTAAGGCAATCTGATTCGATGCGCCTGCAACGTATTCAAAATAGCTGCTTACGCTTTTCCTTTGGGGTGCGCAAATTTGATCATATATCCGCTGTAATGAAGGAATCATGCTGGCTGAAACTAGAGAAGCTTAGAACATTACACTTGTTGATCAATATGCATAAAGTTTTAAACACCAGGAAGCCTGACTATCTATTGAACAAACTCAAAACTTTTTCGAATATAAATAGATTCGCCACACGTAACAGTCTTCAATTTTCACATGCAGTTTCTCATATAATGCCCCGAAACTTTATAACTCACTTCCCAGTGAATATAGGTCTTTCACAACCAAAAACTTCAAAAAAAGGTTGAACGCATTTTTACTTGGTTCGTTTTTTTTATGCTGACTAGGGCTTACTCTTTATGACTCACCACTATAATTCTGAAGATGTTTTTGTATTTTGTATACAAACTTTGTGTTTACGAAATTAGTAGATTAAGATTTAAGAGTTAGATTCGGATGATCTTTCAGGAAAAAACCCGCGTTGTTATGATATTATGGAAGATTTCACCGACTCAATCATATCTGTATGTACAAGACGTTCATGTACCTTACTGTATATATTGAGTTTACACATTGGTCTTTAATTTTTGACATTATTTTTATCTCCTAATTTTGGGATTGGAACAACAAAGGTTGCTTTTCATGTATTTGGACATTCACACTCACTAAAAGAATAATTGAGTAGATGGCAGAGTGGCGAGCATAAGTAGAACCGGCCTCGGTATGGCGAGACAGACGCCCCGCCACCCAGCCACCCCAGCCGCCCAGCCGTTCAATTTAGGTGTGGTAAGGTATTACCCCCACTCTTCATTTTTGAGGTGGTTATTTTTAGTCATTGACGTTATTGATATATCAGACAGTTTAGTAGCTCACCGTGTAGCTTAATTTAGGTGTGGTAGACACTCTATAGCGAGACAGACGCCCCGCCACCAGCCGCCCAGCCGTTCAATTTAGGTGTGGTAAGGTAGGTATTACCCCCACTCAATTGTTTGTCGTGTTTAATTTTTAGCAGCGGGGTGATGCAATCTAGATAGCTTTTTTTTTAACATAGTAGATTCCCAATGGTCCACGTGACAGTGTCAGATAAACAGAATGTTGGGTTTTATTTTTAGAGTATTAAAATCAGCATCAAGAAACAGTGGTACCTTATTGTAGAACGTTGTAAATATTAGCATGAAATGCAATACGTTGGTTTTGTAGATAAATTCAAAAAACATGTTTCGTTATTATGTATACGTGTATTGAGGCCTAAAAAGGTTGTTATTTGTGGTTGAGTTGGACGCCGCAGATAAAGACATTTGTGTTGAACGGAAATTTACTAACCGTAAAACATTGATAGTAAGAGAACATCGAGCTGTGTTATCTACCGCACGCCGACGAAACGCTGATATTCTTTACAAATGGTTATGCGCTATGTTGTCAAAAAAAGCACGCCGTGTCATCGCTTCGAAAAAATCAAACGGTGACCACTGTATGGGTTAACAAGAACGCCGAAGAAAAAAAGCGTTAATGAACACGTGTCATCGCTTCAAAAAAATCTAACGGTGCCCACTGTACAGATTAACGAAAACGATAACGAAAAAAACATGAATGAACACGTGTCATCGCTTCGAAAAAATCGAACTGTGACACCACAGCACCCAGCCCCAGACACCCAGACAGGGGGCGTTCGAGTCTGGTGTAGCTAACTTCACGTCAGCCACCAAGTATGGAATCTGTATTACCGACCATAACCAAGTTGCAAAACTTTTGACATGTGTACACGTATCAGAGTACACTTTCAGACACCCAAGTTTCAATCCAAAAATGACAGACATCAGCTTCGTGCCCAAAGGGCCTTATGAGTCGAATGTCTCACAAATTTTCCATTTGGGTAAAAAATATATATACAGGGTGATTCAAAATTCTCAGTCTTAAATGTTAAATGGGAAAATGGGTCGACGAAAAACTTACCATTGCTGAAAACATATACCGAGTGTTTTCGAAAAAATATTACTGGAAATAGAAAAAGATGGGTAGTCGTTTAGAGTGAAAAAAAACATGGCTGCCATTTGACATCATCATAAAGGCATTATTTTTTGAAAGTATGTTAGTGTCATTGGGTAGTTGAAGTAATAACTAATAGAATGGTATCTGAAGAGTACAGACAGAAGGTTGAGGATTCTTTAGTTCAAAAAAAAAAAAACTAAAATTTGAAGCGCTGAAACATGCAAAAAATGTAACAAAAATAGACGTTTTACGCATTCGAAAAAAATAAAATTTCGAATGCTAAATCACATAAAATATGTAACAAAAACATGTGTTTTTATGTTCCAAAAAACAACTAAAATTTGAAACGCCAAAAATACACTTTTACATGTAATTCTTATGGACAATAGGCATTTCAAAATTATCATACTTATATAGTAAATTTTACTCAATCGCACTTAGCTTTGGGTATTTTGATGGTTATGAGGCTTCAACTACTTGCACTCAGTTGTGGACGTTTTGAAGGTTATGAGGCTTCAACTACTTGCTTCTGCATATATGAGGTGATGTTATATATGTTATTTGGGTTGATAAGAATGATTTTGATTATTGACAAAGGCTTGACGGTGAATTTAGGATTAGGCAATCAGCTTATTTACATTCAGAAATGTTGTAAGTTTGGTTCGCGTGGGCAGAATTTAGTACGGTTATGGATTATGTTACACGAAATGGTTTTGAATAAGAAAATTACAAATCTTAATTTCAAACAAACATGGTCACAATTGCACGAAGGGGTTATCCGAAATGGATACCGGTTTAAGTTACCAAAGAGACACAGTTATGTGAAGCGAAGCAGAAGTTTGTGTTCAGCTCAAAATTAACAGTAGTCGAAAAGTTTACGAAATGGTTAGTTGAAGAGGTGGTTTCATCTATAAGGAAAATAGGAAGATATGGTATTCGAAAAAAAAAGCGCAGTATGTGACGTTTACGCTAAACGCAGTATGGCTATGTATGGCGAAGTATGTGACGTTACGCTTAACGCAGTATGGTTATGTATGCCGCAGTATGTGATGTTTCGCTTAGTGCAGTATGGTTTGGACAACAACAACAACACCAGAGCTTGACTCTAAAAGAAGTTTATGTAAAATCATATACCCTGATCAAATGTTAATTACATCAAACAATCACATGTACATTTTTTCCAAAGGATTGGTGTGGATTGTGAATTTGGGGTTCGAGAATCAAAAAGCACAGTTATTGAGTCCAAAGAAAATCTCATATTATACAAACCTTAATATATCACACATATATCAGAAACCAAATGATGAGGTCGTCATTTTTAATGATAAACGTGTTAGCGTAATAGATTTTCCTACTTTCAAACAACGTTCTGTGGATAAATCCATAGATGAATTTGGAATCTCTAAAAATGCAAGAATCAGTGCTATGTTTTGCTCATATAGAGGCAAAACTTATATTCAATATGATGATTTGTATGCAGAGCTCAGTGATTGTGGGAGGTGAAACATGGCTTCATCAGCGAAAAGTTTCCTGGCGTACCAACAAACATCATCACAAATGCTTTTAGATTCACAAATGGAAATATTTATTTCTTCAGCAATGATACATTTTATGAATTCAACGAGTTTTTCCAATAAACTAATTAGAGCAGGTAAATTCGATTGGAGCATGTTCGGCATTGAATGTCCACCAATTGCGATTTTGGATCAACTCAAAAACTTGTTATCTTCTTTGAATAAATATATAGACTATTAAATTAACTAAATATAATATCAATTAAAATGTGGTTTATGTATCTGTACATTTCAACCAATAATATATTGTATTTTAGGAAGGGGATTTTGAATATACATTAAAAATATTTCCAGCCTTTAATTACAAGTTTGGGGAGTAAGTATATGACAGCGGCATGTACATTTCAGATCGGTTTGTGTCATGAAGTTAAAGCATGCTATGTTAAAATGGTTGGAAGTGAGTATATAACAGCAGTATGTATATTTCAGATCGTTTTGTATCATAAAGTTTTCGTTTTTCGACAAATTGTAAGACAGATCAGACAGGTAAACAGACATACAACTAGAGAAATAATAGTTATTTGATAACCTTTAGGTGACAATTTCCCCTGACGAAAAAACACTGTTTATACCTGACTTTTTGATGGTGACAACCTCCGTTGTAGAGAGGGATTACAGACTCCAAAGTCGATACAATCCCCTCGTGAGGGTACCTGACGTGATTTTGTGTGGGAAAAGTCGACCATATTTCCTCAATAGTTGATGTGTTGAGTAATCTTTGTATCAAGATTTGTTTATATTGATAAGAACGTCAATACACACAAAAATATGGCCAAAATATACGTTTATTACGTTCAAAATTGGAATTTTAAAAGCGCCATTTACGCAAAATGAGGATCAACTACATGACTTGAGGAAATTCATCCTTGAAATTTACAACGTTTTTATCATGACAAGTTGATGAAACGCGGTTGAAAAATATTCGATAAGCGACGTCTCAATGTTTGTTGACAAATTGTGAGACAGATCAGACAGGTAAACAGACATACAACTAGAGAAATAATAGTTCTTTGATAACCTTTAGGTGACAATTTCCCCTGACGAAAAAACACTGTTTATACCTGACTTTTTGATGGTGACAACCTCCGTTGTAGAGAGGGATTACAGACTCCAAAGTCGATACAATCCCCTCGTGAGGGTACCTGACGTGATTTTGTGTGGGAAAAGTCGACCATATTTCCTCAATAGTTGATGTGTTGAGTAATCTTTGTATCAAGGTTTGTTTATATTGATAAGAACGTCAATACACACAAAAATATGACCAAAATATACGTTTATTACGTTCAAAATTGGAATTTTAAAAGCGCCATTTACGCAAAATGAGGATCAACTACATGACTTGAGGAAATTCATCCTTGAAATTTACAACGTTTTTATCATGACAAGTTGATGAAACGCGGTTGAAAAATATTTGATAAGCGACGTCTCAATGTTTGTTGACAAATTGTGAGACAGATCAGACAGGTAAACAGACATACAACTAGAGAAATAATAGTTCTTTGATAACCTTTAGGTGACAATTTCCCCTGTTTCCACTGTTTATACCTGACTTTTTGATGGTGACAACCTCCGTTGTAGAGAGGGATTACAGACTCCCAAGTCGATACAATCCCCTCGTGAGGGTACCTGACGTGATTTTGTGTGGGAAAAGTCGACCATATTTCCTCAATAGTTGATGTGTTGAGTAATCTTTGTATCAAGGTTTGTTTATACTGATAAGAACGTCAATACACACAAAATATGGCCAAAATATACGTTTATTACGTTCAAAATTGGAATTTTAAAAGCGCCATTTACGCAAAATGAGGATCAACTACATGACAAGCTTACGTCGTAGACGTAGAAAAGGTAAAGAATTCGGTAGGTAGCGAATATTAAACAAACTCCAGAGAAGTTTCAGTTTTAGCGGTTTCATTTACGGTGTTAGTGGCCGCAGAACGGATCTATGAGGCACAACACAAGATTATCACAACCGAAGTATTTCCTGTTGAATTATTATCGCATTTCCTGTGAGCGAAAACCCAGAAATAAAAATGTTATTCATAGAAGTTATAGTGTACCGGCAACATTTCTAGTATGTGCAGTTTGTGATTCAATAAAATATGGATTATGTTTGAAAGTACAGAGGATTTTTTGAGGTAAGTGGGTTTTTGTTTAATCATGTAGTGTCGAAAACCGGACGAGCAGGCTCTTGGAGTGAATTGATTTTAACAGCATCAAAATTCTTTCAAAACGCTTTAAGGACCGCGAGAAGCCTTTGAGTTATCGAATGAAAATGGGGTATGTGCTAGGATTTTGAATATTGACAATAGCTTTCGTCAATATTAGATTGAAATGTTGAAAAACGGGCATACAGGGACGACAAAAAAAACAGATTACAAACGAAAATTATACTGAGATTACATTTATAGCTGAAAATTGTATGACGAAATATACGGGAGTAACGAAAACATTATACAAGGACGATAAAAAAATGCAGATTACAAACGAAAATTATACAGGGGTCACATATTTATAACTAAAAATTGTTTGACGAAATATACGAGAGTAACACTATAAAGGGACGACAAAAAAAATATAAATTACAAAGGAATAAAATAAAAAATGAGAAGTTTTGGGGTTGGTGCAATTTTGAACTCTAAAGTACGACCTTGTACTCCGAAACGACGAATTTTCTTCACTGTATCTTTCACGATTAAAAATTTTACCATTATATTTTCGGAAACTTAAAATTTTCAAAAAATTTCAAAATGTTTTCAAAATTCTACTCAAAATTTGATCTTACCTGATGACACTGTAATAGAACAATGACCGCGCGTCTGCCGAATTCTTGCTTTTATACAGATAAGAAAGTGGGCGTGGTCTAAAGATGACAATTGATCATTCCGTCGGAAAACGTAATTTCGGCAAATATCCAAACTTTATTTCAACTAATTGTTTAGAATATATCAGATATTTGATAAAAGTCAACAGGAACGATTTATTTTGTGAATCGTGTTTTATTCTTGGACTTATCAGCATTGTGTGTGGTTTCGAGCGATACGCCTTATATCATGAGTTTATTCAGGAGATTACTAACAATAATGAATATTATGCATTTTATTTCGATTAAGATGTGTCAAAATTAATTTCGTGTTGTAGATTTTCTAAATTTTCATTTTCAATAAAGTACATTTTTGGATACTTACCGGGGCCAGTCCATTTTTATACCATCAGGACGACACCATTATGTGTAGAGGGGTTATCAGCATGGGGCGAGGCCAGTGTTATCATTTTGTTTTTATATACAAGATGTAGCACGCAAAGCATTGGCATTTTTGAGATAACAGTTTAATAAATATTGGAGTTTTCACAAATTAATATCAATAATAAATATTATGCATTTTATTTCGATCGCCGTGAACAAAAATTAATTACTTGTTGAAGATTTTCTAAATTTTCATTTTCAATAAAGTTCATTTTGGATACATACTGGGTCAGTCCATTTCTTTTTGGGGTAAAACCAGAACGAATATAGATAAGCTTTATCGGCTTGGGCGAAGCCATTGTGTTATCATTTGTTATCTTTAGATGGTGTCGTGTGCAAAAACAATTTTTCCAACAAAATCTCCTGGCGACTGTCAAATTTGTTATACAGGGTGTCTCAAAACGCAACATTTAAGAGAAAAAGATGGCGGCAGCCAGATTTTGTATACCGGGTGCGCCAACTTGACATTTAAGAGAGAAAACATGGCTGCCTGTCAGATGTCATGAGACAGAGAAAAAACACAGCATTTAAGAGGAAAAAAACATGGCTGCTGCTTGTCAAATGTCTGGTGGAAAATGAGCCATTAAAAAAAACATTTCAGGGGGGGTATGATAACCGTGATAACCAGGACTGCACTGATGAGGGACTTCATCCCGAAACCGGTCTGCAGTTGGTTCCTTGTTTGGATCAGGCGGTGTCCTGCTGTCTGTCTCTGAGAGCTCTTGCAAAGTTGTTCCTTCAAAGTAAGGATCTTTGCACATATGTCTGACAGATATAATTCAATATCTGTCGGGGTATTAGCCAGAGAAGTAGTTGTTTTCTGTCGGACATATGCCATACACTATACAAAGGTATAGTGAGTTCCTAAAGGATTGTTTTCGGCTGTTTTACAGTCACTGGAACATATATATATATATATATATATATATATATATATATATATATATATGTATATATATTACTTAGTATTTTTTGTTCTATTTTTCATAGATTGTCTTATTGACGGAAAATTAATATTAAAGTGAAAGGTTAAAGTGTTCATAAAATTATTAAAAGCGAAATTCGTATGCCGTACAACTGATTCCAGTCTTCAGTCATGATGCCACGTATAAAATCATTTATCGAACTATCAGTGGAATGTCTGGCCCGATAAAAATCCGGCGAGGCAGCCACATCGCAGTTAACTTTTACGAGAACAGTCCGATGATCTGATACAGTGTTGTCCAATATGCATGATAAACCAGGATTAGGAAAATTTACGAAAATATTATCTATAGTTGTAGCACTGTCTCTCGTTACCCTAGCAGAAAACACATTCAACAACATATGAGCATTATTGCGAATACCAGTATCAACATTAAAATCGCCACATATAGCCATATACGCATTGGGTTTATAAATACGATTCGACACAATCAAGGTTTTCTAGGAATATGTATATATATATATGTATATATATATATATATATATATATATATATATATATATATATATATATATATATATATATATATATATATCCAGAAAGGATGTTTATCGATACAAAATTCTTTAAAATTGATATTGTTATTATATTTTATACCTTTTTAAGGCCATATTCCTACTCCACCACCCTTTACCTCTGCATTGCGAGAATAATTACTAGCTAACATAACACCCTTGAGATAGATTTGACTCACAGAATGTACGGTTTCCCATAGTTCAGTGAAACATATGATGTCAATATTCTTGAAATTATCAATCTCCAAACTAATTTCACAGATTTTATCGTTATTGATACATTTAGTAAAACTAAATTTGGGTTAAACTTCACCTCGGGGACTGTGTGTGCTTGCGAAGGTATAAGAAAGGTATAAAAAATTTCAGAAAAAAATTGAAAAAAAATTTCAAAAAAAATTCAAAAAAAAATCGAAAAAAAAATTTTTCGAAAAAATAAAAAAAAAAATTTCAAAAAAAAATTGAAAAAAAATTTCAAAAAAAATTCAAAAAAAAATCGAAAAAAAATTTTTTCGAAAAAATAAAAAAAAAATTTCAAAAAAAAATCAAAAAAAAATTTTTCAAAAAAAAAATTCAAAAAAATTCAAAAAAAAAAATTTTCGAAAAAATAAAAAAAAAAATAAAAAAAAAATAAAAAAAAATTTTCAAAACAAAAATTCAAAAAAAAATTCAAAAAAAATTCAAAAAAAAAATCGAAAAAAAAAATTTTCGAAAAATAAAAAAAAAATTTCAAAAAAAATAAAAAAAAAATATTCAAAAAAAAATTTCAAAAAAAATTCAAAAAAAAAATCGAAAAAAAATTTTTCAAAAAAATAAAAAAAAATTCAAAAAAAAAATCGAAAAAAAAATTTTTCGAAAAAATGAAAAAAAAATCTCAAAAAAAATAAAAAAAAATCGAAAAAAAAATTTTTCGAAAAAATAGAAAAAAAATTTCAAAAAAAAAATCAAAAAAAAAAATTTTCAAAAAAAATTCAAAAAAAAAATCGAAAAAAAATTTTTTTCGAAAAAATGAAAAAAAATCTCAAAAAAAATTTAAAAAATCGAAAAAAAAAAAATTTCGAAAAAATAGAAAAAAAATTTCAAAAAAAAAATCAAAAAAAAAAATTTTCAAAAAAAAAATTTAAAAAAAAATTAAAAAAAAAAAATTTCAAAAAAAAAAAAATTTCAAAAAAAATAAAAAAAAAATCGAAAAAAAATTTTTCGAAAAAATAAAAAAAAAATTTTTCAAAAAAAAAATCAAAAAAAAAATTTTCAAAAAAAAAATTCAAAAAAATTCAAAAAAAAAACGAAAAAAAAAATTTTCGAAAAAATAAAAAAAAAATTTCAAAAAAAATTAAAAAAAAATTTTCAAAAAAAAAATTTCAAAAAAAAAATTCAAAAAAAAATCGAAAAAAAAAAATTTCGAAAAAATAAAAAAAAAAATTCAAAAAAAAATTGAAAAAAAATTTCAAAAAAATCGAAAAAAAAAATTTCGAAAAAATAAAAAAAAAATTCAAAATAAAAATTCAAAAAAAATTCAAAAAAAAATCGAAAAAAAAAAATTTCGAAAAAATAAAAAAAAAATTTCAAAAAAAATTAAAAAAAAATTTCAAAAAAAAATTCAAAAAAAAATTCAAAAAAAAATCGAAAAAAAAAATTTTCGAAAAAATAAAAAAAAATTTCAAAAAAAAATTTCAAAAAAATTTCAAAAAAATCGAAAAAAAAAATTTCGAAAAAATAAAAAAAAAATTCAAAAAAAAATTCAAAATAAAAATTCAAAATAAAAATTCAAAAAAAATTCAAAAAAAAATCGAAAAAAAAAAATTTCGAAAAAATAAAAAAAAATCTCAAAAAAAATAAAAAATAAATCGAAAAAAAAATTTTTCGAAAAAATAGAAAAAAAATTTCAAAAAAAAAATCAAAAAAAAAATTTTCAAAAAAAAAATTCAAAAAAAAAATTTCAAAAAAAAAAAAAAAAAAATTTCAAAAAAAATAAAAAAAAATCGAAAAAAAAATTTTTTCGAAAAAATAAAAAAAAAATTTTTCAAAAAAAAAAATCAAAAAAAAATTTTCAAAAAAAAAATTGAAAAAAAAATTGAAAAAAAAAATTCAAAAAAAAATCGAAAAAAAAAAATTTTCAATAAAAATTCAAAAAAAAATTTCGAAAAAATAAAAAAAAAATTCAAAAAAAATAAAAAAAAAATCAAAAAAAAAATTTTCAAAAAAAAATTCAAAAAAAATTTAAAAAAAATTCAAAAAAAAAAATCGAAAAAAATTTTTTCGAAAAAATAAAAAAAAAATTCAAAAAAAATTTTAAAAAAATTTTCAAAAAAAAATTTCAAAAAAAATTCAAAAAAAAAATCGAAAAAAAATTTTTCGAAAAAATAAAAAAAAATCTCAAAAAAATAAAAAAAAAAATTTTTCAAAAAAAAATTGAAAAAAAATTTCAAAAAAAATTCAAAAAAAAAAATAGAAAAAAAAAATTTTCGAAAAAATAAAAAAAAAATTCAAAAAAAAAAATCGAAAAAAAAATTTTCGAAAAAATAAAAAAAAAATCTCAAAAAAATAAAAAAAAAATTTATCAAAAAAAAATTGAAAAAAAAAAATTTTCAATAAAAATTCAAAGAAAAATCGAAAAAAAAAATTTCGAAAAAATAAAAAAAAAATTTCAAAAAAAAATCGAAAAAAAATTTTTCGAAAAAATACAAAAAAATCTCAGAAAAATAAAAAAAAATTCAAAAAAAAATCGAAAAAAAAAATTTTCAATAAAAATTCAAAAAAAAATCGAAAAAATAAAAAAAAAATTTCAAAAAAAATTCAAAAAAAAAATTCAAAAAAAATTCAAAAAAAAAATCGAAAAAAAAATTTTTCGAAAAAATAAAAAAAAAAATTTCAAAAAAAAATTCAAAAAAAATTTTAAAAAAATCGAAAAAAAAAATTTCGAAAAAATAAAAAAAAAATTTTCAAAAAAAAATTCAAAAAAAAAATTCAAAAAAAATTCAAAAAAAAAAATCGAAAAAAAAAATTTTCGAAAAAATAAAAAAAAAAATTCAAAAAAAATTTTAAAAAAATTTTCAAAAAAAAATTGAAAAAAAATTTCAAAAAAAATTCAAAAAAAAATCGAAAAAAAAAATTTTCGAAAGAATAAAAAAAAAATTTAAAAAAAAAATTGAAAAAAAAATTCAAAAAAAATTAAAAAAAAATCGAAAAAAAAAATTTTCGAAAAAATAAAAAAAAAATTTAAAAAAAAAATCAAAAAAAAAATTTTCAAAAAAAAAATTCAAAAAAATTTTAAAAAAAATCGAAAAATAAAATTTTCGAAAAAATAAAAAAAAAATTCAAAAAAAATAAAAAAAAAATTTCAAAAAAAAATTTCAAAAAAAAAATTCAAAAAAAATTCAAAAAAAAATCGAAAAAAAAAAATTTCGAAAAAATAAAAAAAAAATTTCAAAAAAAAATCAAAAAAAAAATTTTCAAAAAAAAAATTCAAAAAAAAAATTCAAAAAAAAATTCAAAAAAAAAATCGAAAAAAAAAATTTTTCGAAAAAATAAAAAAAAAAATTCAAAAAAAATAAAAAATAATTTTCAAAAAAAAATTGAAAAAAATTTTCAAAAAAAAATCAAAAAAAAAATTTTCGAAAAAATAAAAAAAAATTCAAAAAAAATAAAAAAAAATCGAAAAAAATTTTTTTCGAAAAAATAGAAAAAAATTTCAAAAAAAAAATCAAAAAAAAAATTTTCAAAAAAAATTCAAAAAAAAATCGAAAAAAAATTTTTCGAAAAAATAAAAAAAAAATTCAAATAAAAAATCAAAAAAAATTTTTTTCGAAAAAATGAAAAAAAAATCTCAAAAAAAATATTAAAAAAATCGAAAAAATTTTTTTTCGAAAAAATAGAAAAAAAAATTCAAAAAAAAAATCAAAAAAAAAATTTTCAAAAAAAAAATTTCAAAAAAAATTCAAAAAAAAAAAATTTCAAAAAAAAAAAATATATTTCAAAAAAAATAAAAAAAAATCGAAAAAAAAAAATTTTCGAAAAAATAAAAAAAAAATTTTTCAAAAAAAAAATCAAAAAAAAATTTTCAAAAAAAAAATTGAAAAAAAAATTTCAAAAAAAATTCAAAAAAAAATCGAAAAAAAAAAATTTTCAATAAAAATTCAAAAAAAAATCGAAAAAAAAAAAATTCGAAAAAATAAAAAAAAAATTCAAAAAAAATAAAAAAAAAATTTTCAAAAAAAAAATTCAAAAAAAATAAAAAAAAATCAAAAAAAAAAATTTCAAAAAAAAAATTCAAAAAAAATTCAAAAAAAATTCAAAAAAAAAATCGAAAAAAAAAATTTTCGAAAAAATAAAAAAAAAATTCAAAAAAAATAAAAAAAAAATTTTCAAAAAAAAATTTCAAAAAAAATTCAAAAAAAAATCGAAAAAAAATTTTTCAAAAAAATTTAAAAAAAATCTCAAAAAAATAAAAAAAAAAATTTTCAAAAAAAAATTGAAAAAAAAATTCAAAAAAAAATAGAAAAAAAAAATTTCGAAAAAATAAAAAAAAATTCAAAAAAAAAATCGAAAAAAAAATTTTCGAAAAAATAAAAAAAAAATCTCAAAAAAATAAAAAAAAAATTTATCAAAAAAAAATTGAAAAAAAAACATTTTCAATAAAAATTCAAAAAAAAATCGAAAAAAAAAAATTTCGAAAAAATTAAAAAAAAATTTTCAAAAAAAATCGAAAAAAAATTTTTCGAAAAAATAAAAAAAAAATTCAAAAAAAAATCGAAAAAAAAAATTTTCAATAAAAATTCAAAAAAAAATCGAAAAAAAAAAATTTCGAAAAAATAAAAAAAAATTTCAAAAAAATCAAAAAAAAATTTTCAAAAAAAAATTCAAAAAAAAATTAAAAAAAAATTCAAAAAAAAAATCGAAAAAAAAAATTTTCGAAAAAATAAAAAAAAAATTTCAAAAAAAATTAAAAAAAAATTTTCAAAAAAGAATTGAAAAAAAATTTCAAAAAAAATTCAAAAAAAAATCGAAAAAAAAATTTTCGAAAAAATAAGAAAAAAAATTTCAAAAAAAATTGAAAAAAAATTTCAAAAAAAATCGAAAAAAAATTTTTTCGAAAAAATAAAAAAAAAAATTCAAAAAAAAATCAAAAAAAAAATTTTCAAAAAAAAAATTCAAAAAAATTCAAAAAAAAATCGAAAAAAAATATTTTCGAAAAAATAAAAAAAAATTTCAAAAAAAATAAAAAAAAATTTTTCAAAAAAAAAATTCAAAAAAAAAATTCAAAAAAAATTCAAAAAAAAATCGAAAAAAAAAATTTCGAAAAAATAAAAAAAAAAATTTCAAAAAAAAATCAAAAAAAAAATTTTCAAAAAAAAAATTCGAAAAAAATTCAAAAAAAAAATCGAAAAAAACATTTTTCGAAAAAATAAAAAAAAAATTTCAAAAAAAATTAAAAAAAATTTTCAAAAAAAAATTGAAAAAAAATTTCAAAAAAATTCAAAAAAAAATCGAAAAAAAAATTTTTCGAAAAAATGAAAAAAAATGTTCAAAAAAAAAATCAAAAAAAAAATTTTCAAAAAAAAAATTGAAAAAAAAAATTGAAAAAAAATTTTAAAAAAAACCGAAAAAAAAAATTTTCGAAAAAATAAAAAAAAATTTCAAAAAAAATAAAAAAAAAATATTCAAAAAAAAATTTCAAAAAAAATTCAAAAAAAAAATCGAAAAAAATTTTTTTCGAAAAAATGAAAAAAAAAACAAAAAAAATAAAAAAAAATCGAAAAAAATTTTTTTCGAAAATATAGAAAAAAAATTTAAAAAAAAAATCAAAAAAAAAATTTTCAAAAAAAATTCAAAAAAAAAATCGAAAAAAATTTTTTCGAAAAAATAAAAAAAAAATTCAAAAAAAAAATCGAAAAAAAATTTTTTCGAAAAAATAGAAAAAAATTTCAAAAAAAAAAATCAAAAAAAAAAATTTTCAAAAAAAAAATTTCAAAAAAAATTCAAAAAAAAAAATTTCAAAAAAAAAAAAAAATTCAAAAAAATAAAAAAAAAATCGAAAAAAAAAATTTTCGAAAAAATAAAAAAAAAATTTTTCAAAAAAAAAATCAAAAAAAAATTTTCAAAAAAAAATTGAAAAAAAGATTTCAAAAAAAATTCAAAAAAAAATCGAAAAAAAAAAATTTTCAATAAAAATTCAAAAAAAAATCGAAAAAAAAAATTTCGAAAAAATAAAAAAAAAATTTCAAAAAAAAATCAAAAAAAAAAATTTTCAAAAAAAAATTCAAAAAAAAAATTCAAAAAAAATTCAAAAAAAAAATCGAAAAAAAAATTTTTCGAAAAAATAAAAAAAAAATTTCAAAAAAAATTAAAAAAAAAATTTCAAAAAAAAATTGAAAAAAAATTTCAAAAAAAATTCAAAAAAAAATCGAAAAAAAAAATTTTCGAAAAAATAAAAAAAAAATTTCAAAAAAAAATTGAAAAAAAATTTCAAAAAAAATTCAAAAAAAATCGAAAAAAAAATTTTTCGAAAAAATAAAAAAAAAAATTCAAAAAAAATTCAAAAAAAAAATTTTCAAAAAAAAAATTGAAAAAAAAAATTCAAAAAAAAATAAAAAAAAAATCGAAAAAAAAAATTTTCAAAAAAAAAATTGAAAAAAAAAATTCAAAGAAAATAAAAAAAAATCGAAAAAAAAATTTTCGAAAAAATAAAAAAAAAATTTCAAAAAAAATAAAAAAAAAATTTTCGAAAAAAAATTTCAAAAAAAATTCAAAAAAAAATCGAAAAAAAAATTTTCGAAAAAAAAATATTTCGAAAAAAAATTTTAAAAAAAATCAAAAAAAATTTTCAAAGAGAAAATTTTTCAAAAAAAAAAAAATTTCAAAAAAAAATTCAAAAAAAAATAAAAAAAAATTCGGAAAAAAAAAATTCAAAAAAAAAATTAAAAAAAAAATCGAAAAAAAAAATTTTCGAAAAAATAAAAAAAAATTGAAAAAAAATTTCAAAAAATTTTTTCGAAAAAATAAAAAAAAATTGAAAAAAAATTTCAAAAAAAAATCGAAAAAAAAAATTTTCGAAAAAATAAAAGAAAAATTTCAAAAAAAAATTCAAAAAAAAAATCAAAAAAAATTTTCAAAAAATGTCAAAAAAAATTTTAAAAAAAATCGAAAAAAAAAATTTTCGAAACAATTCAAAAACAAAATTTCAAAAAAATAAAAAAAAAAATTTCAAAAAAAAAATTCAAAAAAATTCAAAAAAAAAATCGAAAAAAAAATTTTTCGAAAAAATAAAAAAAAATTTCAAAAAAAAATAAAAAAAAAATTTTCAAAAAAAAAATTTCAAAAAAAAAATTCAAAAAAAATTCAAAAAAAAATCGAAAAAAAAAAATTTCGAAAAAATAAAAAAAAAATTTCAAAAAAAAATCAAAAAAAAAATTCAAAAAAATTCAAAAAAAAAATCGAAAAAAAAAATTTTCGAAAAAATAAAAAAAAAATTTCAAAAAAAAATTTAAAAAAAAATTTCAAAAAAAAATTCAAAAAAAAAATTTTCGAAAAAATAAAAAAAAATTTCAAAAAAAAATTGAAAAAAAATTTCAAAAAAATCGAAAAAAAATTTTTCGAAAAAATAAAAAAAAAAATTCAAAAAAAAAATTCAAAATAAAAATTCAAAAAAAATTCAAAAAAAAATCGAAAAAAAAAAATTTCGAAAAAATAAAAAAAAATCTCAAAAAAAATAAAAAATAAATCGAAAAAAAAATTTTTCGAAAAAATAGAAAAAAAATTTCAAAAAAAAAATCAAAAAAAAAATTTTCAAAAAAAAAAATTCAAAAAAAAAATTTCAAAAAAAAAAAAAAAAAAATTTCAAAAAAAATAAAAAAAAATCGAAAAAAAAAATTTTTCGAAAAAATAAAAAAAAAATTTTTCAAAAAAAAAAATCAAAAAAAAATTTTCAAAAAAAAAATTGAAAACAAAATTTCAAAAAAAATTCAAAAAAAAATCGAAAAAAAAAAATTTTCAATAAAAATTAAAAAAAAAATCGAAAAAAAAAAATTTCGAAAAAATAAAAAAAAAATTCAAAAAAAATAAAAAAAAATTCAAAAAAAAAATCGAAAAAAAAATTTTCGAAAAAATAAAAAAAAAATTCAAAAAAAATAAAAAAAAAATTTTCAAAAAAAAATTTCAAAAAAAATTCAAAAAAAAAATCGAAAAAAAATTTTTCGAAAAAATAAAAAAAAAATCTCAAAAAAATAAAAAAAAAAATTTTTCAAAAAAAAATTGAAAAAAAATTTCAAAAAAATTCAAAAAAAAAAATAGAAAAAAAAAATTTTCGAAAAAATAAAAAAAAAATTAAAAAAAAAAAAAATCGAAAAAAAAATTTTCGAAAAAATAAAAAAAAAATTTCAAAAAAAATAAAAAATTTCAAAAAAAATAAAAAAAAAATCGAAAAAAAAAATTTTCGAAAAAATAAAAAAAAAATTTTTCAAAAAAAAAATCAAAAAAAAATTTTCAAAAAAAAAAATTGAAAAAAAAATTTCAAAAAAAATTCAAAAAAAAATCGAAAAAAAAAATTTTCAATAAAAATTCAAAAAAAAATCGAAAAAAAAAATTTCGAAAAAATAAAAAAAAAAATTCAAAAAAAAATCAAAAAAAAAAATTTTCAACAAAAAATTCAAAAAAAAAATTCAAAAAAAATTCAAAAAAAAATCGAAAAAAAAATTTTTCGAAAAAATAAAAAAATTTCAAAAAAAATTTAAAAAAAATTTTCAAAAAAAAATTGAAAAAAAATTTCAAAAAAAATTCAAAAAAAAATCGAAAAAAAAAAATTTTCGAAAAAATAAAAAAAAATTTCAAAAAAAAATTCAAAAAAAATAAAAAAAAAATCGAAAAAAAAAATTTTCGAAAAAATAAAAAAAAAATTTCAAAAAAAATAAAAAAAAAATTTTCAAAAAAAAATTTCAAAAAAAATTCAAAAAAAAATCGAAAAAAAAATTTTCGAAAAAAAAATATTTCGAAAAAAAATTAAAAAAAAAATCAAAAAAAATTTTCAAAGAGAAAATTTTTCAAAAAAAAAAAAATTTCAAAAAAAAATTCAAAAAAAAATAAAAAAAAATTCGGAAAAAAAAAATTCAAAAAAAAATTTAAAAAAAAATCGAAAAAAAAAATTTTCGAAAAAATAAAAAAAATTGAAAAAAAATTTCAAAAAAATTTTTCGAAAAAATAAAAAAAAATTGAAAAAAAATTTCAAAAAAAAATCGAAAAAAAAAATTTTCGAAAAAATAAAAGAAAAATTTCAAAAAAAAATTCAAAAAAAAAATCAAAAAAAATTTTCAAAAAATGTCAAAAAAAATTTAAAAAAAAATCGAAAAAAAAAATTTTCGAAACAATTCAAAAACAAAATTTAAAAAAAATAAAAAAAAAAATTTCAAAAAAAAAATTCAAAAAAATTCAAAAAAAAAATCGAAAAAAAAATTTTTCGAAAAAATAAAAAAAAAATTTCAAAAAAAATAAAAAAAAAATTTTCAAAAAAAAAATTTCAAAAAAAAAATTCAAAAAAAATTCAAAAAAAAATCGAAAAAAAAAATTTCGAAAAAATAAAAAAAAAATTTCAAAAAAAAATCAAAAAAAAAATTCAAAAAAAAAATTCAAAAAAATTCAAAAAAAAATCGAAAAAAAAAAATTTCAAAAAAAATTAAAAAAAAATTTTCAAAAAAAAAATTTCAAAAAAAATTCAAAAAAAAAATTTCAAAAAAAAAAAAAATTAAAAAAAAAATAAAAAAAAAATCGAAAAAAAAAATTTTCGAAAAAATAAAAAAAAAATTTTCAAAAAAAAAATCAAAAAAAAATTTTCAAAAAAAAAATTGAAAAAAAAATTTCAAAAAAAATTCAAAAAAAAATCGAAAAAAAAAAATTTTCAATTAAAATTAAAAAAAAAATCGAAAAAAAAAATTTCGAAAAAATAAAAAAAAATTTCAAAAAAAAATCAAAAAAAAAAATTTTCAAAAAAAAATTCAGAAAAAAAATTCAAAAAAAATTCAAAAAAAAAATCGAAAAAATAAAAAAAAAATTTCAAAAAAAATTAAAAAAAAAATTTCAAAAAAAAATTGAAAAAAAATTTCAAAAAAATTCAAAAAAAAATCGAAAAAAAAAATTTTCGAAAAAATAAAAAAAAAATTTCAAAAAAAAATTGAAAAAAAATTTCAAAAAAAATTCAATAAAAATCGAAAAAAAAAAATTTCAAAAAAATAAAAAAAAAAATTCAAAAAAAAATCAAAAAAAAATTTTTCAAAAAAAAAATTGAAAAAAAAAATTCAAAAAAAAATAAAAAAAAATCGAAAAAAAAAATTTTCAAAAAAAAAATTGAAAAAAAAAATTCAAAAAAAATAAAAAAAAATCGAAAAAAAAAATTTTCGAAAAAATAAAAAAAAAATTTCAAAAAAAATAAAAAAAAAAATTTCAAAAAAAAATTTCAAAAAAAATTCAAAAAAAAATCGAAAAAAAAATTTTCGAAAAAAAAATATTTCGAAAAAAAATTTTAAAAAAATCAAAAAAAATTTTCAAAGAGAAAATTTTTCAAAAAAAAAAAATTTCAAAAAAAAAAAAAATAAATAAAAAAAAATTCGGAAAAAAAAATTCAAAAAAAAAATTTAAAAAAAAATCGAAAAAAAAAATTTTCGAAAAAATAAAAAAAAATTGAGAAAAAATTTCAAAAAAATTTTTCGAAAAAATAAAAAAAAATTGAAAAAAAATTTCAAAAAAAAATCGAAAAAAAAAATTTTCGAAAAAATAAAAGAAAAATTTCAAAAAAAAATTCAAAAAAAAAATCAAAAAAAATTTTCAAAAAATGTCAAAAAAATTTTTAAAAAAAATCGAAAAAAAAAATTTTCGAAACAATTCAAAAACAAAATTTCAAAAAAATAAAAAAAAAAATTTCAAAAAAAATAAAAAAAAAAAATATTCAAAAAAAAACTTCAAAAAAAATTCAAAAAAAAAATCGAAAAAAATTTTTTCGAAAAAATAAAAAAAAAATCCAAAAAAAAATCGAAAAAAAAAATTTTCGAAAAAATAAAAAAAAAATCTCAAAAAAAATAAAAAAAAAATTTTCGAAAAAATAAAAAAAAAAATTCAAAAAAAAAATTCAAAAAAAAAATTCAAAAAAAAAATCGAAAAAAAAAATTTTCGAAAAAATAAAAAAAAAATTTCAAAAAAAAATCAAAAAAAAAAATTTCAAAAAAAAAATTGAAAAAAAAAATTGAAAAAAAATTCAAAAAAAATCGAAAAAAAAAATTTTCAAAAAAAAAATTGAAAAAAAAAATTCAAAAAAAATTTTAAAAAAAATCGAAAAAAAAATTTTTCGAAAAAATAAAAAAAAAATTTCAAAAAAAATAAAAAAAAATTTTTCAAAAAAAAAATTTAAAAAAAAATTCAAAAAAAAAATCGAAAAAATAAAAAAAAAATTGAAAAAAAAAATTTTCGAAAAAATAAAAAAAAAATTTAAAAAAAATTTTCGAAAAAATAAAAAAAAAATTTCAAAAAAAAAATTCAAAAAAAAAATTCAAAAAAAATTCAAAAAAAAATCGAAAAAAAAAATTTTCGAAAAAATAAAAAAAATTCAAAAAAAATTAAAAAAAATTTTCAAAAAAAAATTTCAAAAAAAATTCAAAAAAAAAATCGAAAAAAAAATTTTCGAAAAAATAAAAAAAAATTCAAAAAAAAAATCGAAAAAAAAATTTTTCGAAAAAATGAAAAAAAAACTCAAAAAAAATAAAAAAAAAATCGAAAAAAAAAATTTTCGAAAAAATAGAAAAAAAATTAAAAAAAAAATCAAAAAAAAAAATTTTCAAAAAAAATTCAAAAAAAAAATCGAGAAAAATTTTTTCGAAAAAATAGAAAAAAAATTTCAAAAAAAAAATCAAAAAAAAATTTTCAAAAAAAAAGTTCAAAAAAAATTCAAAAAAAAAAAAAAAATTTCAAAAAAAATAAAAAAAAAATCGAAAAAAAAAATTTTCGAAAAAATAAAAAAAAAAATTAAAAAAAAAAAAATCAAAAAAAAAATTTCAAAAAAAATTCAAAAAAAAAATCGAAAAAAAATTTTTCGAAAAAATAAAAAAAAATTCAAAAAAAAAATCGAAAAAAAAATTTTTCGAAAAAATGAAAAAAAATCGAAAAAAAAATTTTTCGAAAAAATAGAAAAAAAATTAAAAAAAAAATCAAAAAAAAAATTTTCAAAAAAAATTCAAAAAAAAATCGAAAAAATTTTTTTCGAAAAAATAAAAAAAAAATTCAAAAAAAAAATCGAAAAAAAAAATTTCAAAAAAAATTCAAAAAAAAAAATTTTCAAAAAAAATAATAAAAAAATCGAAAAAAAAAAATTTCGAAAAAATAAAAAAAAAAATTTTTCAAAAAAAAAATCAAAAAAAAATTTTCAAAAAAAAAATTGAAAAAAAAATTTCAAAAAAAATTCAAAAAAAAATCGAAAAAAAAAAATTTTCAATAAAAATTCAAAAAAAAATCGAAAAAAAAAATTTCGAAAAAATAAAAAAAAAATTTCAAAAAAAATTCAAAAAAAAATCGAAAAAAAAAAATTTTCAATAAAAATTCAAAAAAAAATCGAAAAAAAAATTTTTCGAAAAAATAAAAAAAAAATTTCAAAAAAAATTTAAAAAAAATTTTCAAAAAAAAATTGAAAAAAAATTTCAAAAAAAATTCAAAAAAAAATCGAAAAAAAAAATTTTCGAAAAAATAAAAAAAAAATTTCAAAAAAAAATTGAAAAAAAATTTCAAAAAAAATTCAAAAAAAATCGAAAAAAAAAATTTCAAAAAAATAAAAAAAAAAATTCAAAAAAAATCAAAAAAAAAATTTTCAAAAAAAAAATTGAAAAAAAAAATTCAAAAAAAAATAAAAAAAAATCGAAAAAAAAAATTTTCAAAAAAAAAATTGAAAAAAAAAATTGAAAAAAAATTAAAAAAAATCGAAAAAAAAAAATTTCGAAAAAATAAAAAAAAAATTCAAAAAAAATAAAAAAAAAATCAAAAAAAAAATCAAAAAAAGTTTAAAAAAAATTCAAAAAAAAATCGAAAAAAAAATTTTCGAAAAAATAAAAAAAAAATTCAAAAAAAATAAAAAAAAAATTTTCAAAAAAAATTTCAAAAAAAATTCAAAAAAAAAATCGAAAAAAAATTTTTCGAAAAAATAAAAAAAAAATCTCAAAAAAATAAAAAAAAAAATTTTTCAAAAAAAAATTGAAAAAAAATTTCAAAAAAATTCAAAAAAAAAAATAGAAAAAAAAAATTTTCGAAAAAATAAAAAAAAAATTCAAAAAAAAAAAATCGAAAAAAAAATATTCGAAAAAATAAAAAAAAAATTTCAAAAAAAAAAAAAAATTTCAAAAAAAATAAAAAAAAAATCGAAAAAAAAAATTTTCGAAAAAATAAAAAAAAAATTTTTCAAAAAAAAAATCAAAAAAAAATTTTCAAAAAAAAAATTGAAAAAAAAAATTCAAAAAAAATTCAAAAAAAAATCGAAAAAAAAAATTTTCAATAAAAATTCAAAAAAAAATCGAAAAAAAAAATTTCGAAAAAATAAAAAAAAAATTTCAAAAAAAAATCAAAAAAAAAAATTTTCAAAAAAAAATTCAAAAAAAAATTCAAAAAAAATTCAAAAAAAAATCGAAAAAAAAATTTTTCGAAAAAATAAAAAAATTTCAAAAAAAATTTAAAAAAAATTTTCAAAAAAAAATTGAAAAAAAAATTCAAAAAAAATTCAAAAAAAAATCGAAAAAAAAAAATTTTCGAAAAAATAAAAAAAAATTTCAAAAAAAATTGAAAAAAAATTTCAAAAAAAATTCAAAAAAAATCGAAAAAAAATTTTTCGAAAAAATAAAAAAAAAAATTCAAAAAAAAATCAAAAAAAAAATTTTCAAAAAAAAAATTGAAAAAAAAAATTCAAAAAAAAATAAAAAAAAAATCGAAAAAAAAAATTTTCAAAAAAAAAATTGAAAAAAAAAATTCAAAAAAAATAAAAAAAAAATCGAAAAAAAAAATTTTCGAAAAAATAAAAAAAAAATTTCAAAAAAAATAAAAAAAAAAATTTCAAAAAAAAATTTCAAAAAAAATTCAAAAAAAAATCGAAAAAAAAATATTTCGAAAAAAAATTAAAAAAAAAATCAAAAAAAATTTTCAAAGAGAAAATTTTTCAAAAAAAAAAAAATTTCAAAAAAAAATTCAAAAAAAATAAAAAAAAATTCGGAAAAAAAAAATTCAAAAAAAAAATTTTAAAAAAAATCGAAAAAAAAAATTTTCGAAAAAATAAAAAAAAATTGAAAAAAAATTTCAAAAAATTTTTTCGAAAAAATAAAAAAAAATTGAAAAAAAATTTCAAAAAAAAATCGAAAAAAAAAATTTTCGAAAAAATAAAAGAAAAATTTCAAAAAAAAATTCAAAAAAAAAATCAAAAAAAATTTTCAAAAAATGTCAAAAAAAATTTTAAAAAAAATCGAAAAAAAAAATTTTCGAAACAATTCAAAAACAAAATTAAAAAAAAATAAAAAAAAAAATTTCAAAAAAAAAATTCAAAAAAATTCAAAAAAAAAATCGAAAAAAAAAATTTTCGAAAAAATAAAAAAAAAATTCAAAAAAAATTAAAAAAAAAATTTCAAAAAAAAATTCAAAAAAAAATTCAAAAAAAAATCGAAAAAAAAATTTTCGAAAAAATAAAAAAAAATTTCAAAAAAAAATTTCAAAAAAATCGAAAAAAAAAATTTCGAAAAAATAAAAAAAAATTCAAAAAAAAAATTCAAAATAAAAATTCAAAAAAAATTCAAAAAAAAATCGAAAAAAAAAAAAAAAAAAATTTCAAAAAAAATAAAAAAAAATCGAAAAAAAAAATTTTTCGAAAAAATAAAAAAAAAATTTTTCAAAAAAAAAATCAAAAAAAAATTTTCAAAAAAAAAATTGAAAAAAAAATTGAAAAAAAAAATTAAAAAAAAAATCGAAAAAAAAAAATTTTCAATAAAAATTCAAAAAAAATCGAAAAAAAAAAATTTCGAAAAAATAAAAAAAAAATTCAAAAAAAATAAAAAAAAAATCAAAAAAAAAATTTTCAAAAAAAAATTCAAAAAAAATTAAAAAAAAATTCAAAAAAAAAAATCGAAAAAAAATTTTTCGAAAAAATAAAAAAAAATTCAAAAAAAATAAAAAAAAAATTTTCAAAAAAAAATTTCAAAAAAAATTCAAAAAAAAAATCGAAAAAAAATTTTTCGAAAAAATAAAAAAAAATCTCAAAAAAATAAAAAAAAAAATTTTTCAAAAAAAAATTGAAAAAAAATTTCAAAAAAAATTCAAAAAAAAAAATAGAAAAAAAAAATTTTCGAAAAAATAAAAAAAAAATTTAAAAAAAAAAAATCGAAAAAAAAATTTTCGAAAAAATAAAAAAAAAATCTCAAAAAAATAAAAAAAAAATTTATCAAAAAAAAATTGAAAAAAAAAAATTTTCAATAAAAATTCAAAGAAAAATCGAAAAAAAAAAATTTCGAAAAAATAAAAAAAAAATTTCAAAAAAAAATCGAAAAAAAATTTTTCGAAAAAATAAAAAAAAATCTCAGAAAAATAAAAAAAAATTCAAAAAAAAATCGAAAAAAAAAATTTTCAATAAAAATTCAAAAAAAAATCGAAAAAATAAAAAAAAAATTTCAAAAAAAATTCAAAAAAAAAATTCAAAAAAAATTCAAAAAAAAAATCGAAAAAAAAATTTTTCGAAAAAATAAAAAAAAAAATTTCAAAAAAAAATTCAAAAAAAATTTTAAAAAAATCGAAAAAAAAAATTTCGAAAAAATAAAAAAAAAATTTTCAAAAAAAAATTCAAAAAAAAAATTCAAAAAAAATTCAAAAAAAAAATCGAAAAAAAAAATTTTCGAAAGAATAAAAAAAAAATTTAAAAAAAAAATTGAAAAAAAATTTCAAAAAAAATTCAAAAAAAATCGAAAAAAAAAATTTTCGAAAAAATAAAAAAAAAATTTAAAAAAAAAATCAAAAAAAAAATTTTCAAAAAAAAAATTCAAAAAAATTAAAAAAAAAATTTTCAAAAAAAAAATTCAAAAAAAATAAAAAAAAATCAAAAAAAAAATTTTCAAAAAAAAAATTCAAAAAAAATTCAAAAAAAATTCAAAAAAAAAATCGAAAAAAAAAATTTTCGAAAAAATAAAAATAAAATTCAAAAAAAATAAAAAAAAAATTTTCAAAAAAAAATTTCAAAAAAAATTCAAAAAAAATAAAAAAAAAATTTTCAAAAAAAAAATTCAAAAAAAATAAAAAAAAATCAAAAAAAAAATTTTCAAAAAAAAAATTCAAAAAAAATTCAAAAAAAATTCAAAAAAAAAATCGAAAAAAAAAATTTTCGAAAAAATAAAAAAAAAATTCAAAAAAAATAAAAAAAAAATTTTCAAAAAAAAATTTCAAAAAAAATTCAAAAAAAAATCGAAAAAAAATTTTTCAAAAAAATAAAAAAAAAATCTCAAAAAAATAAAAAAAAAATTTTCAAAAAAAAATTGAAAAAAAAATTCAAAAAAAAATAGAAAAAAAAAATTTCGAAAAAATAAAAAAAAAATTCAAAAAAAAAATCGAAAAAAAAATTTTCGAAAAAATAAAAAAAAAATCTCAAAAAAATAAAAAAAAAATTTATCAAAAAAAAATTGAAAAAAAAACATTTTCAATAAAAATTCAAAAAAAAATCGAAAAAAAAAAATTTCGAAAAAATTAAAAAAAAATTTTCAAAAAAAATCGAAAAAAAAATTTTCGAAAAAATAAAAAAAAAATTCAAAAAAAAATCGAAAAAAAAAATTTTCAATAAAAATTCAAAAAAAAATCGAAAAAAAAAAATTTCGAAAAAATAAAAAAAAATTTCAAAAAAATCAAAAAAAAATTTTCAAAAAAAAATTCAAAAAAAAATTAAAAAAAAATTCAAAAAAAAAAATCGAAAAAAAAAATTTTCGAAAAAATAAAAAAAAAATTTCAAAAAAAATTAAAAAAAAATTTTCAAAAAAGAATTGAAAAAAAATTTCAAAAAAAATTCAAAAAAAAATCGAAAAAAAAAATTTTCGAAAAAATAAAAAAAAAAATTTCAAAAAAAAATTTCAAAAAAAATCGAAAAAAAATTTTTTCGAAAAAATAAAAAAAAAAATTTCAAAAAAAAATCAAAAAAAAAATTTTCAAAAAAAAAATTCAAAAAAATTCAAAAAAAAAATCGAAAAAAAATATTTTCGAAAAAATAAAAAAAAAATTTCAAAAAAAATAAAAAAAAATTTTTCAAAAAAAAAATTCAAAAAAAAAATTCAAAAAAAATTCAAAAAAAAATCGAAAAAAAAAATTTCGAAAAAATAAAAAAAAAAAATTTCAAAAAAAAATCAAAAAAAAAATTTTCAAAAAAAAAATTCGAAAAAAATTCAAAAAAAAAATCGAAAAAAACATTTTTCGAAAAAATAAAAAAAAAATTTAAAAAAAAATTAAAAAAAATTTTCAAAAAAAAATTGAAAAAAAATTTCAAAAAAATTCAAAAAAAAATCGAAAAAAAAAATTTTCGAAAAAATAAAAAAAAATTTTCAAAAAAAAAATCAAAAAAAAAATTTTCAAAAAAAAAATTGAAAAAAAAAATTGAAAAAAAATTTTAAAAAAAACCGAAAAAAAAAATTTTCGAAAAAATAAAAAAAAATTTCAAAAAAAATTAAAAAAAAATATTCAAAAAAAAATTTCAAAAAAAATTCAAAAAAAAAATCGAAAACAATTTTTTTCGAAAAAATGAAAAAAAAAACCAAAAAAAATAAAAAAAAATCGAAAAAATTTTTTTTCGAAAATATAGAAAAAAAATTAAAAAAAAAATCAAAAAAAAAATTTTCAAAAAAATTTCAAAAAAAAAATCGAAAAAAATTTTTTCGAAAAAATAAAAAAAAAATTCAAAAAAAAAATCGAAAAAATTTTTTTTCGAAAAAATGAAAAAAAATCTCAAAAAAAATAAAAAAAAATCGAAAAAAAATTTTTTCGAAAAAATAGAAAAAAATTTCAAAAAAAAAAATCAAAAAAAAAAATTTTCAAAAAAAAAATTCAAAAAAATTCAAAAAAAATTCAAAAAAAAATTGAAAAAAAAAAATTTTCAATAAAAATTCAAAAAAAAATCGAAAAAAAAAATTTCGAAAAAATAAAAAAAAAAATTCAAAAAAAAATCAAAAAAAAAAATTTTCAAAAAAAAATTCAAAAAAAAAATTCAAAAAAAATTCAAAAAAAAAATCGAAAAAAAAATTTTTCGAAAAAATAAAAAAAAAATTTCAAAAAAAATTTAAAAAAAAATTTCAAAAAAAAATTGAAAAAAAATTTCAAAAAAAATTCAAAAAAAAATCGAAAAAAAAAATTTTCGAAAAAATAAAAAAAAAATTTCAAAAAAAAATTGAAAAAAAATTTCAAAAAAAATTCAAAAAAAATCGAAAAAAAAAATTTTCGAAAAAATAAAAAAAAAAAATTCAAAAAAAAATCAAAAAAAAAATTTTCAAAAAAAAAATTGAAAAAAAAAATTCAAAAAAAAATAAAAAAAAAATCGAAAAAAAAAATTTTCAAAAAAAAAATTGAAAAAAAAAATTCAAAGAAAATAAAAAAAAATCGAAAAAAAAAATTTTCGAAAAAATAAAAAAAAAATTTCAAAAAAAATAAAAAAAAAATTTTCAAAAAAAAATTTCAAAAGAAATTCAAAAAAAAATCGAAAAAAAAATTTTCGAAAAAAAAATATTTCGAAAAAAAATTTAAAAAAAAATCAAAAAAAATTTTCAAAGAGAAAATTTTTCAAAAAAAAAAAATTTCAAAAAAAAATTCAAAAAAAAATAAAAAAAAATTCGGAAAAAAAAAATTCAAAAAAAAAAATTAAAAAAAAAATCGAAAAAAAAAATTTTCGAAAAAATAAAAAAAAATTGAAAAAAAATTTCAAAAAATTTTTTCGAAAAAATAAAAAAAAATTGAAAAAAAATTTCAAAAAAAAATCGAAAAAAAAAATTTTCGAAAAAATAAAAGAAAAATTTCAAAAAAAAATTCAAAAAAAAAATCAAAAAAAATTTTCAAAAAATGTCAAAAAAAATTTAAAAAAAAATCGAAAAAAAAAATTTTCGAAACAATTCAAAAACAAAATTTCAAAAAAATAAAAAAAAAATTTCAAAAAAAAAATTCAAAAAAATTCAAAAAAAAAATCGAAAAAAAAATTTTTCGAAAAAATAAAAAAAAAATTTCAAAAAAAATAAAAAAAAAAATTTCAAAAAAAAAATTTCAAAAAAAAAATTCAAAAAAAATTCAAAAAAAAATCGAAAAAAAAAAATTTCGAAAAAATAAAAAAAAAATTTCAAAAAAAAATCAAAAAAAAAATTCAAAAAAATTCAAAAAAAAAATCGAAAAAAAAAATTTTCGAAAAAATAAAAAAAAAATTTCAAAAAAAAATTTAAAAAAAAATTTCAAAAAAAAATTCAAAAAAAATCGAAAAAAAAAATTTTCGAAAAAATAAAAAAAAATTTCAAAAAAAAATTTCAAAAAAATCGAAAAAAAAATTTTCGAAAAAATAAAAAAAAAATTTCAAAAAAAAAATTCAAAATAAAAATTCAAAAAAAATTCAAAAAAAAATCGAAAAAAAAAAATTTCGAAAAAATAAAAAAAAATCTCAAAAAAAATAAAAAATAAATCGAAAAAAAAATTTTTCGAAAAAATAGAAAAAAAATTTCAAAAAAAAATCAAAAAAAAAATTTTCAAAAAAAAAAATTCAAAAAAAAAATTTCAAAAAAAAAAAAAAAAAAATTTCAAAAAAAATAAAAAAAAATCGAAAAAAAAAATTTTTCGAAAAAATAAAAAAAAAATTTTTCAAAAAAAAAAATCAAAAAAAAATTTTCAAAAAAAAAATTGAAAACAAAATTTCAAAAAAAATTCAAAAAAAAATCGAAAAAAAAAATTTTCAAAAAAAATTCAAAAAAAAATCAAAAAAAAAATTTTCAATAAAAATTCAAAAAAAAATCGAAAAAAAAAATTTCGAAAAAATAAAAAAAAAATTTCAAAAAAAAATCAAAAAAAAAAATTTTCAAAAAAAAATTCAAAAAAAAATTCAAAAAAAATTCAAAAAAAAATCGAAAAAAAAATTTTTCGAAAAAATAAAAAAATTTCAAAAAAAATTTTAAAAAAATTTTCAAAAAAAAATTGAAAAAAAAATTCAAAAAAAATTCAAAAAAAAATCGAAAAAAAAAAATTTTCGAAAAAATAAAAAAAAATTTCAAAAAAAAATTGAAAAAAAATTTCAAAAAAAATTCAAAAAAAATCGAAAAAAAATTTTTCGAAAAAATAAAAAAAAAAAATTCAAAAAAAAATCAAAAAAAAAATTTTCAAAAAAAAAATTGAAAAAAAAAATTCAAAAAAAAATAAAAAAAAAATCGAAAAAAAAAATTTTCAAAAAAAAAATTGAAAAAAAAAATTCAAAAAAAATAAAAAAAAAATCGAAAAAAAAAATTTTCGAAAAAATAAAAAAAAAATTTCAAAAAAAATAAAAAAAAAAATTTCAAAAAAAAATTTCAAAAAAAATTCAAAAAAAAATCGAAAAAAAAATATTTCGAAAAAAAATTAAAAAAAAAATCAAAAAAAATTTTCAAAGAGAAAATTTTTCAAAAAAAAAAATTTCAAAAAAAAATTCAAAAAAAAATAAAAAAAAATTCGGGAAAAAAAAATTCAAAAAAAAAATTTTAAAAAAAATCGAAAAAAAAAATTTTCGAAAAAATAAAAAAAAATTGAAAAAAAATTTCAAAAAATTTTTTCGAAAAAATAAAAAAAAATTGAAAAAAAATTTCAAAAAAAAATCGAAAAAAAAAATTTTCGAAAAAATAAAAGAAAAATTTCAAAAAAAAATTCAAAAAAAAAATCAAAAAAAATTTTCAAAAAATGTCAAAAAAAATTTTAAAAAAAATCGAAAAAAAAAATTTTCGAAACAATTCAAAAACAAAATTTAAAAAAAATAAAAAAAAAAATTTCAAAAAAAAAATTCAAAAAAATTCAAAAAAAAAATCGAAAAAAAAAATTTTCGAAAAAATAAAAAAAAAAATTCAAAAAAAATTAAAAAAAAAATTTCAAAAAAAAATTCAAAAAAAAATTCAAAAAAAAATCGAAAAAAAATTTTTCGAAAAAATAAAAAAAAATTTCAAAAAAAAATTTCAAAAAAATCGAAAAAAAAAATTTCGAAAAAATAAAAAAAAATTCAAAAAAAAAATTCAAAATAAAAATTCAAAAAAAATTCAAAAAAAAATCGAAAAAAAAAAATTTCGAAAAAATAAAAAAAAATCTCAAAAAAAATAAAAAATAAATCGAAAAAAAATTTTTTCGAAAAAATAGAAAAAAAATTTAAAAAAAAAAATCAAAAAAAAAATTTTCAAAAAAAAAAATTCAAAAAAAAAATTTCAAAAAAAAAAAAAAAAAAATTTCAAAAAAAATAAAAAAAAATCGAAAAAAAAAATTTTTCGAAAAAATAAAAAAAAAATTTTTCAAAAAAAAAATCAAAAAAAAATTTTCAAAAAAAAAATTGAAAAAAAAATTGAAAAAAAAAATTAAAAAAAAAAATCGAAAAAAAAAAATTTTCAATAAAAATTCAAAAAAAATCGAAAAAAAAAAATTTCGAAAAAATAAAAAAAAAATTCAAAAAAAATAAAAAAAAAATCAAAAAAAAAATTTTCAAAAAAAAATTCAAAAAAAATTAAAAAAAAATTCAAAAAAAAAAATCGAAAAAAAATTTTTCGAAAAAATAAAAAAAAAATTCAAAAAAAATAAAAAAAAAATTTTCAAAAAAAAATTTCAAAAAAAATTCAAAAAAAAAATCGAAAAAAAATTTTTCGAAAAAATAAAAAAAAATCTCAAAAAAATAAAAAAAAAAATTTTTCAAAAAAAAATTGAAAAAAAATTTCAAAAAAAATTCAAAAAAAAAAATAGAAAAAAAAAATTTTCGAAAAAATAAAAAAAAAATTAAAAAAAAAAAAATCGAAAAAAAAATTTTCGAAAAAATAAAAAAAAAATCTCAAAAAAATAAAAAAAAAATTTATCAAAAAAAAATTGAAAAAAAAAAATTTTCAATAAAAATTCAAAGAAAAATCGAAAAAAAAAAATTTCGAAAAAATAAAAAAAAAATTTCAAAAAAAATCGAAAAAAAATTTTTCGAAAAAATAAAAAAAAATCTCAGAAAAATAAAAAAAAATTCAAAAAAAAATCGAAAAAAAAAATTTTCAATAAAAATTCAAAAAAAAATCGAAAAAATAAAAAAAAAATTTCAAAAAAAATTCAAAAAAAAAATTCAAAAAAAATTCAAAAAAAAATCGAAAAAAAAATTTTTCGAAAAAATAAAAAAAAAAATTTCAAAAAAAAATTCAAAAAAAATTTAAAAAAAATCGAAAAAAAAAATTTCGAAAAAATAAAAAAAAAATTTTCAAAAAAAAATTCAAAAAAAAAATTCAAAAAAAATTCAAAAAAAAAATCGAAAAAAAAAATTTTCGAAAAAATAAAAAAAAAATCAAAAAAAATTTTTAAAAAATTTTCAAAAAAAAATTGAAAAAAAATTTCAAAAAAAATTCAAAAAAAAATCGAAAAAAAAAATTTTCGAAAGAATAAAAAAAAAATTTAAAAAAAAAATTGAAAAAAAATTTCAAAAAAAATTCAAAAAAAATCGAAAAAAAAAATTTTCGAAAAAATAAAAAAAAAATTTAAAAAAAAAATCAAAAAAAAAATTTTCAAAAAAAAAATTCAAAAAAATTAAAAAAAAAATCGAAAAATAAAATTTTCGAAAAAATAAAAAAAAAATTCAAAAAAAATAAAATAAAAAATTTTCAAAAAAAAAATTCAAAAAAAATTCAAAAAAAAATCGAAAAAAAAAAATTTCGAAAAAATAAAAAAAAAATTTCAAAAAAAATAAAAAAAAAATTTCAAAAAAAAATTGAAAAAAATTTTCAAAAAAAAATCAAAAAAAAAATTTTCGAAAAAATAAAAAAAAATTCAAAAAAAATAAAAAAAAATCGAAAAAAATTTTTTTCGAAAAAATAGAGAAAAATTTCAAAAAAAAAATCAAAAAAAAAATTTTCAAAAAAAATTTAAAAAAAATCGAAAAAAAATTTTTCGAAAAAATAAAAAAAAAATTCAAATAAAAAATCAAAAAAAATTTTTTTCGAAAAAATGAAAAAAAATCTCAAAAAAAATATTAAAAAAATCGAAAAAAAATTTTTTCGAAAAAATAGAAAAAAAATTTCAAAAAAAAAATCAAAAAAAAAAATTTTCAAAAAAAAAATTTCAAAAAAAATTCAAAAAAAAAAAATTTCAAAAAAAAAAATATATTTCAAAAAAAATAAAAAAAAATCGAAAAAAAAAAATTTTCGAAAAAATAAAAAAAAAATTTTTCAAAAAAAAAATCAAAAAAAAATTTTCAAAAAAAAAATTGAAAAAAAAATTTCAAAAAAAATTCAAAAAAAAATCGAAAAAAAAAAATTTTCAATAAAAATTCAAAAAAAAATCGAAAAAAAAAATTTCGAAAAAATAAAAAAAAAATTCAAAAAAAATAAAAAAAAAATTTTCAAAAAAAAAATTCAAAAAAAATAAAAAAAAATCAAAAAAAAATTTTCAAAAAAAAAATTCAAAAAAAATTCAAAAAAAATTCAAAAAAAAAATCGAAAAAAAAAATTTTCGAAAAAATAAAAAAAAAATTCAAAAAAAATAAAAAAAAAATTTTCAAAAAAAAATTTCAAAAAAAATTCAAAAAAAAATCGAAAAAAAATTTTTCAAAAAAATAAAAAAAAAATCTCAAAAAAATAAAAAAAAAATTTTCAAAAAAAAATTGAAAAAAAAATTCAAAAAAAAATAGAAAAAAAAAATTTCGAAAAAATAAAAAAAAAATTCAAAAAAAAAATCGAAAAAAAAATTTTCGAAAAAATAAAAAAAAAATCTCAAAAAAATAAAAAAAAAATTTATCAAAAAAAAATTGAAAAAAAAACATTTTCAATAAAAATTCAAAAAAAAAATCGAAAAAAAAAAATTTCGAAAAAATTAAAAAAAAATTTTCAAAAAAAATCGAAAAAAAAATTTTCGAAAAAATAAAAAAAAAATTCAAAAAAAAATCGAAAAAAAAAATTTTCAATAAAAATTCAAAAAAAAATCGAAAAAAAAAAATTTCGAAAAAATAAAAAAAAATTTCAAAAAAATCAAAAAAAAATTTTCAAAAAAAAATTCAAAAAAAAATTTAAAAAAAATTCAAAAAAAAAATCGAAAAAAAAAATTTTCGAAAAAATAAAAAAAAAATTTCAAAAAAAATTAAAAAAAAATTTTCAAAAAAGAATTGAAAAAAAATTTCAAAAAAAATTCAAAAAAAAATCGAAAAAAAAAATTTTCGAAAAAATAAAAAAAAAAATTTCAAAAAAAAATTTCAAAAAAAATCGAAAAAAAATTTTTTCGAAAAAATAAAAAAAAAAATTTCAAAAAAAAATCAAAAAAAAAATTTTCAAAAAAAAAATTCAAAAAAATTCAAAAAAAAAATCGAAAAAAAATATTTTCGAAAAAATAAAAAAAAAATTTCAAAAAAAATAAAAAAAAATTTTTCAAAAAAAAAATTCAAAAAAAAAATTCAAAAAAAATTCAAAAAAAAATCGGAAAAAAAAATTTCGAAAAAATAAAAAAAAAAAATTTCAAAAAAAAATCAAAAAAAAAATTTTCAAAAAAAAAATTCGAAAAAAATTCAAAAAAAAAATCGAAAAAATAAAAAAAAAATTAAAAAAAAAATTAAAAAAAATTTTCAAAAAAAAATTGAAAAAAAATTTCAAAAAAATTCAAAAAAAAATCGAAAAAAAAAATTTTCGAAAAAATAAAAAAAAATTTTCAAAAAAAAAATCAAAAAAAAAATTTTCAAAAAAAAAATTGAAAAAAAAAATTGAAAAAAAATTTTAAAAAAAACCGAAAAAAAAAATTTTCGAAAAAATAAAAAAAAATTTCAAAAAAAATTTAAAAAAAATATTCAAAAAAAAATTTCAAAAAAAATTCAAAAAAAAAATCGAAAACAATTTTTTTCGAAAAAATGAAAAAAAAAACAAAAAAAAAATAAAAAAAAATCGAAAAAAATTTTTTTCGAAAATATAGAAAAAAAATTAAAAAAAAAATCAAAAAAAAAATTTTCAAAAAAAATTCAAAAAAAAAATCGAAAAAAATTTTTTCGAAAAAATAAAAAAAAAATTCAAAAAAAAAATCGAAAAAATTTTTTTTCGAAAAAATGAAAAAAAATCTCAAAAAAAATAAAAAAAAATCGAAAAAAAATTTTTTCGAAAAAATAGAAAAAAATTTCAAAAAAAAAAAATCAAAAAAAAAAATTTTCAAAAAAAAAATTTCAAAAAAAATTCAAAAAAAAAAATTTCAAAAAAAAAAAAAATTCAAAAAAAAAAAAAAAAAAATCGAAAAAAAAATTTTCGAAAAAATAAAAAAAAAATTCAAAAAAAAAATCGAAAAAAAAATTTTCGAAAAAATAAAAAAAAAATCTCAAAAAAATAAAAAAAAAATTTATCAAAAAAAAATTGAAAAAAAAACATTTTCAATAAAAATTCAAAAAAAAATCGAAAAAAAAAAATTTCGAAAAAATTAAAAAAAAATTTTCAAAAAAAATCGAAAAAAAAATTTTCGAAAAAATAAAAAAAAAATTCAAAAAAAAAATCGAAAAAAAAATTTTCGAAAAAATAAAAAAAAAATCTCAAAAAAATAAAAAAAAAATTTATCAAAAAAAAATTGAAAAAAAAACATTTTCAATAAAAATTCAAAAAAAAATCGAAAAAAAAAAATTTCGAAAAAATTAAAAAAAAATTTTCAAAAAAAATCGAAAAAAAAATTTTCGAAAAAATAAAAAAAAAATTCAAAAAAAAATCGAAAAAAAAAATTTTCAATAAAAATTCAAAAAAAAATCGAAAAAAAAAAATTTCGAAAAAATAAAAAAAAATTTCAAAAAAATCAAAAAAAAATTTTCAAAAAAAAATTCAAAAAAAAATTAAAAAAAAATTCAAAAAAAAAAATCGAAAAAAAAAATTTTCGAAAAAATAAAAAAAAAATTTCAAAAAAAATTAAAAAAAAATTTTCAAAAAAGAATTGAAAAAAAATTTCAAAAAAAATTCAAAAAAAAATCGAAAAAAAAAATTTTCGAAAAAATAAAAAAAAAAATTTCAAAAAAAAATTTCAAAAAAAATCGAAAAAAAATTTTTTCGAAAAAATAAAAAAAAAAATTTCAAAAAAAAATCAAAAAAAAAATTTTCAAAAAAAAAATTCAAAAAAATTCAAAAAAAAAATCGAAAAAAAATATTTTCGAAAAAATAAAAAAAAAATTTCAAAAAAAATAAAAAAAAATTTTTCAAAAAAAAAATTCAAAAAAAAAATTCAAAAAAAATTCAAAAAAAAATCGAAAAAAAAAATTTCGAAAAAATAAAAAAAAAAATTTCAAAAAAAAATCAAAAAAAAAATTTTCAAAAAAAAAATTCGAAAAAAATTCAAAAAAAAAATCGAAAAAAACATTTTTCGAAAAAATAAAAAAAAAATTTAAAAAAAAATTAACAAAAATTTTCAAAAAAAAATTGAAAAAAAATTTCAAAAAAATTCAAAAAAAAATCGAAAAAAAAAATTTTCGAAAAAATAAAAAAAAATTTTCAAAAAAAAAATCAAAAAAAAAATTTTCAAAAAAAAAATTGAAAAAAAAAATTGAAAAAAAATTTTAAAAAAAACCGAAAAAAAAAATTTTCGAAAAAATAAAAAAAAATTTCAAAAAAAATCGAAAACAATTTTTTTCGAAAAAATGAAAAAAAAAACAAAAAAAAAATAAAAAAAAATCGAAAAAATTTTTTTTCGAAAATATAGAAAAAAAATTAAAAAAAAAATCAAAAAAAAAATTTTCAAAAAAAATTCAAAAAAAAAATCGAAAAAAATTTTTTCGAAAAAATAAAAAAAAAATTCAAAAAAAAAATCGAAAAAATTTTTTTTCGAAAAAATGAAAAAAAATCTCAAAAAAAATAAAAAAAAATCGAAAAAAAATTTTTTCGAAAAAATAGAAAAAAATTTCAAAAAAAAAAAATCAAAAAAAAAAATTTTCAAAAAAAAAATTTCAAAAAAAATTCAAAAAAAAAAATTTCAAAAAAAAAAAAAATTCAAAAAAAATAAAAAAAAAATCGAAAAAAAAATTTTCAAAAAAAAAATTGAAAAAAAAATTTCAAAAAAAATTCAAAAAAAAATCGAAAAAAAAAAATTTTCAATAAAAATTCAAAAAAAAATCGAAAAAAAAAATTTCGAAAAAATAAAAAAAAAAACTTCAAAAAAAAATCAAAAAAAAAATTTTCAAAAAAAAAATTGAAAAAAAAAATTCAAAAAAAAATAAAAAAAAAATCGAAAAAAAAAATTTTCAAAAAAAAAATTGAAAAAAAAAATTCAAAGAAAATAAAAAAAAATCGAAAAAAAAAATTTTCGAAAAAATAAAAAAAAAATTTCAAAAAAAATAAAAAAAAAATTTTCAAAAAAAAATTTCAAAAGAAATTCAAAAAAAAATCGAAAAAAAAATTTTCGAAAAAAAAATATTTCGAAAAAAAATTTAAAAAAAAATCAAAAAAAATTTTCAAAGAGAAAATTTTTCAAAAAAAAAAAAATTTCAAAAAAAAATTCAAAAAAAAATAAAAAAAAATTCGGAAAAAAAAATTCAAAAAAAAAATTAAAAAAAAATCGAAAAAAAAAATTTTCGAAAAAATAAAAAAAAATTGAAAAAAAATTTCAAAAAATTTTTTCGAAAAAATAAAAAAAAATTGAAAAAAAATTTCAAAAAAAAATCGAAAAAAAAAATTTTCGAAAAAATAAAAGAAAAATTTCAAAAAAAAATTCAAAAAAAAAATCAAAAAAAAATTTCAAAAAATGTCAAAAAAAATTTTAAAAAAAATCGAAAAAAAAAATTTTCGAAACAATTCAAAAACAAAATTTCAAAAAAATAAAAAAAAAATTTCAAAAAAAAAATTCAAAAAAATTCAAAAAAAAAATCGAAAAAAAAATTTTTCGAAAAAATAAAAAAAAAATTTCAAAAAAAATAAAAAAAAAATTTTCAAAAAAAAAATTTCAAAAAAAAAATTCAAAAAAAATTCAAAAAAAAATCGAAAAAAAAAAATTTCGAAAAAATAAAAAAAAAATTTCAAAAAAAAATCAAAAAAAAAATTCAAAAAAATTCAAAAAAAAAATCGAAAAAAAAAATTTTCGAAAAAATAAAAAAAAAATTTCAAAAAAAAATTTAAAAAAAAATTTCAAAAAAAAATTCAAAAAAAAATCGAAAAAAAAAATTTTCGAAAAAATAAAAAAAAATTTCAAAAAAAAATTTCAAAAAAATCGAAAAAAAAATTTTCGAAAAAATAAAAAAAAAATTTCAAAAAAAAAATTCAAAATAAAAATTCAAAAAAAATTCAAAAAAAAATCGAAAAAAAAAAATTTCGAAAAAATAAAAAAAAATCTCAAAAAAAATAAAAAATAAATCGAAAAAAAAATTTTTCGAAAAAATAGAAAAAAAATTTCAAAAAAAAAATCAAAAAAAAAATTTTCAAAAAAAAAAATTCAAAAAAAAAATTTCAAAAAAAAAAAAAAAAAAATTTCAAAAAAAATAAAAAAAAATCGAAAAAAAAAATTTTTCGAAAAAATAAAAAAAAAATTTTTCAAAAAAAAAAATCAAAAAAAAATTTTCAAAAAAAAAATTGAAAACAAAATTTCAAAAAAAATTCAAAAAAAAATCGAAAAAAAAAAATTTTCAATAAAAATTCAAAAAAAAATCGAAAAAAAAAAATTTCGAAAAAATAAAAAAAAAATTCAAAAAAAATAAAAAAAAAATCAAAAAAAAATTTTCAAAAAAAAATTCAAAAAAAATTTTAAAAAAATTCAAAAAAAAAATCGAAAAAAAAATTTTCGAAAAAATAAAAAAAAAATTCAAAAAAAATAAAAAAAAAATTTTCAAAAAAAAATTTCAAAAAAAATTCAAAAAAAAAATCGAAAAAAAATTTTTCGAAAAAATAAAAAAAAAATCTCAAAAAAATAAAAAAAAAAATTTTTCAAAAAAAAATTGAAAAAAAATTTCAAAAAATTCAAAAAAAAAAAAAAAAAAAATTTTCGAAAAAATAAAAAAAAAATTCAAAAAAAAAAAAAATCGAAAAAAAAATTTTCGAAAAAATAAAAAAAAAATTTCAAAAAAAATAAAAAATTTCAAAAAAAATAAAAAAAAAATCGAAAAAAAAAATTTTCGAAAAAATAAAAAAAAAATTTTTCAAAAAAAAAATCAAAAAAAAATTTTCAAAAAAAAAATTGAAAAAAAAATTTCAAAAAAAATTCAAAAAAAAATCGAAAAAAAAAATTTTCAATAAAAATTCAAAAAAAAATCGAAAAAAAAAATTTCGAAAAAATAAAAAAAAAATTTCAAAAAAAAATCAAAAAAAAAAATTTTCAAAAAAAAATTCAAAAAAAAAATTCAAAAAAAATTCAAAAAAAAAATCGAAAAAAAAATTTTTCGAAAAAATAAAAAAATTTTAAAAAAAATTTTAAAAAAATTTTCAAAAAAAAATTGAAAAAAAATTTCAAAAAAATTCAAAAAAAAATCGAAAAAAAAAAATTTTCGAAAAAATAAAAAAAAATTTCAAAAAAAAATTGAAAAAAAATTTCAAAAAAAATTCAAAAAAAATCGAAAAAAATTTTTTCGAAAAAATAAAAAAAAAAATTCAAAAAAAAATCAAAAAAAAAATTTTCAAAAAAAAAATTGAAAAAAAAAATTCAAAAAAAAATAAAAAAAAAATCGAAAAAAAAAATTTTCAAAAAAAAAATTGAAAAAAAAAATTCAAAAAAAATAAAAAAAAAATCGAAAAAAAAAATTTTCGAAAAAATAAAAAAAAAATTTCAAAAAAAATTAAAAAAAAATTTTCAAAAAAAAATTTCAAAAAAAATTCAAAAAAAAATCGAAAAAAAAATTTTCGAAAAAAAAATATTTCGAAAAAAAATTAAAAAAAAAATCAAAAAAAATTTTCAAAGAGAAAATTTTTCAAAAAAAAAAAAATTTCAAAAAAAAATTCAAAAAAAAATAAAAAAAAATTCAGAAAAAAAAAATTCAAAAAAAAAATTTAAAAAAAAATCGAAAAAAAAAATTTTCGAAAAAATAAAAAAAAATTGAAAAAAAATTTCAAAAAAATTTTTCGAAAAAATAAAAAAAAATTGAAAAAAAATTTCAAAAAAAAATCGAAAAAAAAAATTTTCGAAACAATTCAAAAACAAAATTTAAAAAAAATAAAAAAAAAATTTCAAAAAAAAAATTCAAAAAAATTCAAAAAAAAATCGAAAAAAAAATTTTTCGAAAAAATAAAAAAAAAATTTCAAAAAAAATTAAAAAAAAATTTTCAAAAAAAAAATTTCAAAAAAAAAATTCAAAAAAAATTCAAAAAAGAATCGAAAAAAAAATTCAAAAAAAAAATTCAAAAAAATTCAAAAAAAAAAATCGAAAAAAAAAATTTCAAAAAAAATTAAAAAAAAATTTTCAAAAAAAAAATTTCAAAAAAAATTCAAAAAAAAAATTTCAAAAAAAAAAAAAATTAAAAAAAAAATAAAAAAAAAATCGAAAAAAAAATTTTTCGAAAAAATAAAAAAAAAATTTTCAAAAAAAAAATCAAAAAAAAATTTTCAAAAAAAAAATTGAAAAAAAAATTTCAAAAAAAATTCAAAAAAAAATCGAAAAAAAAAATTTTCAATAAAAATTCAAAAAAAAATCGAAAAAAAAAATTTCGAAAAAATAAAAAAAAAATTTCAAAAAAAAATTGAAAAAAAATTTCAAAAAAAAAATTCAAAAAAAATTCAAAAAAAAAATCGAAAAAAAATTTTTTCGAAAAAATAAAAAAAAAATTTCAAAAAAAATTAAAAAAAAATTTTCAAAAAAAAATTGAAAAAAAATTTCAAAAAAAATTCAAAAAAAATCGAAA